>JAPWDM010000001.1:145748674-146086174 GCA_035578155.1 Brachynemurus nebulosus
TCAAAGTCAGTAAAAAATATTATAGGTAAGTATTACTTGTACGACTTGTACAATTGTACGTCAACTCAAGACAGTTGTAAAAGCGACCAAAAGAGTAAAGAGAAATATTTTTTATAATCCGTCTTTTACCTTACAGATCAATATAACATAGACAAACATAGATTCTTCAAACTTACATCGAATGCTGTCAGTTCACGGTCAAATAATAAGCATTTTCAAGCATAAGGATTTATACTTTAAAAATATTCGTACTCGCAGCGCCCACTCCCTCCATACAACTTTTTGTTGTATAAACTTTAAAATATAGAATATTAAACTAACGTACGGCTTCCGGTGAGATGACAGACCGTTTACGAAATTTTTATCTGCTCATATAAATTAATTTGATCACTTTCTACAAAAAATGTTATTAAATAAAACGAGTTCACTAATTACTTAATACAAAAATACAACCAATTATTAAAAGTGGTAAACCACCACTACAGTTCCGTTCATTTGATTTCCCCGCGTCACTTAATGTTATGCTTGTGCATGTATATACAAAATACAAAATAGCTGAGCAGGGTTCATGACTTTTGATAATTTATTGTACAGGTATATACATAATACAATTAATACATACACATAATAATATTATGTATTTTTATTTTTAAATTCAGAACCAGATTTTATTAAGTATTTTTTTGGTATTAAATTTCAAATATAGAAGATACAGGTGGTGATACGAACATTCATTCATTTTGCCATTTTGACTTCCACTTTCACTTTTAATTTTTGGAAATTATTATTCATTTTCGAATATGTAGTTGGCAATAGTGCTATGATTATTTACGTAACGTTATCTGAAATTTTATCTAGATAATGTTTTCGAAGTTATTTTTTACCTTATATTTTTATTAAACAAAAGAAAAAGATAAGATAATAACAGTACTTTCTCAACCTCGTATCTGAAAAGTCCCAATTTTTCAGACACATATAAAACGTGTTTAAATCTGTGTTTTCATCATTATGAACTTAAGATTTATACTAATTACACCTTTTGATGTTGGCTACCTACATATATATATATATATATATATATATATATATATATATATATATATATATATATATATATATATATATATATATATATATATATATATATATATATATATATATATATATATATATATATATAAATAAAATATTTAATGTTTTTTGTGTGTCCTCAAACATGCAGTTTTTGATATGCGAGGTTGAGAAAGAGTACGCGCGATATACCGGTTGAAACGCATCATCAACGTATTTCTCCATTACAAAACTTTTTTGTATATTTGTTACGTTATATAATTATCGTGTGGCATTGCTGTATTTCTAAATACTCCTGTCACAGCATCCTGCATAACATATAGAATAATGGTTTAAAAACCTTTTTTATGTGATTTTTCTCCTGTTTCTAATGGTGTAAAAAATGTCGCAAAAATTTTTAAACTTGGGGAAATTTTGGCAAAAAAACTATTTTGTTTTCACGAAAAATGCCTAAAGATCCATGTTCCTTGATCCATTTTTTTAAACTAATTCGGCGTGATGTCAAAAATTAAAAGAAAATATCATTAAAATCCAACCATTAGTTTTCTTTTTTTGAAACAAAAATAAGCGAAGCCTTCTAGATAATTCAAGTAATTTTTCATTTCCAGTCACACTTAAAGAAACTTTTGTAGGAACATAACTGAATAAATCTACACTATTTGGAAATCCAGAAATATGGAACATACATATCCATTATTTTTTCTAATTTTTCCTTGCCTATATAGAAAGAACAACGTACTACAAAGAAAAAGAATATAACAATTTTCTTTCACAAAAAATGTTAATCAACGAACCATGCGTGTATTACGCTGATAAAACGATCAGGAATTATTTCGGGATCTTTTTAGAGAAAATTTAATATAGAGTATTATTAATATGAACTACTCACTATCGACGAGGACGATACTTCAAACATATTTTGTTGATAATCCTCATTTTATGCGTATGTTGTGTAAGTATATAAAATGTTGATAGCTTGCTTACAAACATGTATACCTACATATATTTACACTGTTATATCTTTTATATTATGTACAATTTCGTGATGTTATATGAGATACTTGGCTTGTCAAATTTACTCGAAACCTGATAAACAACAGTAGAATAATGGATCAATATAAAGTACGTTGTCAGTAAGGTATCGCAATACTTTGAGATAAAAATTTTCCAAATGCACTAATTTGAATTTTTAAATTTTGAATTTGCCACGCAAAGTACTTGTCAAATTGTGCGTTGGAAACATTTTTGGCTTTAAAATTCGAACGAATTGAACACTAACGCTATAACTAGGGCACTAATCGGCACTGACGTAGCACTAACTAATGATATCATTTTCATTATCAAACCCCATATGAGGTTGTCAACTTCACGATAGCTGCCCCTCCCGCTATAAAATCCGAACCGACGGAGCACTAATGCTAAAATTGAAGCACTAATGGCTACAAAATTTGAATCGTTAATGCGAGAATGAGGGAGGCCAACTTCACGAACCTGTTAATGAGGAACCTTTAACGCTACTGCGTCTTGCTTTAAACGAGGATAAACTTAGTAAAAATTTACAGCTTTAATCAACGAACGACAGTTTCTTATAACCCATTACCAAACTATTAAAATAATATACATTTATAATGTGATGTGTAGAATATATATAGCAGGTTTATCTATTCGATTTTCGGCATGTCTTTCAAAGGAGACCAGGAAGAATATTATCGTTCTCTTCACTTCATACATAATACCATAAATAATAACAGTATAGAAACATATTTCCATTTATAATGAACGTGTCAAAAATTTTCTATTGACTATATATCTTCAAAATGCATACCTCCAAAATATTGAGGAACATTTTTTGTATATTTTACCAGAGATGACGATATGAATGATTGATACCAACTGTATTCGATATAAGTACTTTTAGTCATGTCAGAAATATAGCCACGAAACTCGTTTACGCCAAAGTAGTAAGTAGAACGGACAAGTAGATTGTCATATTGCCCAATGTTACTAACCACTCTATTGTATTTTCTTCTCCTCAACTTACTAGTTACTGCTTCCGTGTGATCAAACCATAGAAATGACTTCATTTTTAAACAAAAAAATCTCATTGAGTTTTTTTAGCGAATTTCGAAAACTCGAAATTCAGCTATTACAGTAGGTGTCATGACGCAATCTGAGTCCGGGACTATGGCAGAAATGTGTTTTGAGGTCCCTAGAATACGAAAATGATATTCACTAAAATTTATATATATATATATATATATATATATATATATATATATATACATATATATATATATATATATATATATATATATATATATATATACATATATATATATATATATATATATATATATATATATATATATATATATATATATATATATTTATGTGTTCCCACGATAACTCTCGAACGAAACGTCTAACGCTTATGAAATTTTGTGTGCGGACTGGATTCTGAATTGGCTTGGCTAAGTTTGTTAGCCAGACACGTCGGATGCCCAGAAGTAGGTTTTCTGGCCATTTTTTATCATTCGATCCTATCATAAGACAGTTCGATTTTTACATCGTTGAAAAGAAAAAAAAATTATGGAGAAAATGTTCTTATAATTTTCTTTCTATGTTAAGTAGTTTTCGAGAAAATCGTAATTTTCACTTTTGCCTTATTTTGCTCTCTTTGTCATTGTAATAAGTAATTTATATTTCTATCTCAGTTGCTTATAACATATACAAAAACTTCATTTTTTTTACGTAAAAGAAACGGTAGTTATTAAAAATCTATGTATTATAAATACCATATCTCTGTCTCATTTTTAGTCGAATTTTCTCCGAAAAATTAGACTTATACAGTCTATACGATAAGAGCTGCGAGAGGCGAGAGTAGGGGCGCTATCCGTTTTCGGACCCGTAGAACACGAATATGTAGAAAAAAAAATGTCTGATATATATATATATATATATATATATATATATATATATATATATATATATATATATATATATATATTTTCCCGCCACCTTTTAATTTGTGTAGGGCCCCCCTATGGAAGTTAAGAGATGAAATTTGGTAAATGGGGCTCATTTTCGAGGCACCTCATACTATCAAAGTGGGGTCAAATTTTGGGCAAATTTTTTTTCTGACCCGACCTTTAAGGGGATGGTGGGGGGCGGAAAAGCAATAAAACTTTTTCAAACCGGTTTTAAATAATGTTTCGGTCAATTATCTACAACATATCCAAAATTCAGCTTCCTAGGATGATATGGTGGGAGTAGAGGGGGGAAAAACGATTTTCGCTGGATCTAACAGGCCCCCAGCCCCCCAGAATTAACGTAGAGGGTTGAAATTTGGTGTGTTGATAAAGTTCGTACCTAGGTTGTGCTTTTTGGAGGTTTTAATATTTTACCCCCACCCCCCTCATTTTTAAGCTACAATTTCATGCATTTTCGACGTTTTCGAAGTTTGTACCACTCGCACAGGTCATCCGAATAAACCTAGAGGGCTGAAATTTTGTATTCGGATTGAGTTAGTATCAAGGGGGTGCCTTTTGGGGGTCTCGACTTTTAACCCCTACCCCCACCATTTTTATACCCAAAAGAACATGATTTTTCTTGTTTTTTAACAGTTTCGTTCGGGTCAAAATCTCCCCAAATAAACCTAGAGGGCTGAAATTTGGTGTACAGGTTAAGCTAATAGCCAGACACTGTTTTTTGGAGGTTTCAACGTTTAACCCTTACCCCCACGATTTTTACGCCAATATTTCCTTAATTTTTTTGCTCGTTTTCTAACACGTCTAGAGACTCCATAAGGAAACCTAGGGGGCTGAAATTTTGTACGTGTATTCAGTTAGTATCCAGCTAGTACCTTGTAGGGAGTCCGCATCACTTTTCCCCCCACTTCTCCCATTTTTACATCGGAATTGAATGCTATTGTTAAATGTGTTTTAAAAGCATTATGTTTATTCTAAATACAAGTAGGCGAATAGTAATTTTAAAAAATTTAAAAAAAAGTGAACTTACTTTTATGACAAATGAAATACATACATATTAAGTAATTTAAAAATGTTATTAAAGTCACTGTTTATTTATAAATTAGGAATTTTGGATTTTTAGTATTTATAAAATAGAAATTTTGGATTTTTTTGGAAAGAAAAAATATCTTTATAAAGGCCTTCCAGTTTACTATTTAAGGTCCTTTTTTAATTTTTAAAACTAAAACATAAAGGCAATTAGCGGATAAACATGGGCAGGAATGTCCTCGTACGAATTGTGTTGGCTTTTTTTCTGCTACCTGTTTTCGGCACAAAATTGAAATTTACTGAGATACAGCCCTTAAATACTTAAAACCTTTTTTTAAAGCCTCGATCAGCCGAACACTCATCACCAGTTTTGAAGCCAACAAAATGACAATTCGGTTGTAGACTTTCAATCACATTTCGCTTGTAGACATTCAATACCGAAGATGAAGGGGAAAATTCGACTACCGTGATGGGGCCCCGCTGCTCACGGCGTTTTTTTTAAATTAAAATTAACCAGATATTTTAAGCATGTGTAATAAAGATTTTTTTAATTTTTTTATTGAATTTTAAATGAACAAAATAATGAAGGTAATGTCATGATATAATATTATTAAATATTATAGAAAGATAACATAATAATAATGTTTATATGCCAGGATAAAAATTTAAAGAACTAGATCGATTTTGAAAATTTTTTCACTGTCAAAGATCTAAGCTATTTTAGATATTTTAGACAGATATAGATTACATAATGTAAGGTCCGCCAGGGTCCATGGGACCCAAAAGTGTGAAAAATAAACTAACCGACCGATTTTGCAAAATTTTTTCACTGTTAGAGAGCTAAACTATTTTAGAAAGATATAGATTACCTTATGCAAGGTCCGGTAAGGTCCATTGGATCTAGGAGTGTCAAAAATAAAATTAGCGACCGATTTTGAAAATTTTTTCATTGTCAAAGAGCTAAGCTATTTTAGATAGATATAGAATACGTAATGTAAGGTCCGCCAAGGTCCATGGGACCCAAAAATGTCAACAATAAACTAACCGACCGATTTTGAAAACTTTTTCACTGTTAGAGAGCTAAACTATTTTAGATAGATATAGATTACCTTATGTAAGGTCCGCTAGGGTCCATTGGATCTAAAAGTGTCAAAAATACAATAACCGACTGATTTTGAAAATTTTTTCACTATTACAGAGGTAAACTATTTTAGATGGATTTAGCTTATATGTTGTATGAGGTCGGTCAGAGTCCTGGGATCTTTTAAGCGCCAAGAATAAACTAACCGACCGATTTTGAAAATATTTTCGCTGTTAGAGAGCTAACCTATTTTAGATAGTTATAGATTACGTTATGTAAGGTCCGTCAAAGTCCATGGGACCCAGAAGTGTCAAAAATAAAATAACTGACCGCTTTTGAAAATTTTTTCACTATTGCAGAGGTAAACTATTTTAGATAAGTACAGTATGTTATCTGAGATCCACAACTGTCCTGCGGATGCAAATGCGGCATAGAAAACTACACAACGGGTTTTAAAAATAGTTTTACTGTTAGAAAGATAAAATATCCTATATTATATAAGATAGAAATAAGCTACCGAACCGATTCTCAATATTTTCTCATTGCTAGAGAATTAACTTATTTTAGGTGGATAGCACTATGCTGTACAAAGTCCGTTCGGGGTCTTGGGTCCCAAATATACCAAAAATAAATTACCTAGCCGATTTTGAAAATTCTTTTACTCTTATAAAGCTAAACTAGTTTAGATTGGTATATGCGCCAAGCACCTTATGCGAAAAAGCGCCAAAAATTAACTACTCAACTGATTTTGAAAATCTTTTCACTCTTAGAAAGCTGAATTATTTTAAATGGATATAGGTCTTAGATGAGATCCGCCAGTGCCCAATATTTCGAAATTCGCTATGTTATGCAGATGCTGCGACAGGGTTTTTTTTCATTCATAAGAATAAAAGTTTATACGCAATATTTGGTTTAAGAAATGTTTAAGATGAATTCCTGGGCCAAGGTAAATGTGAAGAACTTCACAAGTGCATATTTGCACTCGATGTACGAATTTTGCTCTATATGTACAGTCTTCTTTGTAATTATGGAAAACACAGATTAAGGAAAATATAGCTAAATACATTGTCAATGGGAATGGCAGACAGTTTTCTTGTATTCGCAACAGACTCATGTATATCTAATTGTCATAACGTTTTTCTGCTTGAACTGCATCTTATCTTAATTTTCATGTCTAACAGGAGTGAACTTATTACTTCGAGTATAAATCTGTCAACCTACATAAACCTAGGCGTCCCAAAAATAAAAATTGTAATATCCCAAAAAAATCTTAGACATAAAATAGGTGAATTTTAGGTGTTATTTAGGTGTGCTAATAAAAAATTAGGTATTCTTACACTTTTCGAAAAAGCCAGAAAAACAAAACGACGGCTATAGGGACTTACGTAAATCCATAGATAAAAAAGAGTGTTTTGGGTAGTTAAAAGTATGGAGAATTTGGTGTAAATTAGGTATATATATATATATATATTTTCCCGCTACCTTTTAATACGTGTAGGGCCCCCTATGGAAGTTAAAAGCTCAAATTTGGTAAATGGGGCTCATTCCGATGCACAACAATACTATCAAAGTGGGGTCAAATTTTGGGTAAATTTTGGATCCGACCCAACCTTTAAGGGGGTGGTGGGGGGCGGAAAAGCAATAAAACTTTTCCAAACGGGGTGGAAATAATGTTTCGGTCAATTGTCTACAACATATCCAAAATTCAGCTTCTTAGGATGATTTGGTGGGAGTAGAAAAAACTATTTTCGCTGGATCTAACACGCCCCCAGCCCCCCAGAATTAACGTAGAAAGTTGACATTTGGTGTGTTGATAAAGTTCGTACCTAGGTTGTGCTTTTTGAAGGTTTTATTATTTTACCCCCACCCCCTCATTTTTACGCTACAATTTCATGCATTTTCGACGTTTTCGAAGTTTTTACCACTCGCACAGGGTACCCTAATAAACCCAGAGGGCTGAAATTTTGTATTCGGATTGAGTTAGTATCAAGGGGGTGCCTTTTGGGGATTTCGACTTTTAACCCTTACCCCCACCCTTTTTATACCCAAAAGAACATGATTTTTCGTGTTTTTTAACAGTTTCGTTCGGGTCAAAATCTCCCCAAATAAGCCTAGAGGGCTGAAATTTTGTGTACAAGTTAAGCTAATAGCCAGACACTGTTTTTTGGAGGTTTCAACTTTTAACCCTTACCCCCACGATTTTTACGCCAATATTTCCTTAATTTTTTTGCTTGTTTTCTAACACGCCTAGAGACTCTCTAAGGAAACCTAGAGGGCTGAAATTTTGTACGTGTATTCAGTTAGTATCCAGCTAGTACCTTTTAGGGAGTCCACATTATTTCCCCCCCCCCCACTTCTCCAATTTTTACATCGGAATTGAATGCTATTGTTAAATGTGTTTTAAATGCTTTTTTTTATTCTAAATACAAGTAGGCGAATAGTAATTTTAAAAAATTAAAAAAAAAAATGAATATAATTTTTTAACAAATGAAATACATACATATTAAGTAATTTAAAAATGTTATTAAAGTCACTGTTTCTTTTTAAATTAGGAATTTTGGATTTTTATTATTTATAAAATAGAAATTTTGGATTTTTTTGGAAAGAAAAAATATCATCAGAAAAGCCTTCCAGTTTACTATGTAAGTTCCTTTTTTAATATTTAAAAATAAAACACAAAGGAAATTGGCGGATAAGTATGGGTAGAAATGCCCTCGTACGAACTGTGTTGGCTTTTTCCCTGTTAACTGCTATCGACACAAAATTGAAATTTACTGAGATTCAGCCCTTAAAACCTTAAAACCTTTTTTTAAAGCCCCGATCAACCGGACACTCATCATCAGTTTTGAAACCACCAAAATTACAAATCGCTTGTGGACTTTCAATTACATTTCGCTTGTAGACACTCAATACCGAAGATGAAGGGAAAAATTCGACTTCCCTGATGGGGTTCCGCTGCTCACGGCGTTTTTTTATTATATTGAGGACATAATCATCTGTGCCACAGATTCCACACAGATTACCACAAATTCTGTGGTAATACCTTGAAATTGTTCGATTTTCTTCTTTCTTTTTCAGGTAAAAAATTGTATAGCGTCCTATTAAGATATTTTGGAAGCTGTTATCTACTTAAGAGATCTGTGATGTAAATCTATTGTTCTCAAACAAAGTGACAACTTCTAGATGCTAAAAGATAACATACAAAAATTATAAATTTCAAGAAATCCTATTAATATAAGCCTGCTATGTACATTATAACAATTTGAAAGATTAACAGAAATAATTTAATATTAATAGATTTGAGCCCTTACTGTATGGTATTCCATATTTGTAAATAATAAATAAACAAATACTTTCTTTGCAAAATACCACTTTTATTTTTTACTTTATCCACTCCTTGATTAACCCTTTACGATGATTCACAATTTAATAGAATATTGTTGAATGATTCTAGCCTTAAAACATGGGATCGTTGCTTTGTCACTTTTCACAGTAAAATCATAGAAAAACACGAGTCGACTTTTGGCTTTTACACCATCGTCAGGTGAAAAACGTAACTTCATGCATGTTTTTCACCTGACGATGGTGTAAAAGCCGAAAGTCGACTCGTGTTTTTCTATGATTTTACTGTGAAAAGTGACAAAGCAACGATCCCATGTTTTAATATGGATTTTCACAAAGTAAACCTGTCTAGTATTAATGATTCTAGCCTTGTCATCCACTAGACGCAGTAAACTTTTTTAACGAACTACCTAATACCACGCTAAGAATAACGTAGTTACAGGTTTCTGTAAATTATGGTTAACTCAGAATGCATTTTCTGAAAATAGATACTGGAGGATTCTGTTTAACTAAACAATCAAGAAGTTTGCTTTACTATAAGCCTTATAATTTCCAAAAGAGAGTGTCTTGTCCAATAACTGTCAATGTCCAATAACTATACCGTTTACCCTATATACTCCGTCTAGAATTGATACGATGTTGCTGTACCTTGTGAGGAAACTAACTGCTATGCTTATTTATAGTGATTCAGCATCATATTTTTATTTTTAATTAATTATCGAAGCTCAAGAACAATTTCATTTTCATAGACAATAAACTTAACATGTTGTTTAAGCAAATAAAAATGTTTCATCAAGATGACATTATTTATTGTCAAATTATTAGTATAGTTAATATTCGATCCTATCACTCACATAAGTAAGCAGCAATTTTAACAATTAATTTCTCGCAAATGGTACTCAGGATCGAAAAATTTTAGATATGGAAAATATTCCAGAGATTTTTATCTTTAACTGATATTTTTTTAAATAATGTGACACCATTTGTCAGTTCCCCCCAAAATACCTTAATTACACTTTCTGTAATTAATAGGACACTACACTTCTACACTCCCCCCTCTGGTCAATGCTTAGATTTCTTCGAGCGTTGACCAGCACCTTGCTGTTTGCGTTGACCTATAACAGAAATGTTAAATTTACGGAATCATTAAATCGGATTAATAAAAATGACCTAATGTGGTCCCATCACTTGACGTCACTTCATTTGTGAATATTTTCGCTACAATAAATGGTCCTTCTCGTTTTGGTGCAAATTTTGCGCATAAAATTTCCCTTGTATTCAACACGTAACTATTCTGTAAAACTTGATTTCCTATCTGGAAAATAGGTAACTGTTGACGTCAGGAATCGTTTTGCGCTTCTTCTGTTGATGCAAAATAGTTTCTTTAATCAATCAATGTATTTGTCAACTGTTTTAAAAACGGGGTTATGCGTGGTACAAAATTTTCAGCATTTACTATAGCATGCACAAATTACCCAAAACACTCTTTTTTATCCATCTAGGACGGCTAGGTTTACGTAAACCTAGCAATCCCTTTTGTTTTTCATGTTTTCTTGAAAACGGTAAGAACACCTAATTTTTTATTAGCTCACCTAAATAACACCTACTGTTTATCTAATAGTTTTTGGGTTTTGCAAATATTTTTTGGGACGGCTAGCTTTATGGAGGTAATCTGTCACTAATTTTTATCCGATATTCGATCCGCATCAATTTACGATATCCGATATCAATTACTCATTCTAGGGGTTTTCAAACTTTTTGGACTCACGGTGCCCTTATGGTGCAAATGGTTTCAAGCAGCGCCCTATAGTGCCAAAAAAAATAAAATTGTCTTCTAAAATATAAGTGACGAGCAAAAGAAAAACAAAAGAATATTCACAGTTTCAACATTACTTTTCATTTTTTAAAGGGGTACAGTTTATTGCAGGATTTTATTTTATGCTTAATTTCTTTAAAAAATTTTAAACTTTTAAAACCCGTAATTCAATTTTACTATTTTAGCGAATTTCTAGAAGGAAAAATTAATTATTACGCCGCTGGCGTCGTCAGTCTTGAGTCCGGGTCTCTGACAGAAAGGACCCCTCCGGATAAGATAGGTGAATCTGCCTAAGGCCCAAACTGGGTCGGGAGTGCCATGGTAGCGTTCGCCCTTGCACATGTATTCCATAGCTGCAATATCAAATCAGGGTAGCTTTGCGTTTTCCAGTTGTATCAAAATGTTTAATTTTGGACTTTTTCCGATTTTCCACTTTCCTTCCCCCCAAGTGCATAAGTATTATATATATATATATATATATATATATATATATATATATATATATATATATATATATATATATATGCATGTAAGGTTCTAGGAGCTCGATAAGACAGTGCATGGAGCACTGTCTTATCGAGCTTCTAGAACCTTACATGCATATATATATATATATATATATATATATATATATATATATATATATATATATGCATGTAAGGTTCTAGGAGCTCGATAAGACAGTGCATGGAGCTCCCCAAAACCCGGTGTTTAGAAGAAGATATTTGCAAAAATTTCTAATGTCCTATAAAAAGACACAAAAAGCGACTTTGGACCAAAATGGGACATAGATTTTTGGAATCTACGCCTTTCATTTGGTAAACATATGTCTAAAAATATTTCGCAAAATTGGGCCAAGTAAGGCTAATTTAAGGACTTAAATACAAGGGGCTCTAGTGACACCCAGTGTTGCAGCCGCCTTAGTGGACTTGTTTAGCCATAAAATATGGCGACGCTTTCCTGTCATCCTTAAAAAAGCAAGCGTGTGCGATTAAGGCTCATTACCAGTGTTTTCATCAGTATAGAAAGGTCTCACAAAATATCATAAATCAAAAAAAAAAAAAAAAATGAGCGCCGTCACAAATAGGTAAATTGAAAAGTTAAAAACAAGTTATCCCTGAATTTTTATCCCAGTTCGGGAATAGTTTCGTTAAGGACACATGCTTCTGAAGGTTCCTTACCCCCAGCTTATCTTTATCCACACTTAACGAGTCATGCCATTGTCCAGGAGGTAAGGCGACGACCTAGTGAGCGTGTTTTTCTTTTTAATTTTTGATGTTTTGCAAGACCTGTTCAGCAGGAAACACTGGTTATAAAATTTTATCACGCACAGCACATGTGCCTTTATTTAAAATGACAGGAAAGCTTTGTGATAAAGCCATTAAAACAATTATAAAGCCGCGTGTCTAGAGCTCCTTGCATTTACAGAGCACTTGCCCTGGTACAACTCGAAAACACAAAGCTAGTTTGCCTCAACATTGCCAGATATTTTTTGATATTTTTTTACTAATTCGAAGTTATGTTATGTCGCCTTGGCTATGTTAGCCAGAGTAAAGTAAGAAGTTTAACAATATCACCCCCATGTAAATTGTTTCAGACGCTCTTCCACTCGATTTACCGGACATCACCTAGTCTATATTATTCAGAGTAACATAAGGGTAACAGTCAGCACAAATGTTGGGTAACTTGTTGTAAACGACTACATCAGTAACAGTTCAACTAAAAACACATTAATACACTCCTTTAGGAGTTTTTGAAATGGTTCTCGTCATAACAGGGTAAAAGTAAGATGGAGGTAAGGAACCTTCACAATCATGTGTCCTTAACGAAATTGTTCCCTAAATGCGATAAAAATTCAAGGATAATTTGTTTTAAACTTTTCAGTTTACCTTTTTGTGACGGCGGTCATGTTTTTTGATTTATGATATTTTGTGAGACCTTTCGATACTGATGAAAACACTGGTAATGAGCCTTAATCGCACACGCTTGCTTTTTTTAAAGGTGACAGGAAGGCGTCGTTATATTCTACGGCTAAACAAGCTCACTAAGGCGACTGCAACACCGAGTGTCACCCTTGTATATAAATAGGGGAGACCGGGGCATGTTGACACAGTTTTTAGTTTTCGATTTTTCTAATTTTTTGTATTACAGCTATTTACATGCTTTTTATACTCAAATATAACTTGATTATTAAGCTTCATTTTGAAACCTATAGAAACCTTCCTACTATCATACCTTTTTAGATACTTAACTATTTCCTGAGTGATGTCGCCTGTATAAACATGCCCGCTTTACGGGGCATGTTTATACAGTACCTAGGGTAAGTTTACACACTTTCTAAAATGGGAAAAAATAGGGCTAACAACTGTAAACAAAAAAATAAAATAAATAAATATGCGAATCAGTTTTATTAGCAAAAAAATAACACAAAACTTCCAATTCAAATACTAAAAAATATAAAAAAGCGAAAAATTCATAGGATCTACATATCAATTAGGATGAGTCACAGTTAAAATCACTGTTACAGTTCATGCACACAAAAAAAATTGAATCAGTTTCAATAAACCTACAGTTATCATATGTGTAAACATACCCCATGTGCCTTGTGTAAATTTGCCCCATCGGCATATTTTCAACAAAATATAACCTATAAATTTTTTTAATGAGATTAGCATTTAACAAACTATCTTAAAATAGCCGTAAAAGAACGGCCTAACAAGATAATCTATTATGAATTGTAAAGATCTAATAGTATAATTACTATTCACATCAACATAGTAGTGTAAAAATTTACTCATTGCAAAAAAAATCACAAATTCTGCTCTACGTTGTTTATTACTAATAGTACTGGTTGCAAACTGATGTACTTGCAAATGGCAGTCTCAGTAACTTGTTTGGCCTGACAAGTGCTGCGCTCCGATCAACGGTTTGTGAGTTATAAGGATTGTGTAAACTTACCCCTGTACCAAACTTGCCCCGGTCTCCCCTACTTAAATTAGCTTTATTTGGCCCCATTTTTGCGAAATATTTTTAGATATATATGTATTTACTAATTCAAGGGCGTAGATTCCAAAAATCTAAGTCTGATTTTGGTCCAAGATCGCGTTTTGTGTGTTATTAGAAGTCATTTAGAAATTTTTGCAAATATGTTCTTCTAAACATCGTGTTTTGGAGAGCTGCAAGCATTGTTTTATGGAGCTCTTAGGACCCTACATGTGTACATATAATACTTATACACTAGGGGGGAAGGAAAGTGGAAAATCGAGAAAAGTTCAAAATTTAACATTTTGGTATAACTCGAAAACGCAAAGCTACCTTGACCTAATATTGTAGCTATGGAATACATGTGCAAGGGAGAACACTACCATGGCACTCCCGACCCAGGTTGAGCCTTAGGCAGATTCACCTATCTTATCCGGAGGGGTCGTTTGTTCTTCAATGTCAAAAAATCAAAAAAAAGCTTCTCAAATTTTTATTGCCATCAGTTGGGGCGAATCTGGACAGTAGGGGCGAATCTAGACAGAGCTGCCTCTCGATATTTCTTCGTCAGTATAATGACCGTACAAGTTCATACATCAATCTATGCTGGGTTATTCCATGAAAATGCGACATAAATGCAAAAAATTAAATGTTGTTTATTTAAAGTAAGTCAAATAGAGTACAGACTAAACAAAATTTACTACTTGACAACACCGAAATTATAGATATCAGTTTTGACTTTTGACAATTAGAATCGAATTTTCACTGTCTTGCTGTACTTGATGTATCGCTTCACGAAAAGTGTTGCAAATAATTTTTAAATAACTGTGAATTCTCGCGAAATATATAGAAAACAATAATATGATTTAATATTAAGTGTGTACACCTTTGTTACACATGAAGCACGCCCGAAACATTCAACAATATCACTAAAAAAATTGACAACAAAGATAGCCTCAAAATTTTGTAACATGAGTGACCAAAAAGAACATGTTTTAGTATAAGGCTTGATACACTTCTTCAATTAGATACTTGTAATATTACTTTCTTTGTTCATCAGTGCCTGATGCTTAAACCCATGCTTATACGACATTATGTTTCAAATTGAATATTATATAAGAAATTGAAATGTGTAACATGAGTGACCGGTCACTCATGTTACAAAATTTGAGTCCTTCGACGAAGCCGTAGGGGACGCCAAAACTATCAAACTTTCCTAAACCAGTTGGGTATAACGTTTCGGTCTATTATAGGTACACAATATATCCAAACTTTCGCTTCTAAGTGCGATTTGGAGGTAGTAGAGAGCGGAAAAACTATTTTTGGGGAATTTGACACGTCTTTAGCCTCCCAGAATTAACCTAGGTAGTTGAAATTTTGTATTTTGATAGAGTTGGTACCTTGAGTGTGCTTTTGGGCGGTTACAATGTTTAACCCTCATCTCCACCATTTTTATGCCACAATTTCATGTTTTTTTCAACGTTTTCGTTGTTTGTGTCACGCTTACAGGCCCCCCAAAAAACTTATAACTCTGAAATTTTGTATTTGTGTTAAGTTAGTATCCGGAGTGTGTCTTTTAGGGATTCCACATTTCCCTGCCCCCACTTCCCCCGTTTTTACACCGAAATTTCGTGGTATTTTCGTGTACGTTGAAAGTGATTTATTTTCGTAATAATACCTAATTTGAGTAACCAGTTGTAATAATTATCAGTGAAATATTAATTAATCAGTTAATTTTAAGTATTTTTTCAATTCCCTTAAGAAATATATGTGGATTATATGGACCTTTGTACAAGTAACGTGAGTGACCAAAGTGGTGTAACATGAGTGACTTTTCTTCGAATTTTTAAAATTTTTATTTTAATATAGAAGCTTGTTCTTTTAATCTGAACTAAATAAAGAGAATTCATTTTATCTTTGTATAATTTTTAAATCATCTACAGTAATTAAATAGAACAGAGATTCAACCCCAACTTAAATGACTGCGAACACCATGTCTCCATGTGTAACATGAGTTACCAGAAAAATACGACACTTTTTTAAATATATTCATAAGCCTGCCTCTTTTATTTTTTATTAAATAAAATTATTTAGTTAATAAAGAAAGGTTTTACTGAAAGATATACTGTTATTTTGCAATTCTTCCTATATAAAATTAGTGGTTTTGCCTCAGTTTTGCAGTAAAATGTAACGTGAGTGACCGTGGAATAACCCTGCTACTGAATTTTTCAGTTGTGAGTTAGTCATCAAAGGAAAGCGGTGAACATAACTTCTTTGTATTTTGTTATCTTACAGGCGTATTGTTCATAATTGTTAAAAATAACGCGCGTTTTGAAATCTTATAAAGAAACTGCTGTACAAGGAAAACAGTTATATACCTATAAAGTAGGGACTGGCAACAAAATGTTTGGCGTTCTTTTGACAATATATGTACCAAAAATGAAAGCTGTATTTTGCCTATTTTTTTTTTTATAAATTGATTAACAAAATATTGTCTATAGGTGAAGCGAATTCATACACCATGGTGCGTCAATATTAAAAGAAAATGGGTATAAACTACATAAACTGTAGTCCAGATAACATAAAATCGGCTCTTTTCGACAGAGGCGCAACAACCGGGGAAGTCCAAGGGGTCCGGACCCCCTAGAATTACCTGGAAATTTTCCTACAATTTATTTTATTTATATTAAAAAGTAAACATTTTCCATTGTTATCGGAGAACTGCGTTATCAAAAAACTTGGTTATTTAAATTTCTGTGGGACCCCTGTAGATATATAGTTGCGCCCCTGCTTTCCGATATTAAAAATAAAAGAAAATCGTTCTGACAAGCTGCTGAATATTTCCATGTTCCCAAATCGACCTTATATTTATATTTATCTTAGCGAATTTCCAGATTGGAAATTCAGCTATTTTTATCTTTTTATGTCCGATTTTACCCATATGCATGACTGAATGTGATTTATATTGCAAATAAAGCACTGTCTAGATTCGCCCTACACATAGGGGCGAATCTGGACACTATATCACAAAAAAAAAAAAAAAAATGTTGCAGTACCAATTTTGATATTATTATTACTGCCCTATATTAAAGCATTTAAATTACTTTTTTAGAATCTTTTAGATAAACTCTAAACAATTCATTGCCAAAAAACTGAAAAAATCGTCCAGATTCGCCCCAACTGTCGGTACCCTATCGTAAAGAACGAAAAAATCATATAAGATAGGTGTCTGGATTCTTCTTCTAATTTTGGAAAAAATTTTCAAAAACTAATTTCAGTTTATTTACATTTTGTTAATATACAGGTTTATAACAGGATGTAAGAAAGTTAAGTCTCGGAATCCAGAGGGCAAACAGATTTATTATCACCCCTAACTTCTTTTTCTGTCCACTACAGTTGTGTTTTCATAGAACGTATTTTGTATAATACGTATAATAATATAAGGGTTGAAATATAATTAAATTTTTACTTGAATCGATCTAAATCAGGGCTGGATTATCCAGTAAGCCTACCTAGGCCATGGCCTAGGGGCGGCAGATTTTCAGAACAGGGCGGCAAAGTTGTAAATTGAGTTTTTTTGCTTGTCAGTTATTTTTTCAGGGAAAAGTCAAAGGAAAGGTAGGGAAAGTTACGATTTTCTTGTTTTTGAGCAAAAGGTGGGTGCGGCATTTTTCACGGTGCCTAAGGAGGCACGTACGGTTAAGACGGCCCTGATCCAAATACATCATAAAATTAGTTATATTTGTTTAACTTATAATGTCTTTTATTAGGTATTGTTAAAATGTCAAATCGATTAAAATGTCCGATATGAATTTTCACTAAGTAAATTACATTATGTATAATTACATAAAATTTACTTTTGTGTACTTCTACCAAAGCAAGTTAATATTTACCTGTTTATTTAACCCTAAAACGACAAATTTATTTTTTCTACTCTTAAACTACAAACTTGGGTATATATTTACCCCACGGGATATTTGGTCGTAAAATCGATCTGACAGCAGTAATTTCACTTATAAGGACATAAATTTGTTCGTTTTTTCATGCTGAAGAGAATGGTGAAGAGCAAATTCAATTTAATCAAAGTTTAGTCGGTACAAAATCGCTTTAAATAGCTAAAAGTGTTCAAAAGCGGTCAAATTGTCATTTATTTAAAAAAAAAATTTTAACTATTTTTCTAATAAATCGATTTTCAAATTTCAGACGGTACCTATATTTTAAAGAGGACACAAGAGACTTCAAGCATAATAATGGCATCGTGATATTTTGCCAAAAAAGTCTAATTATTTTGGATTTTGAAAATTAAAAGAAATTGGGAATTTGATATGTGGAAAAATTAAGCAAAAATGCCTGAAATTTTATTTTTTAAGAATATATTTCATTTTTTTTTCATACAAAATGTAAAAAAAAGAGAATTTAATTTATTCAAAAGCGCTACAATTGCTGCAATATATGTAGTATTCTATGATTCTCGCAGGTCGTCATCATCTACCGTCATCAAAGCAACGCGTATCAATTTTATTGCTATTCCCAGTGTATGAGTATTTAAAATATGAAAATCATCACCTATCTAATGTTTTATTGCAAAATTAGTTTAAAATGAATCAAAATTATTTAGCAAGAAAAATAAAAATAACTTACCTAAACAAAACACTGACGTAAACTACAAACTGGGATACATATCAACCTCAAACTAAATTCACGTTTTCACTTCCTCACAGTAGACAAGAAACTGCCGGGTTTCCCAACCTCACTCTACTGTTAGAACCTTGAGCTAAATTATGGTATAGGTGTCCGGTCGATTATGTCACTGACTAATTTAAAAACGTAGTTTAAAGTTTACCTGGGGTAGATTTCTACCCCAGTTTGTCGTTCTAGGGTTAATCAAATAAAACTGAATTATTTACGTCAATGTTTCACTTTTACCCTTTATTAAAAATTTTAAATTTTAAAATAATAGAGAACAAAGTATATAAATAATTTACAATTTGAGGCTTGTATTTTATTTAATTTTTTGTATTAATGGAAATTTATTCATATTTCCTTCAAACTTATAAATATGCATATGTTTCATGTTACAAATTTATATTCATAATTCTATATTTTTACTGAAATACACACTGACATGAGTATACATACTTATATGTATATGTACGAAAAGAGAACTGCTATATAGAATTGCTTTGATAAAACTAAGAAGGACTTTTCGATTCTGTCATCGTGCTGATTAGACGTATCAAAACATTAATTGTTATTTTATATTGTTGGAAAAATAAAATAAAAATAGTTTTAAATTTTAATTAACAAAGATACTTACATAACATCACATAAAATCGTACGTGTAATTAAATATACCGAGTGTTTATTGGGTGCTCTCAATGAGAGTACCCAATAAATTAAAATTATGTTCGCAAGAAATGCCGACCATATCGAAATAATTGAATCAAGCAATAGTGAAAATAGTGCAAGTTCAAATACCATCGAAATGAGCGAATCAAATAACAGTGCAACTAGTGCTAGTGCAACACACACAGACAAACGAAAACATCTATCAGGCTCAGAAGGCGAAAACGAACCACAGCCACGGAAATATTTTATATCAACAGCAAACCGATTCGAATGCTTAACTGATTTTAATGATAACGAGGAAAATAACCTAAGCAACCACAACCAGTCAATTTCCAAGAAAGTGCCTCCCATATTTGTTCACAAGACCAATAACTACCAAGCTTTGCTCAGCGACCTAAAGAAAATCCTAACAAATGAGTTCACCCTACAACAACAAAGAAATAATATATATAAAATTAACATCACCAAAATTGATGACTATAGAACACTAACAAAATATTTTGACGAAAATCATGTTGAATATCACTCATTTTGTCCACCCGAAGATAAAAATTACTCGGTGATTATTAGAAATGTTCCATACTCACTAAGTGAACAGGAAATACTGTCAGAACTGAAAAACCTATATCCAGTATTAAAAGTTACCAGACTAAAAAACCGGCATAAATATCCAACTCCACTATGTGCAGTCGAATTAGAAAGGAGCAATGAAAAATCCAAAGAAATTTTCAATTTACGAACCCTATTCCAAGCAATTGTGACAGTAGAACCAAGACGGTCAGCTAAAGACATACCTCAGTGCACACGATGCCAGCGTTATGGACACACAAAGAACTTTTGCCGATTACAAGAGAGATGTGTAAAATGCAAAGGCCTACACCACTACTCAAAATGCACGAAGTCTCCTGATGCGGATCCTGAATGCGTAAATTGCAACCGGAAGCACCCCGCTAACTACAAAGGCTGTCAATACTACCGAAATATAAAACAAAAAGTCAGTATTGCCCAAGCAACTAGGTCGCAAACAAGAATAAGAAACTCCAATCAACCAAATATTCAACCAAGTAACCAACGGTCGCAAAATGAAACACACCAACAACCAACCTACGCCAACGTGACAAAATCAAACCTAAAATCTAATTCTCACACACTCCCTCCGCCCAATTTCCCCAACCTTCTCGCTGATATTATTTCCAAACTAATTAATACTGCCATCGAACTAATTAAGCCCCATCTAAAAACCTTACAAACCGTAATTCTAAGTCAACTAACTTCACTATTTAGCAATGTCCCATAAAAACCTCATAATCAACAATATCAAAATCTTAAATTGGAATGCCGACGGGATTAGAACGAAACGAGCAAGTTTATTATACACAATGCAAACAGAAAATATCGATATCGCCTGCATATCCGAAACTCACCTGGTTGCTACTGAACAATTTCGAATACCAGGATACACAGTATACAGATCTGATCGTAATGCTCTGATAGCATCAGGAGGAGTCTCCATCATAATCAAACGCAATTTAACACACAACACTCTGAATCTTCCTTCCCTCGCAAATTTAGAGGCGGTTGGAATAGTACTATCCTTAGTAAACAATACAAAACTAAAGATAATATCCGGATATAAAAGCCCGAATAAAACTATAATCGAGGAAGATATTCTCAAAATATTTTGTGATGACACACCAACTCTACTAATCGGAGATTTAAATTGCAAATCTCGCACATGGGGTTGTAAGAAAGATAATCCAAATGGCCAAAGATTAGAAAACATCATCGATAAACATCGAATACAAATAATTGCACCTGAAGAACCAACGCATATCCCATACAATCCACAACACGAAGCAGACATTTTAGACATAACACTATTAAGAAATTGTACATTAAGTATCAGCCAAGAAGTATATAGTGATTTGAGTTCAGATCATACAGCGGTTATTTTAAATCTTAATATAAAACCAGCAACGACTGCGCGTAACTCGAAAATAAAGCCTGGTAAAATAAATTGGAATCATTTTGAAAAAATGGTTGAAACCACATTACACCGAACAACAAATGTGTATACGACCTCTAGTATAGATCAAGCAATCAGTCACTATGCAGATGTAATAGTTAACGCAGCGAACTCATCTATCTCTGCACCAAAAAGATACGAAAACCAGCTATGTTTACCAAATAACATATTAGCAAGTATTAAACATAAACACAAGATTCGAAGACTTTGGCAACGTACAAAAATGGCAGAATACAAACACCTCCTGAATCAGCTCACACATCAAATTCATTACCAAATAGAAAATTACCGAAATCAAATGTTCCAAGAATACATCGAGCAAATTATACCTGATAACCAACAAATATGGAAAGTTACGCGACAAATTACTAAGGAATATGTCACAATACCAACCATAAAACACAATAACATTGAATATAGCGAAAACCAACTGAAGGCAGAATTATTTGGAAATCACCTTGAAAATGTTTTCAGCCTGGAAACTATGGAAAACTTAAATGTAACCAAATATTTCCCATTAACGAATGACATGCGCATTGAACTAACCACACCATCCGAAATCGACGATTTAATAAGAAAACTCCCTAATAACAAAGCACCAGGCGATGATAGTATCTCAAACAAGATATTAAAATACTTACCAAAGAAGGCAATAGCATTCCTAACATCTATTTGCAATGGCTGCTTAACTATAGGCTACTTTCCAAATCAGTGGAAACATGCTAAAATTATGCTGTTTCATAAGCCAGGAAAAATGAAGACTGACGTGTCATCATACAGACCGATTAGCCTGCTAAACAGCAGCTCAAAACTCTTGGAAAAAATAATATCATATAGATTAAAAAAGGTATTAGAAACGAAAAATGTTATTCCTCCGTTTCAAATGGGTTTTCGAGAAAAGCATTCGACCATTCATCAGCTCTTGCGAGTAACAAAATTTATCGAAAACGGCTACGAGAACAAGCATTATACAGCCGCAGCTTTCATCGACATAGAAAAAGCCTTCGACAAAATCTGGCATAATGGCTTATTATATAAATTAGCCCAAATTGACATGCCAAAATACCTATATAATATTATTGCTTCCTTTTTAGAAAATAGGACATTTACTGTGTACGTTAACGGAGCAAAATCTCAAACTAAGAAAATAACAGCTGGTGTGCCACAAGGAAGTATACTTGGTCCTCTCCTTTTCAATATATACGTAAGTGACATATCAAACTACATAAACAATTGCGAAATTGGTATGTTTGCAGACGATACAGTTTTAATATGTCAAAACTCGCAACTACCAACAGCTGTTAGCAACTTACAGAAATCAATCCATGATATTCACAAGTATTTCGAAAAATGGAATATCAAGATCAATGCCAGCAAATGTGAGGTCAAAATATTTTCACTGAGACATGAGCAGCCTAGCAAACACATTACAATTAATGGCACAAACGTAGAATGGAATACAACAGAAGTTAAATATTTAGGAGTTTTTCTTCACAGACGACTTAACTGGACCAAGCAGATAACAGAAAAAATAAGGCAGGCTAATATACAGTTGATAAAACTATATCCATTATTAAACAGAAAAACTAGTTTAAACAAAAAATGTGCCCTCATGTTATACAAATCGCTATTGAGACCAGTCATTACATACGCATGCCCAATTTGGCGAAATATTCCCACGACTCTAATCAGTAAATTACAGGCATTCCAAAACAAAGTGACTAGAATCATAACTAAAGCACCCTGGTTCGTACGAAACAAGCAAATACATCACGAACTTCAACTCGAAACGATCGAAAACCACATCCACAAATTATCAAAAAATTTCTATGAGCATTTAACATCTTGCCCAGCCACGGAGGTATATAAGCTCAACGAAATAAAAGCAAATCGAAGGTTGAAGCGGAGACTACCACAGCTATATAATTAAACACGCTGTATACGAGACCATGTTTTGTTTATGACTTTGACGAGATACAAATTTTGTTTACTCACAACCGTATTAATTAATTAATCGTATTATGTCAACACACTTATAAAGTTATAAAAATCAGTCTTACTGTTATTACCTAAGACAACAATGCTATGTATAACATTATGTAATATGTTGGTCTGGCAATAAAAATATATATATATATTCTCAAAAAAAAAAAAAAAAACTAAGAAGATAATGTTATTAAAACATATCAATTCAACAAAATGTTTTTTATGAAAATTCAGAAGGAGAAAGAATGTGTAGTTTTATATCAATTCTGTCGTTGCCTATTCCGTTTTTTTTTCGTAAATGATTTTTTTTATTGTACAAGATGTATCAATCTTTTTGTTGGAGAAATTATTTCACTAAATATGAAAAAAGATGAAGTATATGGAATCTGCAATGGTTGAGAGTGTAAGGAAAAGCGTAATGTTATCACACAGAAATTTCACTTCAATCGCTTTAGTTTCACGCACTCAAAAATTTTTAAATGAAATTCTATAGCGACGGTAACTCCATTTGAAAGGAACGACATATATAATGGTTGGAAGTGTAACGAAAACACTAATTCTGTAATGAATTCAGTAATGTCTAAAAATATAGAATTAACTCTTTTTGCTTTTTTTATGTTTTTTATACGGTTTAGTTATTGACTGTTTTTAAGCATTTTATCAGTACATTACATACGAATATAAATTATTATATCATTAAGTTTCTATATATATGTATGTATGACAATTTTTGTAATATTATAAAAATGAAATAGTATATTTAAAAATGTTTTTATATGTAAATTAATTCTTTACCTTGTTTAGAAAAGCAACTTTAAAGGAAATCGTGAGGTTTTAACTGCTTTGAATTAGGTAGATGTAGGTATATTTTCTATGAAACAAAGCATTCTTTTTTACGTTCTGTAACGAACTATACCTTTACCTATAGCTATTGATGAGATTTTTTGATTCCACCCTGTCTCTATCCACCGCATAAATAAAGGTATTCTGCATGGTGAAAACATTAATGTTTCTGCATGGAAGTTTCACTTCAGTTACTAAAAATTTTATTTTTCTACGTCTATAGTATGTGTAAAACTGGGTGCTGATTGAATTTGAAACATCTGGTACGATTTTTATAAACACCACTAGTGGTTTTGTGTCTTTGAAAATCCTTTGAAAGATAAGAAATACCTAATTTTATTTAATCTCTGAGTTGAAAAGGAAACACTTGTGTAAAACTATTTGACCGAAATTGAAATTGAAACTAAGATAAAATAAAAGAGAATTGTTCGGATTTTTTAAAAATAAAATCATTTTATTTCAATTTTTCAGAAACAGAATGGTAACACTTAAACTGTTATCTGCAACACAAAATATAGGATCTGTATATACTTATATTTTTAGATTATTCTATTTACTTGCTCTGTAATGACTATTACTTGTGACTGTAGTAATCCAGCATAAGCTGAGTTTGTGTTTAATGATGGTTATTATGATAGTAAAAAGTGAAGAGTTAAACAATAAAATTAAATGAGACACCATTACCGTTTACAACCTGCATATGATTCCAATTTTTATAGTTCACTGTTTCAAATACTTTCAAATTATTTTTATATTTTTTGTTATCTACAGTTAGGTAAAATTTAATTTTACATTTTAATCAAATTTTATCTCTTGTACTTCCATTATAAGTCAATAACTATCGTTATATTTAAAATTTTCTTTACTAACTAATTATTAAATCATGTGTCTGACAGAACTAAGCATATTATTGTTATGTACATTAATTGAGCACTTACTTTAAAAGTGGTTCAAGTCAATTTACTTATGAAATGAAATATTTAAGGTAGTTGGTCGATAAAACGATTTTTTCAAAGGATTTTAACGAAACTCTCTAGATATTTATTTAATTTAATACCAATAATACGAACCCTTACAAAAAAAACCACCCCAATTTTGAGAAAAACGATTTCAAAGTTTTGTAACTTTAACATTGAATCATATGGGAAATCTCAATTTTTTTTTATCAAAATGAAAACGTGTTCAAGGAATTTGCTAAAAATTTAATATGTTATAAAATACAAAGTTATAAAAACCATCTCTCCTTAAGGATGTTTGGGAGGTACAATCGGAGATAAAAGTACATGAAATTAGAAATTCGTGAATAATTGCCTTGTATAACAAACTATGAAGTAAATAAATAGTTATCTTTGTTAAATAATAGCTATCACTACAATTGATTGTACAAGACATCAAACTATTTCTCTCAGCTGACTACAAGAGCTGAGAGCAAGAGCCGAGTACATTCTGAGGATTTTTCGAAGGAATTTCAAAATGCTATGAGACGATTGAAAATTTAGTAAAATGTTCCTCATTAAATACTAAGCCCCCTGTGAAAATTTTAAACCGATTCACTAAGCCGTTAAAAAGTTATTTAATCTGTTTTGTTTTCGAATTTCCATAAGAGTACGTGTAAAATTATTTTTTTTTTTTTTTTTTTAATAACTTTTTAACGGTTTAGTGAATCGGTTTGAAATTTTCACAGGGGCCTTAGTATTTAATGAGGAACATTCTACTAAATTTTCAATCGTCTCGTAGCATTTTGAAATTCTCCAAAAAATCTTTAGAATGTACTCAGCTCTTGTAGTCAGCTGAGAGCTATAGTTTGATGTATTGTACAATCAGTTGTAGTGATAGCTATTATTTAACAAAGATAACTATTTATCTACCTCATAGTTTGTTATACAACGCTATTATTCACGAATTTCTAATTTCATGTACTTTTATCTCCGATTGTACCTCCCAAACATCCTTATAAACATCATTTTTCAACGTTTTACAACACTTTTTCAACAATATTTTTATATTGCTACAACATAAGGGCGCGGAAATTAAAAAAACAAGTGGTATACAAATAAAGTCACTGAAGAATATTAATAAATTATTTAATTTTTGATAAAAGGAATTTTTTTGAGACATACTTTTGTACCTGACTATCTCAGAGCAACTACGTTAATAAAAACTTGTGTAAACTTAAAACAAGTGCTGGCAACTGATTGTGCGGCAACTTAACGTTTTAGTGTTTCTAAGTTGTGCTTAATCTCGGCTCGAACGCGGCGTACGGCGTTCAAGTTTATACAATTGTTTTGCCAACAAGACGTTTTATCATAAGTTTTCAAAAATTGAAGAGAACCGTATAATTGAGAAGGGTACAAAACAAGGGGCCAAACTACTGTTTAATAATATGCATCCCGACTGTAATCAAAATTTTACGTCATCAGACTGGGCAGAGAGGTGGAAAGTTGTATACGTATTTAGAGTTTGTGTTGGTATGTGTAGCGTTGTGGATGTTTGTCTGTGTGATACTCTTTATGTATGCAGCTAAGTGGTCTAAGGTGGTAGTGGGTACATATACAAGAACAACAGCATGTATGTATCTGCTAACAATGAACAGTGAACAGCGTAACAATGCAAGTATACGCTTGAAGAGTCGATGGACGACTAACTAGTAAGCTGGTAACATTATTAACACAACGCAGTGTGCGTTCGACGAAGGACACGGACTGACTAATGCCTTAAGCTGTGACACGACTCCAAATGACTCCGCGCCAATTACACGTTTTTAATATTACAGTATAGCACCGATAATGGAAACATCAGTTTTGGAAATTTTTTGAGAGCATCAAATTAGTCAACATCACTTTTGGAAAGTTGCATTACATTTTTGATGCAACTTTCCAAAAGTGATGTTGATTAATTTGATGCTCTCAAAAAATTTCCAAAACTGATGTTTCCATTATCGGTGGTATACTGTAGTTGGTTTCTAGTGTTCTATGGTACAAAATATGTGGTATGCGTCCCGACAGCTAAAATTTTAGAAATTATGCACCGCTTCTAAGAATAGTTGTATCGTCAGCATAAGCCACAAGGTGTTCCTTTCGATCTCGATGTCGAATTGTTTAGAGTTAATCTGAAAAATTCTAAAAATATAATTTAAATTCTTTAATATCATAAGCATATAGGATAGTAATAAAAATATCAAAATTGACACTGCTACATTTTTTTTTTTTTTGTTATATTGTGTCCGGATTTGCCCTTATGTGTGGGGTGAATCGAACATAGCTTTTTTCGCAATATAAATAAAATTGAATCATGCATATGGGTGAAATCGGACATAAAAAGTAAATTATATCCACATCAGCGAATGAATTTTGATGGGCAAAATAAAACAGTTTGTATTTAAATCAATTTTATTTCGATTTGCCTTTGAGTCCACTAGTGATGAGCAAATGCAAGACCAAGACCAAGACTACCAAATCTTGGTCTTGGTCTTGTTCTTGCATTAAGAATCTTGGTCTTGGTCTTGCTAGAGCGGATTGAGTCTTGGTCTTGGTCTTGGTCTTGCAGAATGCAGTCTTGGTCTTGGTCTTGGTATTGCTAAAAAATCTTGCACTTTCTTGCATTTTTTTTTTATTAGCGAATTTTTGAATCGAAATTTCAGCTATCACAGCCACTGTCATGGTGCGTTTTGACAATTTACCGCAACACAGTGTCAAGCTCGGCTCTATGCTACAAGTTTGTTTTAAGGTCTCTAGGGGCAGCAAAATTTGGAATTTGAAGTTTTTTCTTGTTTTGGTCGTCATTAATTTTTTGGTAGGAAAAAAGAGCAATAATAACCCACAATTTCGCTCTTAAAATTAAAATCATTCAGGAAAAAAGTGAAAAAGTAATTAAGACATTTTTTTAGGAAAAGGCAGGGGCGGCAATTTTCCGGTGTCTAGAGCGACACTCTGTGGATGTAGATCTCCACTGTGGTGGATTGTAGATCTCATTAAAACTAATCATTAGCCATATTTCGTTCCTGCCTATAAGCGGTTTAAGGGGGTGAAACTCACCCCTGAAAATTTGAGTTTTTTCAATTTTCTTAATTGACTTGGAAATGGTACGAGCTTTAGTAGGGAAGCTATATATATTTGTAAATGACACTTAAAGATCTTTATTATGATACCAAAATTAAACTTATAAAATCATTGGGGTTTCATCCCCCACCCCCCACCCCTAATTTTATCAGGTATTTTTTGGTAAAAGAGGAGACTGTTATGTGTAAATAAAAGAATTTTTAATTAATATATTTGACATCACTTCAGTTTATTTCTTGTTGCATAAATACACCCTTTGCTAATATTAACTTGGGAAAAATTTTAACTTTCTGATTTAATAATGAGGAAAAATATGGTCAAACAATCTCGTATTTTAGTAATAAATTGTTACAAACTTACGATATACTTTAAAATACATCATACAACACATAATTATACCCACCCCCATGCTTTACTGACACCTATACAAATCTTATTTACTTATTTATTTATTTTTATTTATCTATACAATTGTCAATATTTTAACCTCTGGATGGAGGAGACTCTGGAAACAATTCATCAGATTATTTTCGGATAATGTAATTTTAAATGAGTGTATGATGTTGATTTACATCTTCGTAACAATATTCTAAAACTCCAGTCTCTAGCTCACAATCAGTTTTCGTTGCCTAGTTTTTAAAATTGGTTTAAGTATGGATGATATAAAAGGGAATATATTGACCAACGACCAGAAAGTTTTGAAAATTCTGTAACATATTGCTTTCCCAAAGAAGAAAGAGAAACATCAAAGTGTAGTGTATGTGGTAAACCGGCTTTTATAAGATTGGATCCACATGAAATATCCATTGCACTCATTGGGTTCATATCAGAATAATAATTTTTTCGCTATGTAGGTATACGTATAATTATTGTAATGCTTCTAACGACTATTGACTAATCAGTAAGATATTTAACACTAAAACGAAATATACAAGAAGTCGAGAATATATCAGAAAATGAACTAGTGCCTTTTTTATTGACGAATTTATCTAAAGATGAGAAGGGTAATCGCCCAGGGCGACTTCCCATTATCTTTGTATGTGAAATTGTATGTATTTTATGAGACTAAAAGTTAAAAATAGTAAATTCCCGGGAGTTCCAATCAGAGTTATGTCAAATTGTATATATTCTTCAGTTATTTTTTTTTATTTAAAAAAAAAAAAAAGAGATTGGCCATAAATCTAGTTTTTTTTTTTTTCAATGGAAAGTCTCCATAAATTATATTAAAAACTGAAACTGACCTACAATAATAAAAAATAAATATTTTGTAACAAAAAGAAATGTTACGTTAACGTCTTCTCGCTTGACCGTTCTTATATTCTATCTATCTACATATTTTATTTAAGCTGTCTGTTTATGTTTCAAATTTTAGGGTGTTAACAATCCATCATAAATTACAAAGTTTCCTGGTTTTTTTACTGACTATACACATAAACTTCGATTCCATGTTTCCGAGTCTACCGACATAACAAAGACACTGTAATCATCTTTGTGACGTAAAAATTTTTTTTTTCAAAAATCAAAAATTTTACTCTTTACGGTTCATAAAAAAATTTTGCCTTGTGGCTGCCTCTTGGTCCACCTGAGTATTCGTAAAACCTTCCAACGCGTAACTTCGGAACTATTTGACTAATTTCGATGAAATTTTCAGGGCTTTAGTTAGTTCCAAATGAATTTCTATTAAACGTGGTAAAATCTATTATTATTATTATTAAAAGTCGTAAAACCTATTAAACGCCGATATTTTACTTATTATTCGACCAAATAAAATATTTTATAAAGCTAGTTGAAAGCGTTATATTGATCTATGACAGCATCACACATTTTTAATTGCAAGTATTTAATTCGAATTTTTAAAGGAACAATTTTTAATATTGCTTTAAAAAGTTTCAGTATTAATTATACTTTCAAATTATTTAAATAGTTTAGCAAGAGTCTTGCTTTTTTCTTGCTTTTGTCTTGGTCTTGCTCACGCGAGTCTTGGTCTTGGTCTTGCAATCATACTTATGGTCTTGGTCTTGGTCTTGCTATACATAGTCTTGGTCTTGGTATACATAGTCTTGGTCTTGGTCTTGGTCTTGCAAAAAATGCAAGACCAAGACAAGACTGCAAGACCAAGACTAATTTTGCTCATCACTAGAGTCCACCATGCAAGATTGATTTGGAAACATGGTAATATTAATGGTAATGGTAATGGTAATATTCAGTAGTTTCTCTGAGCAATTTTCTTTTATTTTTAATATCGGAAGGCAGGAGCGCAACAACTACAAATCTGCGGGGGGGGGGGGGCGGAAGCGTTTCAACAAAAATTAAAAATAACCAGATTTTTTGAAAACGCAATTCTTTGATAATATTCAGAAATGGTTTCGTAGAATTTCGTCTCCGAAAACTTAACTTTCAAATAAAAATATCAGTAAACGACTAAAAATTTTATTTTTTAATATAAATAAAATAAATTGAAGGAAGAATTGTATATTCTGCGACCCGCGGTTTAACTCGCATAAAATTATCTGAATTATAGGTAAGATTTATAGGTCAATTAAATCGTATATTCCAAAATTCTGTGCAAAATCAATTATCTATAGCACTTGACCCTGCTGCCCAATGATTTTAAAATAACTAGCTTCATATGTTATTAGTATAGCTAATTTCCCAGACCTTGAGATTCATATTGACAATTTTAAGAGCACTGTACTTTGTGAGACATTTTGAAATCCCAGGGCTCTATAGAATAATTCTGAATTCACATTAATTCATAAAAAATTTGGATAATATCAGTCTGATCGTTTATTAGAAGGGGTTTTTGGGTCCGCAAAAGTCTACGGGGGAATTTTAGTCTCATGTCCACTTTTTTCAGAATCTCAGTACTATTCGCGAAAAAATTGATAAAGATCTGTCCAGCCATTTATTTTGGGTTTCTTTGGAGAGCCAAAAATTTGATAAAAGTACGTCCAGTCGGTTACTTTAGGCTTTCTAGGGGTACCCACAGCTCCTCTAGGATAACTTTATCTCTGATCGTTTTTTTTTTATTCTTATACCAATTTTACTTATAGTCTTGTTTCACCATTTTTTTGATACCTGCTACCGATTTCTCGAAACTACTGAATACAAATAAATAAAGTCCATATTTCATTTTTAATATCAGGATGACCGAGCCCGGCTCGATGGAAAGTTCATCTATATGGAATTTGCTGAGAACAGCAGACAGTTGATGAAAACTGGACCAGGCTTGACGAGAGGGTGGGGTTGCCAGGGTTCTAGCCCTGGGGCCCGGGTTGAAAAAGGAGGCCCGTAGTTATCGGTAAAGGGATTGAGAAAAAAATAAAAAAAGCGCTTTTTTTTGCTCGTTACCTTTTCTTGAGAATATCGCTTAAAAAAATTTGATTTACCCCTGGGGCCTGACATTTCTCTCCACGGCCCTGAATTGGACAATCCAGTTGTTTATTTCTTTATACTTTTATAGGATACAAATACTTAGTAGTCGTAGATAAGAATATTATTGGTGGTATCGATGAAAATATTTTTAATACTTACAAAAATTCCAAAATTATTTTTTCACAAATGCTTAGCAACTATAACTAATTTGCGTGATTTTTTTAATAAATTCATAGATTGCTGTATACAGTAATAAAAAATTGATATTTTACGGTTTTTCGTAAATTTCTACGGTTAAACTAAAAATTTTGCAAAACCCTTTCTTAACGAGTGCCTACGACTCAACAGAGACCTACATATCAAATTTCAAGTTTGTATATATTATAGTTCTGGAGATTTCGTGATAGAAGAGTGAGTGAATGAGTGAATGGTATTTGGCTTTTATACATGTATATTGGCTTATATATATATATATATATATATATATATATATATATATATATATATATATATATATATATATATATAGAGAGAGAGAGAGAGAGAGATTATAACATTGAGGAGAGAATCGACTACAGAAAATGCTGAGTATTACAAATAGGTATATTAAGAAATTAAAGCAAAAAATTTAACGAATGTGATTACTTTAATGGCGGTCAAACCAGTAATTTGATGTGAATTTAATGGTTTATCTAATGTTTATAAACAAGTCTCCGTGGTTACAAGTTGGGTTTACTAAAATGGAGTCATGTTTCAAAATTTATAGCCTGTGGTACCTATTCCTAGGAAACATATGTTAACATGTTCGATTCGTTCGGTTCGTACGACGTGGTGTATGATTTAGTGAGGTTTCACTCGACGTCTTTTGACGTCAATGACTGTCAAGGTGTTAATATGCCTGCTTGAAATAGATACGTTGTATAAGTGACGTCAATAGCTGCCAACTTGTGGATAAACTTCAGGTGAAATACATTTACATATGGACTGCTACAGCTTGATTAAAATGCCTGTTCTATTTTATGTACCTATTTTTATTAAGATAATTTGATAAAGAGATGTTTTATCACACTTAGCATAATTCGCCATGTTTTTTTTTTTTATATTCTTATTCTATCAATAAAAATAAATTGGTTTTACTGGAAAAGAAGTTTTGTATTCAAAACATCTAACAATTTCTATTTATTCAAATGGTAACGATAAAAACAATTATTATTATTCATCAAAATGCGTGTACCTAGAAAAGAATACAAGAAATGTAATGAAAAGAATATACCTATCTTGAATGAATTTTTCCATTTCTGAGTTATTTTCAACCGGGTATTTGTACCTTCGAATATAATGATTTAACAAAAATATTCGTCATTCGGAAAATATTACGAAGCTATCGGGACAGAATTTGGCAGCTACATTTTCAAAATTTTGTGTTTTCCCGAGTAGAAATTAAATGGGGCAAACCCTAACTCGGTCCGGCCCGGATTAGGCTTATCAAGGGCATGCTCTATTAGGTTTATTGAATAATGTCCTGACGAAGGCCGGATCAGGAAAATCATATTAAGGATTTCCCTATTTGTCTGATTTGGCCCTGACCTCGTTTGCCTTATTAGGGCCTTATTATGGTTGAACTGATCCGGCCCTGATTTTGTCTCCTTATTAGGGCCCAATTATAGTTTTCCCGATTCGGCCCTGCTTTTGTTTCCTTATTAGTGCCCTACTATGGTTTTCCCGATACGGCCCTGATTTCATTTCCTTATCAGGGCCTCAATTAAACTTCCCTAATACGGCCCTGATTTTATCTCCTTATTAGAGCCTTCTTATGGTTTACACGATCCGCCCCTGATTTCATTTCCTTATTGCGGCCTTAATTAAACTTTTCTGGTCCGGCCGTGCTTGAATCTCCTTATTAGGGACTTATTATAGTTTACACGATCCGCGTTTGATATCATTTCCTTATTACGGCCTTAATTAAACTTCCCTGATCCGGATCTAATTTTATCTCCTTATTAGGGCCTAATTATGGTTTTCACAATCCGGCCCTGATTTAATTTTCTTATTAGGGCCTTAATTAAACTTCTCTGATGCGGCCCTGATTTTATATCCTTATTACGGCTTTATTAGGGTATGTCTGTTCCGGTCCTAATCACGTTTACCCCTGATATGGGTTTTTTTAATTAATTTTGGTTTCAAAATGAAAAAACCGTTTGTATAAAGTAACAGTATAGTGTGTAATAAGTGCGGGAAATTGTCGATTGCCCACGAAAGCGAAGTTGAGCGCACGAACGTAGTGAGTGGGCTCATTCGCTTGACTTGGCAATCGACAGTCCCGCACGAGTTGCACATACTATTTTTTATTACGAATTTCACATAATTTATTGTCTGGAAATGCTATTTCAGTTCGTCACAACGCCTACGGGGACGTATTCGATTAGCTTTTCTACATACGCGTTCGAGAGAGACGACCAGTGGAAAGTAGTGCTAATTATAATTAACAGATGACATTAATAACATTATAATTCACTTCATTGTGTGATCGGTGACAAGTGTTTGTGTGTTTTTTTTTTTTTAAAATAATTGAAAAAGTTTGTAAATTCCACATTGTTTTTATAACAGTTGCATGATCTAAGATAAGGAGTTAACATATTATGTGGTCACACAAAGGTTTTTCCAATTTCACTTGTTGTTTATGTTTTATTGTGAAGTCAATAACATTTTTCGTATTCTAATTTAAAAATGATTGTTGGAAATTCTATCATACTTTTTGAAATTGATATGCCCCCCCCGCCCCGCGCCCTGTGGCCATCACACCGGGGCTAAGATGGCCAGTTGTATTTTTTTTTAAATCTATATTAAATCTATGCTATGTTGATTTAAATACTGTGTTCAATTAAGATTTGATAAGAAATATAAATATTGTTTTTTTGTTTGTGATTAAAATGGTTGTTTTGTTTACTTGGTTTCTTAGCTATGCACCCTTAAAGTTCGTAGGGCCATCTCCCGCGGACTTACCCTACCGAGTTGAACATAAACTTAAATAACATAAAATAAGATAATAAAATTAAAAAATTCCTACAATATAAAATAGTAATCCTAATCACTTAGCAATGATTAACTATCTAACCGCTAGTGTTTGTTTAATTTTAAAACCATTAAAAATTTCATTATAGCCAAAGCAATTCATTCTCGACTATTAGAGACTTCATTATGCTCTCACGTTACAGATTTCACTACACTTTCATATAGAGTCATCGTCGCTATAGAAGTTTTCTTTTCAAAATTTTATTTTTTAAACTGTTGTAGGCTAGCCACGGAAATTTCGTTATTTTACGCAGGATGCTGCGATAGAGGAGGTACTTTTATATCCGATATATTTTCGTACATTCTTTACACGTTTGTACGTATACAGAGTTAATATAACAGACGGACATTTCATTAGCTATAATGAAAAACATACACTCACTTCATGATAATTTGAATTTCAACTGGAAAGCCTACACTCGGAACGGGCAAGTAAACAAAGTTTAACACCAAAATAGAATAGGACATTATACAAACATAACAATTCAAACTTAATTTAGAAGAGTAACGTTTTCAAAATTTACATAATGTTATGACGTCGTTGTACATTGGTTCTCTTGACGTAAATGTTTGCAGAAACGTAAGATGATTTTTTAGGCATTTTATACGATTCCAATTGATATTTGTTTCGTTTTCTTTTCGTCTGTTGATTACAAAGATTTTATAAAGAGAAATAGTTATTTGTGTATTAAGAGCCAAGACACACGTACCACGCGACGATCACTTTTTTGTTGTTGTCGTGTGGTTGTACTGTCGTTCGTGTATTTTAGACGACCACTTACGAGCCACCTTTTAGTGGCCGAGTGACGTATAATCACTGTTGGACAACATCAACCCCACCAATATTGTCTGGTACTTATGTATCACTGTCGCTTATAAGTCGTCCACTAGTCGCAAGTAAGTTTTGGCTACTAACAGCGACACTCAACGACAGTAGACGACACATTGTGACAGTGTCCGACTCCGACGACAAGTTGTGGTCCGTGTGTCTTGAAATTTGTGTTTCCATAAGAAAACTACATGCGTAGGTACATAACCGGCCACAGAGCAGCGACTATTTTGTTGCTGTCGCGTGGTCGTCGCGTGGTACGTTTGTTTTGACTCTAAGAGCGCAAAGTGGTACATTGCCGCTCGATTGAGAATGTTGACACGCGACGCCGCCAGGCGGAGCGCGTCATTCCCATGAAAGCGGCAATGCCATTTTGTGCTTGAATTATAAACATAATTTTTTCTACAATCTTCGTTTTACTTAAAAAATACTTGAAAAAATGATAATGGACGTTAGCATTTATTTTAATGTTATAATTTTTGCAATTTCAGAAATATCTGGAGGTGTGTTTGAGAAATTGCTGTCACTATTGCATATTTCCATCATATAATAATAATAATAATAAATCTTTATTCCACAAAGTACACTTGAGTACATAGAATGCGTCAATAAAATAATATTATTTACAAAATTTGTACAAAATTTGATTATTCCCATTGGATAAATTCTTTTAACGTATATAATTTTTGCCGAGCAAGTAAGTTTGCAGTTCGCGTTTAAATCTTAAGATACCCCTGTCGCAGCATCCTGCATAACATAGCGAATTTCCATTTACAAAAGTACGCTTTTCTCGGAAACTAGTTGATATAGAGTAATTGTAAATAAAAAGTACCTTTCTTTATGTGATTTTTCCGCCTCATTCCGCCAAATTTTTTTCGTGAAATGAAATTTTTCGTGAAAAAAGGTTAGGTTTCAGACCAAATTTCCTTAGATTCGGTTAGGTTAGATCAAGTTCCGTTAGGTTCAGTTAGAAGAGAAAAAATTTTCGATCACATTACTCCACCCACCGCCGGAGGTTTCTAGAACCGACCCGGTAGTGGATGGTGGGTCCAGAACTTATTTTCTTATTTTCTCAAAACCTAGCTAACCTAGAATAATAGTTCAAAAACCTTTTTTATGTGATTTTTTTCCGTCTTTGCAATGGGGTAAAAAAATGTGGCAAAAACTTTAAAATTATAGCAAATTTTGGCAAAAAACTAATTTTTTGCAAGAACAAAAACCATGTTCCTGGCATCCGACGTGTCTGGCTGAAGAACTCATCCAAGATTTTTGGACTTCCAACGCTCTCACCAAATTTCGTACACCTAGGACATTTCGTTCGAGAGTTATCGTGCTGATACATAAATACATACATATATACATATATATATATATATATATATATATATATATATATATATATATATATATATATATATATCTTAGTGAATGTTATTTTTGGGTTCTAGGGACCTCAAAACAAATTTCTGCCATAGTCCCGGGCTCAAGTCATGACACCTACTGTAATACCTGAATTTCCAGAATTCTTTCTGGAAATTCGCTAATATTCAGATCTTTTATGCTGTTCGGACATTGATTATAAATTCTTATACACATATTTAATACACATTTGTCTATATGTATACGTTCGTTTAGTTTGCATTGTAACACGGTTTGTAGCATTTCTAGTATTGTAATTATGTTCACTTTGATAATTATTGAAAAAATTTATATTGCGTTTTACAAATAATGCACACTCCATAATATAAATATCCACAACTCTTAAAATTTTCAACTTGGTAAAAAGTGATTCTGCATGTTCAGTTGGATTTGAATTTGTCATTATTCTAACATCGTTTTTGTATTTTTAATATATTTTCAATATTAACAGAATTCCCCCAAAAGAGAATTCCATATTTTAAATGTGAATGTATATCAGCATAATATACTTGAAGTACTGCCTCTGAAGATACAATTTACACAAAAGTGTAACTGAGTTTGAACAGTTTTATTGATAGTTGATCTACATGTACTTTATTACTTAAATTGCCATCTAATTATATGCCTAAGAATTTTATATGTTCAATAATTTTGATATTTGTATTTGAATTATCTAATGTAATCGTGTCAATATTATTATTTCTAAAACACAATACGCATGTTTTCCCAATATTTAATTTTAGACTATTATCCTGAAACCAGTTTTGTAATGTTGAAAATATATACATATATATAAGTATTTTTTAAATTATTTATTAACTTATTATTTATTGTTGTTTATAATTATTCACTCCTATTATTTTTAATTAATATTATGTAGGTACCTAGTTATTTTGAAATTTAATAAAATTGATATTTTATTTGTTTACTATAAAAATACACGGAGAGAATTCCAATAAAAATTACTGTGCTCAACATTACAATCGACGTGTAACAGGCGAACATATTCAATTTTGTACGGAAACAATTATAATTTTTATAATTTTTTCCGTACAAAATTGAATATGTCGCCTGTTACACGTCGATTGTAGGGTTGAGCACAGTAATTTTAGGAATTTTCTCTCCGTGTATGAAGTTTAGAAATCTGTTTATCTTGCCATAGAAAGTACAAACAACACCTACCTGATTTGTAATTAAAAATATGTTAAGCGAGCGACCAAATATCTACTTTTCGCTTTAAAGCGAAAAGTTACAGTCTTCGTCATATGTTTTACGCTTGCTTCACAAAGCGCAAAAGACTTCTTTCTACTATGATTGTAGAAAAAATATTATATCTACCACTACCATGAAATTGCTTATTTATTTTACAAAATATTATACAGGTAAGCTATGTTTTACATACAGCTGGTACTTCACACACGACTGTGTGTAAAGAGTACAGTTTTTATTAATCACAATCCACAGACTACACTTTTATTAGTCTTTATACAGTATAAGTATTCGTATGAAGATCTTAAAATCTTTTTCCTAACAATTACCAAATCCAAACAAAAGATAAAACTATTAGCACAATTTTAAAGCAACGAAAACCGATATTTAGCACAATATGGACCACTAATGTTCATAATTAAAAATAGCACAAAGTAAGTAGCAAATTATTTATCAATTGTAGTACGTTTTTGTAATAATTATCCGAAAAAATAGCAAGCTTTGTTAACAGGCAAAGTCAAACTTCAAATGCATTGTACAGTTGTTATTGAAAAACAAACCAGCGAAATTATATCAACTCAAAAACAACTTGCACAAACGTATAAATACCCTTTCTGTGTGTATTACAGTTAGGACAAATTTTTCAATAATAAAATTATAAATTTAAGTATACAGTGTGTTGCATACCGAGTGCACGAAACGCAAACTAACACTTTCAGCCTCATGGCTTCGGCATCCGAAACCAAAAAAAAATATCCACAGAGACCGACCGCGATCAATATTTAGAATAATAAAAAAAAACACCTAAAAATATTTATAAAAAGATTTTATGTTATTCTAATAAAAATAATTTATTACATATAACCCCGTAAACTTGCGCTCCATAAACTTGCTGTCTCTCTAATCTTGACTGGATAATTTCTCTACTCTTGACAATATTTTCTCCCACCATGATTCTTCCATAACCAATTAAATTCGTAATTAATGACGCGTATAGCGTATATTTGGTATCCTTCTCTACCTATCTCTTTTTTTAGATTTAAATTGCGTATGTTGCGCATTCAGTGCGCATAGGGGTAGTAAATAGTGGGAATGTCAAGACTAGAGAATGGTCCTGGACATGCTTGTCAAGATTAGAGAGCTTTTACTGTACTAGTTACCGGACGCTTTTCATTTTTTGTACATATAAATAAATACACATAATATATTTTATCATCAAAATACAGCACAAATCCAATTTTACGTAGTGGTCGGTACAAATTTAAGGGGAAGTACGTAAAATCGGAAGATCAGGGGCGTCGGTAAACTTTTGTTTTGGGGGGTTAGTAAATATTATTTATCTGAATTTATTTAAAACAATATTATCTTAAGAGACAATTTACACCTAAAATTCGGTTGTGTAGACAAAGGAAATCGAATGTTATACTAATGAATATGAGTGACGACTTTTAGAAAACTGTCAAAAAATCAACTTCACTATCGCATTCATCAGCGTAAAAGACGCCAAATAGCGGAAGCTGACAAAAATTCTAGAATATTCTACTTTTGAACTGGGAAAGATACCAAAAAACAAATTTCACTATTGAATTGCGCATTAAAAATTAGATTAAGCAGCGCATTTTGACAAAAATTCTAGAATGTTCTATTCGTCAACTAACAAAGATATCAAAAAATCGATTGCACCATTTAATTGGTCATCGAATAAAAGACGGAATAGCACATTTTCATAAATGTTCTAGAATATTCTATTTGTCAGATAGCAAAAATTGTTTGTCAAAATCGGACATTTGGTTTACATTAGTTTAATTTCGGTTGGACAATTAAGTGGTGCAGTAGATTTTCCAATATTTTTGTTAGTTGACAAATAGAATATTCTAGAACATTTCTCAAAATATGTTATTTGGTTTCTTTTTTGGTATCCATTTCAATGGCGACGTTTGTTTTTGAATATCTTTGCTAGTTGACGAATAGAATATTCCAGAACATTGGTCAAAATGTGTAATTTGACCTCTTTTTCAATGGACAATTAAATGGTACAATTGATTTTTCAATATCTTTGCTAATTGACAAATAGAACATTCTAGAATTTTTGTCAAACTACACTGTTTAATCTCATTTTTAATGACCAATTCAACAGTGAAGTTTGTTTTTTGATACCTCTCCTAGTTGATGATTAGAATATTCTAGAATTTTACGTTACTCATCTGGCATTTGCATTTTGCATATTACGTATGCAGAATATGTGCATATATATCTGCAGTGAAATTTTAAAATTTTTAAAGGCTACGAGACCCTCAGACAATATTACCTACGGCCCTGACTCTGGCTTGGTACATAAATTTTCACCAACACAGACAAACATTAACATATCTGTGAGCGGAGAACCCCACTAAATCGCTGACGTCACTACGTAAAATCGGAGTACGTACCATTGGATGGCCACTGTAGCTAGGATTCATCCTTTATTTACAATAATGCCAATAATAATGGAGTCGGATAAACAAAGTATAAGGAACTGTTTCCCCCCTCAAATTTTTTTTTTGTAGCATGCTATAAAATAATTACATCGAAGACTATACGAAATAAACATTTTCTACCACTTGCAACAGCCGCTACGAAAGTTATCGGCCATTTTGTGAAAAATCGACCATTTTAGTCGTACTTTCTTAATATAGATGAGTATATCTCAGTATGTGTAGGTCTAAAAAAAATGAAAAAATTTGAGGCTATTCACTATGATATAGTCTACCAGCGGTTACAGTATGAAATTTTTATCTGCACACATAACCTTAAAAAAAAATTATAACTGGAAATACTGCTAAATTTTGGTTTTTTGTTCTTAACTTCGGATGTTTTAAGTGAAATTTGATGAAATTTTCAGAAAATATACTTTATAACGTGAACAATAACTGGTTAAAATTTCAAGTCAAAATATCTAACACAAACAAAATGTTGTGTATTTTTGGAAACAATTGAACTTTAATTTCTCCAAAATTGGCTTTTAATTGGGTTCGATTCGTGTAATCCTCATATGGAAGCTTCTAACCCTTGTATGGAACAAATTATTACTTAAATTTTTAAATTATAGCGGTTTACTTGATTTAAATTATTTTTCAAATACTGTTGATTGCCGAAAATTTTGAATTTCTAATCAATATTTTTCACTTTTTTCAAGCTTAAAAATTTTTTCTTGTTCACCATCATAAAGTGCATAAAAAAACCTACAATTTAAGAAAAAAAAGAACCTCATACGATAAAATGCACAAAAATTATTGGCCAGTCAATTTTCAAATTTGACGTTAATTTTCGGGGTTTGTGTTAGATATTTTGAGTTGAAATTTTAACCAGTTATTGTCCACGTTATAAGGTATATTTTCTGAAAAATTCATCAAATTTCACTTAAAACATCCGAAGTTAAGAACAAAAAACCAAAATTTAGTAGTATCTCCAGTTATAATTTTTTTTTAAGGTTATGTGTGCAGATAAAAATTTCATACTGTAACCGCTGGTAGACTATATCATAGTGAATAGCCTCAATTTTTTTCATTTTTTTTTAGAGCTACACATACCGAGATACACTCATCTATATTAATAAAGTACGACTAAAATGGTCGATTTTTCACAAAATGGCCGATAACTTTCGTAGCGGCGGTTGCAAGTGGTAGAAAATGTTCATTTCGTATAGTCTTCGATGTAATTAACATGCTACAAAAAAAAATTTGAGGGGGGAAACAGTTCCTTATTCACTAAAATTTGGTAGTTGTCCGACTCCATTATAATATTTTTATCCACAAATGTATGTATGTGTATGTTGTAAGCTTGTATGTACGTGTATGAGTAACACATACACGTTGAATCATTTAGTGTTCTGTGAAATCATTTTATGTACTTGTTTACATAAAATTTGTTTAAAAATATTGTCGGCTTCCGGGGAAATTTACTATGAAAGTGCTCGGGCCTCATAGTGTTAATATTAATTAAATGAAGGCTTGACCAAATGTCTTGATATAAGACCAAAAAAAATAATGGTAAAGAGACGAAATGCAGCCATTGGAAACAGCTACAAATCTTGAAATATAATTATTATTGAGAAAATGCAAAGTGACTCTCTGAAGAACCCCAGTCGTGTGGAGAAATATACTTAGCACATACACAATGCTGTTAAAGCATGGATGGGATACCGAACATCTTGAGAAAATAGCGATACTTCCCCGTCCGGCGGGGGGCAGACAGAGAGTTACTGTGACTAATAGATACTTGTAATATTTATATTTTATTAGAGTGCGGTCCATAAGTTCTTAGCTTCACATAGTTAATAGAGGGTAATCTAAACTATTTAATCTTTATAATGTAGATACAAGTCTAGTGGTATATTGTGCTGAGTTTCAATTTATTCCGATAGCAACTTGATTGTTGAGAGTACTTTAAACATTTTGTAGTCGAGTAATTTTTGAAAATGTCCAAAATTGATTATCGTGCAGTTATTAAGTTTTTAACTAAAGAAGGTCTAACCCTAACGCAAATAAAAGGAAGAATAATTGTCGTGTACACTGATCCTTTTCCATTTTATGGAACAATAATGCAACAACAAAATTTACCAATGATGAAAAAAAAAACAAGCTGGTTACAACCATGTCAACATTAAAGATTCGGCATATTTTTATAGCAACATAGAAGCGTTAATTAAATGTTGTGAAAACGGTGTTGTAATATAGGAAGACTATATTCAAAAATTATATAAATATTTTTTTATTTGCACCAGTAGAAGAGCTGTGCCGATACGGTGACACCGTAAAACTAACCAACTTGAACCCTTTTGCCAATGTTTGAAATCGTGTAACTTTACGGTACTAGTGCAAATCTTAACCTTTGACCCGGCACGTACCAAGTACATGTATCAAAATTTGTTGTTGACATTTGACCCCACACTCGCTCATACTGTTGGCCTTGAAATTCGTAAGAGATGAGTCATTACCAGCAACCAAATTAATTTATGTTAACCCATTATGCGTCATCACAATTTACTTATAACAATTTGGTTTTGTGTTAACCCATTACCCGCCAGCACTGACGTAGTTTTTGAATGCAAACCTAACGCATGCGCAGACTGAATTTAAGTACACGACGCATGCGCAGACTGAATTTTAGGTTACAATTTGATAGATGGGGTACACTACCGCGTCAAAAATGTGGGGAATACCCTAACTCGGGGGTGGCCCCAAATTTTTGACACCGTACTGTACTTAAATTTTTGGTACACTACCGTGTCAAAAGTGTGGACCCCCCTAGCCAAAAAAGGTATCCGATCACTTTTTGAAACGTACTGTACGTGCAAACCTTGGCCCCAACACGCGCTTGCCTTAAGTACGTCATCTTAAACGAACTATCACGTCAAAAAATGTGGGGAATACCCTAACTCGGGGGTGGCCCCAAATTTTTGACGCCGTACTGTACTTAAATTTTTGGTACACTACCGTGTCAAAAGTGCGGGCCCCCCTGACCAAAAAGGTATCCGACCACTTTTTGAAGCGTACTGTACGTGCAAACCTTGACCCCAACACGCGCTTGCCTTAATTGCGTCATTTTAAACGAAAGGTACATTACCAAATCAAAAATATGGGGAATACCCTAACCCAAGGGGTGGCCGCTAAATTTTGTGGGGGGCACTCTACCAAGCGCTAGCCGCAATCATGACTTCAGACTCCAGATTCCAGACTCCAAATTTCTGACCGCTACTGTACTGCCGGAAATTTGGGTGTCAATTGTACTTGAGGTTTTTTTTGTATATGAGTCAGCACTTTATAAAATGTTTATTTAATAAAAACTCGTGACTTTATATGGTTTGAGTTTGTTTATTTAAGATTTTTTTAGCTGACTTAGGATGATGTAATTTCATGATATGTTTGCATCATAGTCAGAGAGGATTTTTATTTAAAAGCAAGTCTCAACTTGTCAGTTCCAGGAATTTTTATCAGTTTTAAAATAAACAAAGAACCAATATCTAAATGTTTATTTTAGCTGAATGTTTATTTTAGCAGACCTTGAAATCAGATTGTAAAACCTCATTTAAAAATTTGAGTATTTCCAGCATAATTTATAAATCAAATGAAAATTATCTTAATATCTACACACCTGTATATTATGTATACACCCCTGTATAGTAAAAGAATAAATCGCTATTTAATTTTAATTTTATAAATTCTAGTAAATGATTGTAGTCTTTATGTCAACAAAATCTAACTAAAATAATTTATCACTTTTATCAGCATTGGGAAAATATTTGCTTAATTAGCAAAAAAATAATATGTTTGCAAATAAATTCGTATATATTACTGTACAATAAATACTTGGATTATTTCTTAATATGTATACTATAGTTTAACTATGTTGTTTAATGTAAAAATTATAATAGCATTAAGATTTGCTAAATTTTTTTATAAAATAGTAGTTTTGAGGTAAAAAATTTATAGAATATCTCTTAAAACTTACATCACAAATACATAATATAATTATAATATACAAATGCATGTGTACGGGTGTATTCTTATACAGGGTGTATCATGAAATATGCTTTTCAATTAGAATAAAAAAATTTCATAAGATTTTTTGTCAATACTTTTATAGATTAACGAAAGTAACTTCTTCCTGTAAAAAATAGGGGAATTCAGGGTAATAATTAAATAAAACGCACATATTTTTTTTTCTAAATTTTATTTATAGAATATGTATACAAAAAATTAAATTGCTTAAATCTATATATTACTTAAAATCTATTTATTTTTCATATAAAAATTTTTTAAAAGAATACAATTTTCTAATGAACAAATTTTGTATGAATGAAGCATACAACGTCTTGAATAATATTCATCTCGCAAAATGGAAATCTTCGGTACATCAAATATTTCTTCCAAATTCAGAATCCACGGCTGGTTTTCGGTACTATCAAACAAACTTGATATCCATTTCTTCTTTTCACCACCCTTGACGTATATAACATCATACTTCTTTAATATAGGTTTCAATATGGTATGAAGTTTTTTGTATGGAATAAATCCATACGACCAAGGTATCCCATGCCAATTTCGGTAAAGCCAACTGGCTACTCGTTGATATTTCTTCGGCAACTCGTTGAAATCAAACGGTGCGTCGAATATAAGATGTAATATATCATCCGAATTTTCTGCAGCAATACCAACTTCTTTAAAATAAAATTCGTTGTTAGCTCCTTGATAGCCTTGTATGTCAAGAAACGCCATTTTTTACCGCCACCGTAGAACTGAAATTATTCACACAATCCACAACTTTATATAGAATAATTAAAAGTGGTGGGGGTAATTAGGTATACTTTTTAACCAGGTTAGTTAGTGGAATGTATTCGAAAATGACATCATGAACTAAAATGGCTATTGCTGTCGTACCAGCCGGAATATCTTTATTACATTTAAATTCTAAACGAACATCAACTGAACCGCTTTTCAGTGACTCATTTTGATGTGAGCAATCGATAAAAACTATCGGAGCTATAGTTTTAAAATTTTCCCAATTTAAGAGCGGTTCATTGGAACGATGATAGTATGAGGATTGAAAGCGGGTATACATATCATAAAGTATTGCATACTGATTAATATCAAATTTAATATTCAAATCATCATAAGGGTACACTTGTGAATTTAGGTAAACTTTGAAATTATTTAAATCACAATGATCAAACTTAGAAACATTTTTATCCTTTTTCTGTAAAGCGAAAATGATATATCGCGGTTTTTCTAGCTGTGTAGTTGTTTTTACAACCCAAGTGTTTTGTTGTGTAGTGGGTAATGCAGGTTGAATATAAGTTTCCCACGCTCTAAAACTAATCTGTATAGGTTCAGCTTTTTCAACATATTTTAGCAGTGATAATTTAATTTCATCTGATACAGTTACATGTGGAACACGCCATTCGAGTTTATTTATTTCAAATTTTAACGAATCCGATTCTGAAACAATTACATCGTTGTCAGTTCGTGCACGAATAAGAATTAATTCATGCTTTGCGTTTAACATAATTTTTCCGTAATCCTCAGCGAATCCCAATAATTTTCTAAGCGGAATGCAAAAGTTAAAGTTGGCTTGTGGTAATTTTATTGTACAATCATTATCAATCGACCAACCAGCATTTAGTAATTGTTTACTCTCACCATCGTTTAACGATAAATAATTTTTCAATGTCGATGTTAGACCAACATACCTAACACGTTCAAGTTCAACCCCATTTAATTCATATCTAATTTCATCGAATAGAAAGGCAATACAATTATTAACCAATTTTATATCTGGAACGGCATTTTCATTATTTAAAATTTTCCCCTCAATGTAAATAAAACTTTCACTAGGTAAAATGTACAAGTCCTGGTTTTGAATTAATATTCTAACTTCGTCATTATTCTTAAAGGATCGTAAAAAGGGCGCATATGTATGATATTCAAAGTTCGTAATGCTATCATCAATTTGTGAGCCACCAGGAATATTTAATACGTCGCTGTATACCATTTTCTTTTAACTTTGTGACCCAATGCTTCAAGAAATGCTAAACGTTCAGGTGAAATACGCTGTTGCTTAAATGCTTTACGTTTAATGGTATTCAACTGAATGAGCTCAGGCTGTAAAAACGCTCTATTATATAGCCTAGCGGCGGGTTGCTCCAGATTGTAAATTAACATGGTCTCAAATGCAAACGTACTGTGATTGTTTCACCGCGAAAGTCAACCAAATCACCGTCTTGATCGACAATTTTCAACGAAAGAGATGTTAACTCTCTAACGGTTACTGGTGAATAGATTATATTTCGCGGTACCTCAACTATTTTATACCCTGGCGCAACAAGAGGTGAAAATTCGTGAAGTGTGTGAGCTAGCATACCATTCATATAAGCATTACTCGTAATATTAGATTCAATGCGTATTGCATTCACCTTCATAATACTAACAGGCTCATTAGATGAGTGAAGTTTGTTTGGTTCCAATATCCGTTTAGTAAACCCTAAAAGTGAACCAATTGTATTAGGTTTAGTGAAATCAATAGCTTTATTGCTAATTATTTCGCATTTGAGTGTGTTATTATTAGCCCTTAGATGTATGTATGGTTTATCATTTTCGTTGTTATATATTATATTACCATACTTGTTGTAAATAGTTTTGTTTATATATGTAGCTAAATCATCTATTTCAAAGGTGCCGGTAGGAAATGATATTACATCATTATCACCGTAATGTAATAAATTATTTTTAGCAGTTACGTTAGGAATTGAATTGTATACTTGGAAATCTAATAGAGCACACTCATATTGATTTCTAAGTTGAATTGCCGGAAAATAGTGTGCAGTGAGTATAGAAGTATTTCCCGACAAAGTTAATGTGAACGCCATGACTTCGTCTTTCGAAATGACAAACATACGTGAGCGTTGATTTCTTTTATAAATATTTATCACCATCACCGTAATATTTATTATAAAGAAACTCCAAACATAAATGACCACATTTATAGGAATTGTAATCTTGATATTTATTATAATTGTATGTAATATTGTTTCCACTGAGGTAGCGAGCCACTTCAAGCGGTGGTTTTAAATTACCAAAACTATCAAAATAATCTACCTGATTACCATTTTTCCAGTAACAGGTCCAATGAGTACCAGGTCCGGTAGAACTATCTAAATTTAAAATACCGCATTCATTATACCACGGTCCACGTTTGGGTAAATTATCACGCATAAATACACCACGAAAATGGGGTAAATATTTCGCATATTTACGTAAATCTCTATCTGTTAGTGCCCGCTCGGGCAATTTCATTATAAGTTTTTTGGATACGGTTGCAAGTATAATCCTAATCCTTTTCTATATGGTTTTATATACAAACCCCGGCCATTACGTATAGCAATAGCCTCCATCGTTCGGTTATGGCGTTCACTTTCATTCAACTGTTTTTGTGCCGCTTTAGCATCATTAATAGCTTTCGCAATTCCTGATGCACCCCCGGCTAGCGCACCGGCTGCCGAAAGTGCCGCAAAAATTGGTAAAAGTGGTAGAACACCACCCGTTTTAGGTATTGGAATAATACGTGGTGTTTTAATTTTTTTACCCCTAGCTGCAACTTTAGCCGCTTTAAGAGCAAGCTTTACAGCATTATTAATTGGTTCACGTTTTAATTTTTTAACGGTACCGCGTACACTTCGTCGCACTTGACCGAGTGTAGCCTTTTTGTTCACACCCATACCAAGTTTTACTTTAGCTTTCATTGCGTTTGTTACGGCCCACGCAGCAGCTTTTTCACCAAATTTTGCGTCTGAAGATTTAACTCGATCCCAGGCTGCGTTTGCTAAAATTAAATCTGCCTTATGTCGATCAGGGAGATTTTTACTTTGCGAGTAAGCGATATCGTGTGCCTTACAAGCTTCGTCTAATTTATTGATCCCCGGATCACCTCTTGCTAATCTTTCTTGTAATTTTGTACCCGGTCCACAATACTGATAGCCAGGTATGTGAAGTTCAAATGGCAATTTGTTAATTAATGAATTAACAAGTCCACGACCACTTCGTTGTTGTTGCCGGTTGTGACGTAACATTAGAACTGAATGCTAATAAAATTTGATTCGAGCTATTTATAGATTCATGAAAAATTGAAATGAATCAATTTCATGAACAGCTAATTTACAATTTTGATTACTTTCAATCAAATAAATCCTCTTTTTACAACAATTAGAAATTATAATACATAGATGCATAATATCATCCTTTTCAATATGATTAAAAGTTATTGACAACAATGGTTCATCAGAATCGTTAAACCATTTAATTTCATTGTTGTCGGTAACTTGTGGATCACTGCAACAATTAAATTCATTGTTGACGAGTATACATTCAAGACCTAAGGTGCGCCAATCCACGCTGTAGTGATTCATGATGACTACTGCGCGTAAGTATATAAGGGGCTGAGCGCTTATATAATAAATCAGTAGCGTTAAAAATGCGTTTCGTAAAACAAGATGTTGAACTGCCAATCAAAAATATGGATTTTGTATCAATCACACTAGCTGAAAAAAAGCATGGCCCCTTATTACCGAATAGTATAAGATGTATAATCTCTGGTCCTTCGGGGTGTGGCAAGACTAGCATTTTATTAAATTTATTAGAACATCCGAATGGATTAAGTTTTGAAAATATTTATCTCTATTCAAAATCACTCTGTCAACCAAAGTATGAGTATTTGAAACGCGTTCTCAAACCGATAAGGGGTTTAGGATATTTTACTTTTTCTAATAATGATGATGTTATAGCACCAGAAGATGTAAAAAATAATTCAATTTTTATATTTGACGATGTTGCAACGGATAAACAAAATAATATTAGAGCATATTTCAGTATGGGGCGTCATAAAGATGTTTCAGTCTTCTATCTTTGTCAGACGTACAGTTTCATACCAAAACAATTACTTAGGGATAATGCTAATTTAATAGTTTTATTTAAACAAGATTTGACTAATATCAAACACGTTTTCCAAGAACATGTAGGTAGTGACATGTCATTCGATCAGTTCAAAGAAATTTGCAATGAATGTTGGCGTGAAAGGTTCAACTTTTTGGTTATAGATAAAGACAGTGAGTTGAATAGCGGAAGGTATCGTAAAAATTTCGATATCTTTATTCAAATTAAAAACTGATCTATAACATATAGATTATTTCTATATGAAATACCATTGTGTTTCGAACCGAAATAGACTAACTCATTTTACCATTTACATATAGTTCATTGCTAGATGATACTATACTTACTCAGCATCAATATTCAAATACTTGCCCCTGAATATAGGCAATTACACTGCGTTGCCAAGTGGCCCCATACCTACTGATGCAGTGCGGTTGGACCGAAATAGTGTGCGGTTGGACCGAAATAGTGTGCGGTTGGACCGAAATAGTGTGCGGTTCGACCGAAATAGTGTGCGGTTCGACCGAAATAGTGTGCGGTTGGACCGAAATAGTGTGCGGTTGGACCGAAAATGTGTGCGGTTGGACCAAAATAGTGTGCGGTTCGACCGAAAATGTGTGCGGTTCGACCGAAATAGTGTACGGTTCGACCGAAAATGTGTGCGGTTGGACCGAAATAGTGTGCGGTTCGACCGAAATAGTGTGCGGTTCGACCGAAATAGTGTGCGGTTGGACCGAAAATGTGTGCGGTTCGACCGAAAATGTGTGCGGTTGGACCGAAATAGTGTGCGGTTCGACCGAAATAGTGTGCGGTTCGACCGAAATAGTGTGCGGTTCGACCGAAATAGTGTGCGGTTGGACCGAAATAGTGTGCGGTTGGACCGAAAATGTGTGCGGTTGGACCAAAATAGTGTGCGGTTCGACCGAAAATGTGTGCGGTTCGACCGAAATAGTGTGCGGTTCGACCGAAAATGTGTGCGGTTGGACCGAAATAGTGTGCGGTTCGACCGAAATAGTGTGCGGTTCGACCGAAATAGTGTGCGGTTCGACCGAAAATGTGTGCGGTTCGACCGAAATCTCTGTTCAGTTCATCAATTCGGTTCGAAAAAGCTATAAAATGGCTGTGTACACGTTCACACTGCACATTTGCTAGTAAACTGTAATAGCATAAGCACGCACACACTATGGATAGCGAACGGGAGCTAAAACGAAAAATCATCAATGCTACAAAATCTATACGCGCCAAATACCGTGCGCTCAAAGATAGTCAGTTTAAACGAGAGAAAAATTTACAAGAATCATTTAAGCCAATAACGGAGCCACTTAAAGAACTAGCTGCTGAAATAAGAAACGAACCAATAAAAAGTTTCTTGCTTAAAGATGAAAAACCTAAAATTAAAAAAGCACGTTTTTCAACCGATTCTGATGTCGATATAAAGTCACATTTTCTTAGTAATGATAATAATGATGATGATACTGAGATATTTAGGTCAACGCTTATGGAACAAAGTAGTCAACCTACAACAAGTCAACCTACAGCAACACCTTATGTGATGGAACAAAGTAGTCAACCTACAGCAAAACCCTATGTTGGTGCACTAGCTGAAAAATATCTCACGTTAGCAACCACACGTAGAGCTAAAAGAACCCTTGATCGTACCTATGGACCGCGTATAGATGAGCGAACAAATAAATGGATGATTGGTAATTCTGAATTGGATATAATTGATGATAATTTTATTATTAACAACATCGTTTACCCCGGTACTGAAGGTCTCTTTGAGTTAATGTTTAAAAAATATCCAAATCATCATGTATACACAGAGTCGGATTTAGATACTTATAAGACCATTTTAAAAAATACTAATGCGCATAAAAGAAGTTATAATATTAATGCACCAGTTAATTCAAATCAAAGTTATAAGTATAGAATAATTATAAAAAAACTTTTTCCATCGTCACCAAGGTACACGTCAACACCCAAACGACAACCAACCGGTTCCGGTTTAATGCATTATGATGCTAATCGAACGATTGATTATCGTTATTGGAATGATATAGACGAACTTATCGATAGGCTAATATTATTGGTTGCGTCACAGCAAGCTGGACACACCAATCATCAAAATGAGATACAAGCCATTTTAGAGGAATTGCGCGAGGCTGATGTAATAGAATAAATACAGGTGATCAACCTGATTAGATAGTCATTTCAAACATGAGCGTTGACAAATTCGGTCGATTCAGCAGTGGCGGAAAAGCCGCTTCCATTAATTTAACAACGAATGGTGATTATGATATGAAAGGTAAACGTCTGACAAACGTTCGCACACCTAAACATAAAGCTGATGCTGTTAACTTGGCTTTTCTTAATGAAGCGCTTGCTAAAATTTCGGACGGTATGATAACACTTGAAAATTCACATAAACAATTTGAATCAATTGTGACCGCAAAACTTAGTCATTTGGAGAACATGGATAATGAGTTGAAAATGGTAATGGAAACTATTGCAAATGCGGTATTTAAAGAGGAATTTCACGTTAAATTTAAGCAATTAGAAAATAAAATACAATTTATTTCGAACCTATATAAGCAACTCACTGTAAATACCATGCCAACAGTTCAAGATGAGTAAAGTTAAAGAACAAGTTGTAAGCGAATTACACAAACCGGCTCGTAAAAATTTCAAAAGGCGTCGTGTTATAACTAAGGGTATCGATGATTTATGGCAAGCTGATCTTGTTGAAATGGGTGCTTATGCGAAAGAAAATCATGGATATAGGTACCTGTTGACAGCTATTGACACATTTTCGAAGTATGCTTGGACTGTACCGGTAAAAGATAAATCTGGAGTGCTTGTTACTGCTGCCATGGAATCAATATTCAAACAGAGCAAGCGCACACCGACGCACCTTCAAACAGACGACGGCCGAGAATTTTTTAATAGTAACTTTAAGGCGTTAATGGAAAAACATAATATTAATCATTATTCTACATATAGTACGTTAAAAGCTTCAATCGTTGAACGTTTTAATCGTACCATTAAGAATAAACTTTGGCGTGCTTTTTCTCTAAACGGTAATTATAAATGGTTGCAATTAATTAACGATTTAGTTGATGAATATAATAGAACAAAGCATCGTACAATCAAAATGGCTCCACGAGATGTCACTGCTGATAATGAAGCATATTTATTATCTAATGTATACAGTAATATAAAAATTGCTGGTGCAGCCAAGTATAAAGTTAACGACTTTGTTCGAATTAGTAAATTTAAATCAATCTTTGAAAAAGGCTACACACCGAATTGGTCTACAGAAATTTTTAAAATCGTCAAAGTTAAACATACAAATCCGGTCACATATCTACTTGAAGATATCAATCAACGGCCTATCCGAGGCAGCTTTTACGAGTATGAACTACAGAAAGTTAAATATCCTGATGTGTACCTCGTGGAACGAATTCTGAAGAGACGTGATGGGAAAGTATTGGTCAAGTGGCTTGGTTTCCCATCGGATAACAACAGCTGGATTCAAGAATCTGATATTGTTTAAACAATCTAATTTTTGATAATCTGTAAGATAAAAAGGTTTTTTTCAAATAAATAACACATATATGTAAATAATTATTGTTCTTTATTTTTTTAAAATATAAGTATGAATACAAAATATTTTCACAATAAATGTATATGTAATACTTTTTACAATAAATGTTTGTATATGAAATATTTTTTTTACAATAAATGTATATGAAATATTTTTTACAATAAATAAATATTAAAAATTGTATGATTTGTTTATATATTCAATAACACCCGAACGTAATTGTTTCATGTTTTCAGGTAACTGATCCCATACTTGACAAATTCGTTGTGCATATTCGGGTATCATATATGCATACAGATGTTGCACCCAAATATCATATTTCAATAGTTGTTTTGTTAAGTATAATAACATATCGAAATTTCTGACTTTTGTATACAAATAAGGATGAGTCAGAAATATGTCTTCAACGTGTGAAATCCGTGTTGCAAATGTCAATGGTTCACCAACAGGCGGTTGAAAGTTTTCCTCCATTTTCACACCATTCTTGCACATTTCACAGCGAATTTTCAAACCAGGTGGTCCATCAATATGATCTTGTTGCCATGGTCGATTATAATGTTCAAAACATGGTTCACATTCTTGAAACATGGCTCGATAATCGGATGGTAACCAAATCCAGGCGCGTTGTATGATTTTCGCACCATAACTTTTCAACACATTCAAACTGATCCACTTGTAGATTTGAAGAAATGTTTCCAAAGTCAGTTCGTTCAGTAGCATTGGTTCACGTTCGAAAAATTCACCAATTGAAACATCCATTTTATCCCACTCCATTGATTCCGGTTCAGACAATTTCAAATTTTGCATTTTTACAATAGCATCAATTGTTTTTTCGTAGGTATCAACCCGTTTACGTAGTTTATCCAGTTCACTTGAAAATATTTGTAGCCGTTTCCAGTAAGCCGATGATGACGATGCCATTTCCACTTGCGTACTAATTTAATGAGTAATGTCCCCATGCTAAAGTATCCGTTTCCCCCTCCACAATATGTCGTTTCGTATCGTACGGGCTGAGCGCCACCTTGTTCTGAGTTACACTATACACGTTATGTTTTTTCGATTGTATCAGGTTTTGTTGTCGGTTTATGATTGTATTGTGTTTTAGACAGTCCACGTAATCGTTGAAAGTTATCGTTTTCTTAACCACAGAGTTCTTTACACCTTTCGCTTTCTTCGTGTGATCCTCGCCGTCCACTTGACAACTATACATTTTCGATCTTAAGCCCACAAATTTTGTAAAGATTCGACCATTTAGCTCATCCTTCATTAACCCGGGTATTTTCTTATTGACTCTTGGCATGTTATATTGATTATCCGCGTTGTAATCCGACGTATCGAAGTATTGAATATCTCGTTTCATTATTTCGTAAATATCTGGGCATTTTATCTCGTAAATCAATGAATCCGTGTCTGTGTAGAGTAATTTGCTGTTGTTCCCGAACGTTGGCTGTATGTAGTTGTAATGAAAATCGTAGACACATGTTTTCGAAATATCCAGAATTGCTTGCCCGACGTATATTGGTTTGTTCATAAACACTTCCGTTTTTCGTAGTTCGACTGCAATAAGATTCTCGTCAAATATGGTGCGGCTGTGGAAATTCGGTTTCGCTATCATAACTTCCGCACCATATCGTCCATACCATTTCGTTAACAGTTTCACAATCGAGTGTTTCCGTACGTTTTCCATCGTTTTCCCGAAGACCGCGTTGTTGAGTAGCTTGTAGAGATTTTTCTCGAATTCGTTTCCCGCCGTTTGTCGCAAAGCTGTGTTTAAATCTATGTAGGATTTGAGCCAAGGTGATTGATCGAATTGTAGCACTCTATGTATTTTCTTTACTTTCATCCCGTGTTGTAGACATTGTTTCAGGTTCCGATAGTGTATCACGTATTTCTGTTTGTTGTATAGCGTTGCCAGTAACATTTCCTGTTTAGTACCGGGTGCACACATTCTCTCTGGACATAATGGTAAATCGTTGTGTTTATCGTGCAGTTCTCTCGGGTATTCCAAATCCACTTCCAGTAAATATCCTATTGGTGAATCATCAGGTATTTGTTGAACATCTATCTCGGTATTATCCATCCATTTGAAATTTCCCGTTGGTAAGTATTGTGACATTGCCCATCCATATAAGTTGTTCACGTCATAGTACATCAGGTATTTTGATTCCTCGTCCGGATCGTAGGTGTTCATATATTTATTGTTTGCTGTTGCGTATCGGTTACTACACTGGCTCAATCCACCTCGAATACCACGTTCAATGAATAATAATTGGTCCACATCAGATATCAGTTCTAACTCTACTTTTGTATATTTTAAGGCTGCATCCCACGTAAGTCCCGGTGTCGTGTAGTAATGAGCAGGATCCAATCCGTGTGTGCGCATGCATGTATCCCGAAAATTCTCGAAAACATCCGCGAGTAGTAGTATGTCCGTTTTCATATATAAATCCGAGTATTCTCCAAGCGTCTGTATGTTGAACGTGTTCCAAACTTGTTGTGCATGTGTATAGTCATCCATGGTGATATCGTTATCGTTGAGTTGATTGTAGAATTTCTCCCGTGATGGTAAACATGTTTCTTCCAATTTATCCCAGCTAGATATGTAGTCGTACGGAAAAACACCTTTGCGTGTAAGTAATTTGTAGTCGGTATTCGGAAATTGTGATTTAACTATGTTGAACTCGTTGAGATATGAAGATAATTTATCCAAACTTGATGCCATAAATCGGAAAGAGTCGATGAATCTAAATGTAATTTCGCTGCCCGTAACATGTTTAGTGAATGCAATATATCGTTCCTTGTTGATTGGTAGTAAGTCGACACGTCCCTCGAATGCTGTTGCTATATCCTTTATTACGAAATGTGCATCATAACCACTCAAGTTGTGGAATACAACAGGAATCATATGAAAATCCTTATAATTCAAGTTGCATCCCTTGTGCGCAGGTCCATTGTATTCGCCAGTGAAGTGGTTATGATCACGAACCACAATATCCTCAGGTTTGAATGGTTTCTCGCAGATGTGGCACCCGGTACTTCGTTGTTTAAGTTGCTGTTGTTCCTCTGGTGTTAACTCGTTCATTGGTATTATGTTGTCGTATATGGGTTCCAAGATATTTTCACGTAACGTTGCCAATTCTTCCGCGAACCATTTTTCGCAATTTGGCCCGCGGTATGATCGATAGTAGCTTAGTTGGTTGTTGTAGGAGCAGTGAAAGTAGTAACCGATACTGTATGCCCGATGTTGTTGGTACGTTGTCGTGTTTTTCCGATTTTCGTTATCAGTCACAGGTTGTAGGAATGATTCGACGTCCGCGTAAATTATAAATGGAACACGTTTCTTGTTGCTATAGTTCTTGAACGATATGTATTTGCTTTTCCCTTCCGGCATTATCACCCGACAGTTGTTCATGTTCACGCAGTCTTCTGTATGTTTTATCAGTTTATCCTCCGTATGAAAGTAATTCAGGCATCGATCGCAGATGTAATGGTGGTGGCCACGTTTTGATAATTGTCTTGATACAAGTCGCGATAAGTCCTTAATCCAGCAGAAATGGTAGCGTAAATCTTGATCGTTGTCGTTATCCTGTTCGTTATCCTCATGCTCGTAATACTCGTTCTGGATCATTAGTAGATTTATGTGGTTTTGTTTCTTCTCTCTCGTTAGCGCAGCAGGTACGGTTTCGAAATGTCCATTTTGTTTTTTTAGTATAAACACGTTGACTGATATTGTTGGATTCTGTTTCTCGAATTTGCTCACTTGCTGAATTGTCATTGGGAACTGTATCCCGTCTAAATTTAGCACCGTTGAGTAGTGTGGGTAAGAGGTGGTTCGAGCTGGATTTTTATTTGATGTAGCTGGATGAAGTGCAGATACCACTGCCCACGCGAAACAGGCATCATCGTCGAAGTTTTTAACGTTGATACATGCTTGTTTTCGTTTTATTTCCTGCGGTAATTCGATGTAGCTTGATCCACGGAAAGGTGTGTATTTATTCACGTTCACTGCTAGGTTGATTATGCTTGATAAAGCCCATCCGCTCCCCGACTCGGCAAATTCGCTCAATTTTCTCAAAATTGGTTCCCGTACATGTTCCACGAAGCATTGTTTTAGGTTTGTTCCACGATCTATTATGATATTTGGTGTATTGAAATGTTTCATGTCGTATTTGTCCTCGTCACCATCAGTTTTCACAAATAACCCGCAAAACGTTGTGTTGACTTTTATCGTTAAGTATTTTTTTAATATATTTTGTATTCGCCGAGTGAACATCGATGTAGCGTCGTCTAAAAAGTCCTTTGGTTCTATGTGTGTTATGTTAGTAACCACTCCCGTTCGTATTCGACTTGCAAATGCGGATTCCACGTCAGCCCATTGAATTCTATCAGATCTTTTACGTTGATTTCGATTCATGCCGGCACCTGAAACAATCAACATAAAAAAATTATTTATCAAATTTATAAAAAATCATTAAAAAAAAATTATATTTAAAAACTTACCATGTTGATATATCAAAATTATAAAAAAATCATTAAAAAATAAATTTATATTTGAAAAAACTTACCATGTTTTCGTAGCGCCTTCATTCTGATTCGAAATCCTTTCATTTTTCCCGCACATGATTCAAAATGTTTGCGTTGTCCCAAGTTTTCCGCTCCACGTATAGCCTTGTTGATTAGTCGTATGTTGGTATTTGTGTGTTTCATCCATTTTTCCAATTCATCTGCATCCCGGGTATCCATTTCCAGTAATGATAGCGCGTTTCGTACATTTTCCACCATTCTAGTTGCCACGTCGTTTAATGAAGCCATTGTTGTATTTTAATTTTAAAAAAATCTCGATACAAATTCTTGCAACAATAACAATATTAACTGCTTGAAGTTTGCTGAAGAAGTGATTTGAGGGGGCACGCAGACCTCAATTTATACGAATTTGACTGCTCGAAAAATTCTGGAGGGGAATCACAAAAAATGCTGACTCAGAATTTTTACAACGCAAATAACCGAAGGTCAAATGTCAAATTCCGAGAAATTTATTTCGCATTTGAAACCTAATAAAAGAATTGCTGACTAATTTTAAATAAACAAAAATTAAAACTTATATAAACAAATTGAAAAAACCCCCGATTATTATTAGGCCATAAATTAAAAATTCCGAGAAAACTATTTCGTATTTGAAATCAAACAAAGAAATTGCTGTGTTGTCAAAATCTTAAATAAACATTTTTTAAACTAAAACGTATATAAATAAACAAATTAAAAAAATATCTGAGTATGAGTCAGCAAAATCTTAAATAAACATAATAAAATTAATGATTTACGATGACATTAATGTAAACAAATTCCTGGAACTGACAAGTTGAGACTTGCTTTTAAATAAAATTGCCCTCTGACTATGATGCAAACATATCATGAAATTACATCATCCTAAGTCAGCTAAAAAAATCTTAAATAAACAAACTCAAACCATATAAAGTCACGAGTTTTTATTAAATAAACATCTTATAAAGTGCTGACTCATATACAAAAAAAACCTCAAGTACAATTGACACCCAAATTTCCGGCAGTACAGTAGCGGTCAGAAATTTGGAGTCTGGAATCTGGAGTCTGAAGTCATGATTGCGGCTAGCGCTTGGTAGAGTGCCCCCCACAAAATTTAGCGGCCACCCCTTGGGTTAGGGTATTCCCCATATTTTTGATTTGGTAATGTACCTTTCGTTTAAAATGACGCAATTAAGGCAAGCGCGTGTTGGGGTCAAGGTTTGCACGTACAGTACGCTTCAAAAAGTGGTCGGATACCTTTTTGGTCAGGGGGGCCCGCACTTTTGACACGGTAGTGTACCAAAAATTTAAGTACAGTACGGCGTCAAAAATTTGGGGCCACCCCCGAGTTAGGGTATTCCCCACATTTTTTGACGTGATAGTTCGTTTAAGATGACGTACTTAAGGCAAGCGCGTGTTGGGGCCAAGGTTTGCACGTACAGTACGTTTCAAAAAGTGATCGGATACCTTTTTTGGCTAGGGGGGTCCACACTTTTGACACGGTAGTGTACCAAAAATTTAAGTACAGTACGGTGTCAAAAATTTGGGGCCACCCCCGAGTTAGGGTATTCCCCACATTTTTGACGCGGTAGTGTACCCCATCTATCAAATTGTAACCTAAAATTCAGTCTGCGCATGCGTCGTGTACTTAAATTCAGTCTGCGCATGCGTTAGGTTTGCATTCAAAAACTACGTCAGTGCTGGCGGGTAATGGGTTAACACAAAACCAAATTGTTATAAGTAAATTGTGATGACGCATAATGGGTTAACATAAATTAATTTGGTTGCTGGTAATGACTCATCTCTTACGAATTTCAAGGCCAACAGTATGAGCGAGTGTGGGGTCAAATGTCAACAACAAATTTTGATACATGTACTTGGTACGTGCCGGGTCAAAGGTTAAGATTTGCACTAGTACCGTAAAGTTACACGATTTCAAACATTGGCAAAAGGGTTCAAGTTGGTTAGTTTTACGGTGTCACCGTATCGGCACAGCTCTTCTACTTGCACCTATCCTTGTATGTTAGGCTAAGAACTTATGGACCGCACTAAATACATTATTTAATTTTGTTATGCATATATTTTATAATACTCTCTGTTGAAATGTACTTATTTTGCCAACCGGAAAAATGTTGTATGGAAATTTTTTTCTAAATCAATACATACATACATACATACTCTGCCGTGTCACACGAATGTCATGTATCTTTAGATACAGCAATTTTGCGTAACAACGTTTAAAGGATTCTACTCAATCCCTAGTATATATATTGACAATAAAATTAATTAATTTGTTAATAATAATATAATAATTAATCTATTGTATTTTTAAATTTTTATTTTGATTGTATCACATTCCTTATTTCTTATATTTTTAAATAGTATATTTATACGTTATTAAATCAATACTGCAACATTGAATCAATAACGCATAATAAAAATCAATTATCTTAGATATTTAATAATATTTGAGCGAATTAAGATAATACGATATTTTATTCAAATCAAGTTTTCTCAAAACTATCATTTCTGAGATACGTGAGATTAGTGTGACACGGCAGTACTAAATTAATACAGTCTACACAGCGTCTACACAATAAACTTCTCCAGGGGTCGGCAATATTTTCAACACGTTATCGCAGCACTGTACCATGTCAACAATTCCGTATAAAACGTACACCAATAAAGCATAGCTCACCAACAAACATAGCTCGCTTTCTGTCTAGTTACCATAATAAGTGATGGAGCGATGCGGTGTGACTGCAAACCTATTGTATAGCTACACATCTATGCGGTAACATCACACACATACGTGACCACTGATCGTGATTGGCTATTCACAGATTCTGTCTAGTCGAACCGAAAAGTGTTAATACGGGATACTGTTTATTCACATTTCATCAACACTTGTTCGTCATTTCTCCTTTCAAAACGGAGGTACAAAAAATTTTCCATGAAGCACTAAAATGTCGAAGTTATACAAAACAATAACCAATCATAAACGCCACACATAAATCATAAACATGCTAATGTAGAGTCCACTTCAATTATGCGTAAACAAAGATAAATAAAAGGAATTTTTTTGTATCTATTTCGTTTGCAAATAAATATAATATACATGTACATTATATTCATATAAATGTTGTGTATTATAAGTTGTTTTTTTTTATCAGAATACTAAAAAAATTACTGCAACCAATAACTTTTTTTATGTTGATTGATTGATTTTCTTGAAAATGACATCGAAAATTTGTAAATACATAAAACCTTCTGTAACGATTCCTCTTTTATTTGCGTCGCTGTAATCCGAATAAAATAATTTATGTAAACATTAAAAAAAAAGGGATTCGTATGTATTTACAAAAACAACAACAACAACAACAACAATAAAGAAGTTCCTATCATGCGTGACTTGCTCGTATCGAATATTATGATGTACGTATACAAGTTGATTTACTAAGACGTGTTCTATATAATTCTATCAGAGGCGTAACTACCCATTTTGCGCCGTAGAGCGACTTTAAGCCAAGTGTCTCTCTAAGAAACGCTCACTTTTACCCGAAAAATAAAAGTAACGAGCAAAAAAAAAAATCATCGTCGTGCTAGCCCTGCCGTTTCTCCTCGAAAATGGCCTGAGGAGTAAACAGAAAACCACTCAAAACTACCTTAATAAAAAAATTTTTCACTTCTTCTGTTGTGCCCCATTTAGTTTCCCTATTGCAAGTCTTTTCATCATACACTCTGGAGCGACTGCTCCACTTACTCCATTGTAGTTGAGCTTTTAAATTCTATACATTAATAGTAACTGACTTATTAATATACTAGCCTGTTGGTCCGGTTTGTAGTGTATGGCCCACAATTATGTTTTTCTCTTTTTTTTTTTTAAGTATATTGCATAATTTTTTCGTACAATACCTGTTTAAAAGTTATCAATGCCTATTTCCCAATAATATACAGGTAAGTTTTTTGAGAGTTGCAATTTTTATTACAACCAGACTATTAACTTCCATTAAAAACTTGTTCACATAACAGTTGTAGATATCGTTGAGAACTATCGATTGTTATAATCAGAAGCTTTATATCTTACCTTTCGAGCTGTAATACAAAGTTATACTTTTTTTAAATGGAACTATATATTAATTTGTTAGTAAAACTAATTCAGTGCATAAATAAAGGACCACGGATCAATGAATTCAGTCTAAATACAAAATTCTGTGGATCGATCGGCGCCTTTTGGCAGGATGTTATACCAATACCACTTTGCATTCAGTCTTTCCACAACCAGTGAACGTATAAGATCAATTGTTACAACATTAACGCATGTACATAACATGTGAGTGGGGAGTTACGTCACTCACACGTCACTTTTTGTCCATGTTGGGATCGCTAGTGTAGTGATAGACTGCGTTAAGTCGGAACAGTTCTCGTTGTATTTACTCAAGAAAATATCAAATAAAATTATGGAAATTTGAGTATTACTAGTAGTATTGAATCATATAAAGTAATTTTAAAAAAATTTTAAACACACACATAGATTCCTATTTAAAAAAAACATAAGTTAATTTAATAGCTTGAAGACTAACGCAGCTATGAAACTCTTGGCTATATACCAGTCGATTGCCCCCAGCTTTATCCAGGACTGTTATCTAAACAATTTTTTGATTAAGTCAATAACTTAGCCGTAATAAGTGACAACTATCAGAAAACTTACCTGCATGTGGCATTTATATTCGTCAATGTTAGAGCTTGTCTTTTCCTTTCCTAGGAAGAAAAACTACTTCTTTTTTTTTAAAATGGTTAAAAAATAATTTTGCTTACAACTGGAAAATTGGAATATAAAAAACTCTAAGCCAATCACATAAACTGTTTTCCAACATTAATGGCCACCACACACTGACATTAATTTTTTTTTTGCAAACTCCACTGTTTTATTTTCTTTACCTAGAATAAGTTGGAAAATGAGAAGCTATGTATAAACAAGTTTAGTAGTCCGGGAGCCGTGACATTTTGCATGTCTGAGATGCATATGTGCGAAAACACTTATTATTGATAGTAAAGGGACTTTATTTAAAAATTTTTTTTCTTACCGAACTGGTTGACGGTCAACATTCAACTAATAATTTTCTAAACAGTTTCTCCAGTTTTTGGATTTGCACATACACATCAATTCGTAAGCATTTAAGAGAGTTACGATGATACAGGTTGACTAAATGGTATATTTTAAAAATTAACCCAGACGACAGATGACATCACTGACAGGAAGCAAAACACACTTATTAGAGAAGTATTAACACATAATATGTTCTGAACTTATTGAAAACAAAAATTGGGAAGTTGATCAAATTTCACACATAAAAATTGTACTTGATAACTGGCAACGCAAACAGTAAGGTAATATTTTCTATCTTTCATTTACTTAGTTGAAGGTCTTGATAGCACTCAAAATTTGGATTGCTTTTTAACACATAATATGTTCTGAACTTATTGAAAACAAAAATTGGGAAGTTGATCAAATTTCACACATAAAAATTGTACTTGATAACTGGCAACGCAAACAGTAAGGTAATATTTTCTATCTGTCATTTACTTAGTTGAAGGTCTTGATAGCTCTCAAAATTTGGATTGCTTTCGATTATAGTGCATAAATCCAAGGTTGCACAATTGAATAAGCTATTTAAAAAATTAAAGGTAGAGATGTTGATCAAAAAGTTGCTTGGGAAGTCAAGATTTTATTTTTTTGTACTGCCTTTCACTACTGTTATTGTGTGCACATCATGCATGCAAAATATAATCAGTTCCCGGGCTATACAATTATACCTACTTTTATTTATCATTGCGAATACTAGTTAGATTAGGAAAATGTAGAACAATGAGTATGTACATACATACTTGTCTATACATACACTTTGATGCAAAACTCAGTCCATGGATACGGTTGTAATTCTGTATCACAATAAGCCTTCAGTAAAAAATGAATAACAAACATCTTTAAATAGTATGTTTATCTTCTTAAGTTATGGTACCTATATTTTTCCATTGATAAATAACATATTTGTTTTTAGGGTTTTATATCTATACAATTGTGATCGTTGGAAAAGTTTATTATTTTTTAAGCATATTCTTTAAGTACATTACCTTGAGTTATTGAGAATTACCGAAGTTACAGCTATTTATAGTATATTACCTCGAGTAGTGGACCGCAGCTACTTCTGCACAGTTGCCGCTCGGTATAATATAATATAAGCTGTACATCGACTTTCGCCCCTCTATTGTATTGTTGGAAACGCATGGTCTTGAAACTTTAGAGTAGTTATGTATAGACTTTCGAACGTTCAACATCGAATTCAACTTGTAACCTAAGAACCTTTGCGGCGGACACCATTACTAGAAAACTATCAATCCGATCAACACGAAATTTATACTACTTATTTATTATGATAATAGCTAATCGCTGATCGAAGGGCTTTCAATTTTTTTAAAACGATTTTTTTGTACCAAAAAATCTAAAACTTAACACCTTGAAAAAATAAACTTTTTGTTAAAATTGTCGCCAATTTTTAAAAATTATATTTCTACAAATCCTTTGTTCAGCGACTAGACAATAAAATAATTATACTAACGAAATTTTTTGAAATTCTGGTTTCGAATGAACCGTTCTCGAGTTATCATGTCCACCACAAGTGATGCCCAAAAAAAGACATGCTTCTGGAATACAGCTGTAGTTCCACTATTTTGAAATATTTTTCTATTAAAAAAATTTAACAAATATTCCAAAACATGTACTAATCAGGCTTGTTAACAGTTTTTAAATAAATATTTATTTTGATGTTAAAAAAAAATCGAGAAAATGTCGTCATTTCGCCTGCTACAACTGTATATAACTCTTTAATAAAGCTCAGGAAATAATCGTGATATTAGTTCATTTCTCAAACAGTAGTAATTTTTTACGCCTTTGTCCAATTTCGATTATTACACCAGCAATGTATTAAACATTTTTTATAGATGCTTCCGGAATGATTGTGCTAAAATCCGATTGATAGATTTTCGCTAATCATTTGAATTTATCAAGTATCGACAATAAAGTAATACTTTTTTTTTTTTAAAATAAAAATTTTCTGTCTAAAAAACTAATTTGTATTATTTGTAAAAAGGCTCTGAAAATTCCATGAATACCATCAGTTGGGGCTAATCCGGACAGAGCTACCTCTCAATATTTCTTCGTCACTATTATGATCACATAAGGTCATAGATCAATCTATGCTACCGAATTTTGTCAGTTATGAGTTAGTCGTCGAAGAAAAGCGGTGAACATGACATCTTTATATTTTGTTATTTTACAGGCACGTCTTTTATAATTTATAACTATAACGCACGTTTTGAAACCTTATAAAGAAACTGCTGTACAAAAAAAAAAAAACAGTTATTTATATAAGGTAGGGAGTGGCAACAAAATGTTTGGTGTTTTGTTGGCAATATATGTACAATAAATGAAAGCTGTATTGTGCTTAATTTTTTTTTTTTTTTGGTAAATTAATTAACAAAAAATTGTCTGTAGGTGAGGCGAATCCATATACTATGGTGCGTCAATAAAAAAAAAATTGGGTATAAATTACATCAACTATAGTCTAGATAATACAAAATCGGCACTTTTCGACAGAGGCGCAACAACCGGGGAGCTCCAAGGGGTCCGAACCCCCTAAAGTTACTTTGACTCCTCATAAAATTACGTAAATTTTCCTTCGATTTATTTACAATAAAAAGTAAAATTTTTAGTGGTTTACTAATATTTTTTATTTGAAAATGAAAAATTTTCGTAGATGACATTTTATTGCAACATTTTCCATTGTTATCAGAGAACTGTGCTATCAAGAAATTTGATTATTTAAATTTTTGTTGGTCCCCCTGTAGATATGTAATTGTTGTCCCCCTATTAAAAATAAAAATATTTCCGATATTAAAAATACAGGAAAATTGCTCAAACAAGCTGCTAAATATTTCCATGTTCCCAAATCGACCTTGCATGATAGACTCAAAGGCAAATCGAAATAAAATTTATTTAAATCCAAAATGTTTTATTTCACCCATCAAAAGTCATTCGTTGATGCAGATATTTGTCTTAGCGAATTTCCAGATTGGAAATTCAGCTATTTTTATCTTTTTATATTCGATTTCACCCATACGCATGACTGAATGTGATTTATATTGCAAAAAAACACTGTCCGTATTCGTCCCACACGTAGGGGCGAATTTGTACACTATATAACCAAAAAGAAAGAAAAAAGTTGCATTATCAATTTTGGTATTTTTATTACTATCGTATATGCTCGTGATACTAAAGCAATTAAATTACTTTTTTAGAATTTTTTCGATTAATTATAAACAACTTATTGCCAAAAAATTAAAAAAATTGCCCGGATTCGTCCCAACTGACGGTATTGAAAAACTACTAGATTGATCTCGGTACAAAAATTGTGGAAACACCCGCTCACATCTCTAAATACCCTATACTAGGTGAAAAATTCTGGGGAAAAAGACTACTGTGTAAAAAACCATCAAAAAGCCATTATAGTTTGAGCGTTATTAAACAAGTTTTATTTTCAATAAAAAAAAATATTATTCTAAACTTTGAAACTAATGCTCAAAAGATGCTATTAGTAGTGATGAGGAAAATTAGCCTTGGTCTTGCAATTTTGTCTTTGTCTTGCATTTTTTGCAAGACCAAGACGAAGACTATGTATACCAAGAACAAGATCAAGACCAAGAATATAAGTATGGCTGCAAGACCAATACCAAGACTCAAGTGAGCAGGATCAAGACAAAAGCAAGAAAAAAGCAAGAATCTTGTTAAACTATTTAAATAATTTGGAAATATAATTAATATTGAAATTTTTTAAAGCAATATTAAAAATTGTTCCTTTAGAAATTCGTAGTTAATTAAATATTTTCAGTTAAAAATGTGTGATGCTCTCATAAATCAATATAATGCTTTCAACTACCTTCAAAATATTTTGGTCAAAAAGTAAGTAAAATATCGGCGTTTAATGGATTTTACCACATTAATAATAATAATAATAGATTATACTACGTTTAATAAAAAATTATGCGGGGCTAACTGAAGGCTTGAAACTTTCATCGTAATTATTCAAATAGTTTCGAAGTTATGCTTTTGAAGGTTTTATGAATACTCAGGTAGACAAACAGGTAGTCACAGAACAAAAACATTTTTAGGGACCGTACCTAAAAGTAAAAATTCTGATTTTAGAAGGAAAAGATTCGCTAATAAAAAAATGCAAGAAAGTGGAAGATTTCTTAGCAAGACCAAGACTGCATTTTACAAGACCAAGACCAAGATCAAGACTTAAACTGCTCTAGGAAGACGAAGACCAAGACCAAGATTCTTAATGCAAGAACAAGACCAAGATCAAGACAGGCATTTTCAAATTTTCAAAAAAAATATATAAGTTACCTCTTATATGTTTTCTTTGGGTTAATTATTGAAAAATATTCTATTTCCCGATATTTTTGAGGTAAAATGAGCAGATTTATGGTTTTTATTAAACAAATTTCAGCTTTTTAATATATTTTCGCCTTAAAATATTTAATATTTCCAAAAATGTATGATAGAATTTGTCAAAATTTAAAATTATTTGTTTTGTTGTCAAAAAAAAAAAAAAAAAAAAATTAATGTGCAAATTTATTTATGAGTAAAATGCTGTGTTTATACATAATAATTATAACAGTATTGTCATTTGGATAAAAAATTACGTAATAGTATATTGTGCAATAAGTGCGGAAAATTGTCGATTGCCCACGAAATGGAAGTTGAGCGCACGAACGTAGTGAGTGCGCTCATTCGCTTGAGTGGGGCAATCGACAATCCCGCACGAGTTGCACATACTATTTTTTATTACGAATTTCACATACTTTTTTCTATTATTATCAATATTTTTGATATTTTTATTACTGTTTAAAATAATATGTTTAAGTGATCGTCTTTTTTTCTGAATTAATTATTGTTTAAATTACTTTGTTGGTGGTTTCTATAGAAATAATTATGAAATATTTATTAAATGAAATATTAAGGGGCGGCTTTGCGTGTAAACATACCTAATATAAATTCTGACGGTATCACATAAAACAAATTTTCTTGGTAATTTTCCTATAAAAAAATGGAATAGATAGATTATAAAGATATACTCAACTGAGAGAAGTAAAATATAACTGAATCGTTAAATTGGATTAAAAAAATCAGGACACGTCACTTATAAAGCCGTTTTTTTTAATGTAGCATCGCAAAAAATGAGACAGAAGCTTATCAGTTGTGAGTGCGAGTGTAATAAAACATGATTTCTTCCAACATATTTTCTAACTTTTCTCAAAAAGTAATTCATTTAGAGCAATGGTGTAAAAAGATTTTTTACGCATATTGCCTTTTACTTTGGCTTGGTGTAAAAAAAATTTGAAAAATTGCTTAATTCTAGCAAAAAACTCATTTTGTTGACAAAAAGTGCCCGAAAAACCTACTTCTGGGCATCCGACGTGTCTGGCTAGCGAACTTAGCCCAGCCAATCTAGTCTCCAGTACGCACACAAAATTTCATAAGCATTAAACGTTTCGTTCGAGACTTATCGCGCGGATACATATATATATATATATATATATATATATATATATATATATATATATATATATATATATATATATATATGTATATATATATGTATATATATATATATATATATATATATATATATATATGTATATATATATGTATATATATATATATATATATATATATATATATATATATATATATATATATATATGTATATATATAAATTTTAGTGAATATCATTTTCGTATTCTTGGGACCTCAAAACATATTTCTGTTATAGTCTCGGCCTCAGATTGCGTCATGAGAACGGCTGTAAGAGCTGAATTTTGAGTTTTCGAAATTCGCTAAAATCCTTTCATGGAATCAGTTTTGCACCCAATTGTACACACATACATACATACATACCATAATCCTGTGTGGTATTCTTTCTAACTGCATATTAAAACAAATAAAAAATAATCTGCGTGGACTTTTGGCACGTAGCGTCAGACAGTCGTGTTTCACAGGCAACCAAACAAAAAGTGCCTATTATGTCTATTTATAGTACATATGCATGTATCTATTACGTATGAAAAGAACAAATACGGGATAATAACAATCCCTCCAAAAAAAAAAAAAAAAAAAATTACATAAAATCAATAAAAAAGGGAAAATTCATAATTTGAAACCGAAATTTTAAACGAAAAGTTGAACAGTTAGCCTTTTTTATTTTATTATTACTTTCCATATATTTCATGTAATATAAATTACCTATTAAAAAGTTTTTGATTTTATATTTGGAAAAGTTTGTAGAACTTTATACCCATGTATGTATGTATAGGTTCAATTTTCGAACATAAATTATCTCAAGGGAGAAATAAACTAATGGACCGGTGGCATAGGTAACTTTTCAACGTTAATTTATGTTGGGCATTATTAGATAAATAACTTTTTTGATTTTTTTTTTTTTGCAAAGATGTAGAAATTATCATAGTTAATGATTCATTTCAAAATAAAAAAAACACTTGATAGCTTCCTGATTATTAACTTCCCATTGGAAGTTATTGTAATGGGTCCGATTTTACGAATCGCTAATTTTGACATATCTTCACGTTTCAAGGTCACTAGAATCCGAATCCATCGTCTTTAGCGTGATGTCTGTGTATGCGTTCGTTAGTTCGTTCGTTCGTGAATTTTTTTTTGTGTCACATACCTCGAGAACAAATTATGATATTAACTCCAGACTAATTTCATTAGATGCGTAATCAAAAAATGAAGACCGGATAAAATTTTCAGCAAATTCGGATTAGCGGTTTGTTTTTTGTGATAAAAAAACGGAATTAACTTTATTAACATAACATAGATTATATGGATTTTTTACGAGTACCATGTCTTTATTATATAATGGCCTAAGAACCTTCTGTGATATTAAAAACGCCAGTAAATTATTGTAAAATTCAAAAAAAAAAAAAAAAAACTAAACGGAAAAACGCAATAAGAAATTTTTTGTGAAATATTTTTTGTCTCGCGTATCTTGAGAAGAAATGATGTTATCATTTGTTTGATAAGGGTGGAGTCCCCACCCTTAGGTACAGAAGGCGAAGCCCCCGGTGTGGTACAACGGGCAAAGCCTCTATTGGGGGTCCAAGGGAGGAGTCTCTTGAATTAAAAAAAAAGTTATTCATTTGCAATAGTCTTTAAGGGCATCCAATGGGAAGTTGACAGTGTGGGTAGACCTATCCCCCAAATTTTTATTTTAGCTTTTCTACGTAGAACAGTATTAAATACCGCTTATCCTAGAGACCTTCAACAACCAGTGACAGATAGTCATTTAAATGTGGCCCATACACATTGTTCCAAAACGCCGTTTTTGAACGGTGTTTTCTGAAACGTCATTTTCAAACGTGTGTGTAGTGACAACCGTCTTTTTTGTGAACGTTCTTAGAAGCCAGTGACAGTATTTTTGGAACGATGTCGCCATACACTTCGTACAATATACAGCTGTAATTGCTAGAGCTGATAGTACGTTCAAAAGTAATGGTACCTTTTCATCTCCAAAACTCAATAATCAGAGAAATAAGAAGAAATGTAGACGGATGGAACGAAACTTTTTTTAAAAATTTTTTAGGCGCTTTTGAATAATGGGTTCATATTTTAGGGGTGCGTATGAACACCAGGATAATTAAATTATAGTACCAATTATTCCATCATTTATGATTAGGGGATAATTTGGAAGTAGGTACTTTTACTTAAAATTACTCGAAAACAGGAACACTTAGGGAAAAATGGTTTTCATTTCACCCATTTACGGAGTTGTATCTCCCTCATTATGAGTTTTTAAACAAGTGTACATGAAAAGGTATCATTATCTTTGAACCTACTATTAGCTCTAGCAATTACGGTACATAATTCTGAAGCAATCTAATATATATATATATATATATATATATATATATATATATATATATATATATATATATATATATGTATATATATATATATATATATATATATATATATATATATATATATATGTATGTATGTATGTATGTATGTATATATGTATGGGTGGTTCTACTTTTCTCGCGACTAGAATGTAGGAAAATTAAACTTAAATAATAATATTTAAATTATTATTTAATTAATATTTATATTATGTTCTCCTAATATCCATTAAAAAAAAAGTAATTTTTTTCTGATTTGCATAAAAGAGTGTGTGTTTTGTTGTTTGTTTTAGATATAAAAAAATTGGTTAGGAAGAAAGTTGACCAAATTAATCAACAATTAATTAACTAAAAGATTTAGTTGATATACAAACACTGATATAATAAATCATAGATATATACTTATTTTATTATCGTATCCTTGGCCACTTTCATGTCTCCCTCTCATCGTCACATTCTATGGTTTTTTCAACTGAAAATTCGACTTATACAGCCTATACGATAAGAATGGCGAGACGCGAGAGTAGGGGCGCTATCCGTTTTCGGACGGAACAGGATTACGTAGAAAAAAACATGTCTGATATATATATATATATATATATATATATATATATATATATATATATATATGTGTGTGTGTGTGTGTGTGTATATATATATATTTATATATATATATATATATATATATATATATATATATATATATTCTCGCTACCTTTTAATATGTGTAGGGCTCCCCTATGGAAGCTAAGAGCTGGAATTTGGTAAGTGGGGCTCATTCCGATGCACAACAATAGTATCAAAGTGGGGTCACATTTTGGGCAAATTTTGGATCCAACCCAAATTTTAAGGGGGACGCGGGGGCGGTTTCGGTCAATTATCTACAACATAACCAAAATTCAACTTCCTATGATGATTTGGAGGGAGTACAGGAGGAAAAAAGTATTTTGGCTGGATCTGACACGCCCACAGCCCCCAGAATTAAAAAGAGTGTTAAAATTTGGTGTGTTGATAAAGTGCGTACCTAGGTTGTGCTTTTTGAAGGTTTTTTCCCCACCCTCTCATTTTTAAGACACAATTTCATGCTTTTTTGACGTTTTCGTAGTTTGTACCACTCGCACAGCTCACCCAAATAAACCTAGAGGGCTGAAATTTTTGTTCAGGTTAAGCTAATAGCCAGCCTCTGCTTTTCGTTCTCCACGATTTTTACGCCAATATTTCCTTAATTTTTTTGATTTTTTTCTAACACGTCTAGAGACTGTTTGAGGAAACTTAGAGGGCTGAAATTTTGTACGTGTATTGAGTTAGTATCCAGCTAGTGCCTTTTAGGGATTTCACATTACTTTCCGCCCCCCCTTCTCCAATTTTGGAATTCAATGGTATTGTTAAATGAGTTTTAAATGCATTATTTTTATTTTAATACAAGTAGCCGAATAGTAATTTTAAAAAATTTAAAAAAAAATGAACTTACTTTTATAACAAATGCAATACACAAATATTAAATAATTTAAAAATGTTATTAAAGTTACTCTTTATTTACAAAGTAGGAATTTTGGATTTTTATTATTTATAAAATAGAAATTTTTGATTTTTTTGGAAAGAAAAAATATCTTCATAAAGGCCTTCCAATTTACTATTTAAGTTCCTTTTTAATATCTAAAAATAAAATACAAGGGCAATTGGCGGATAAGCATGGGTAGGAATGCCCTCGTACGAATTGTGTTGGCTTTTTTCCTGCTAACTGCTATCGGCACAAAATTGAAATTTACTGAGATCCAACTCTTAAAACCTTTTTTTAAACCCCGATCAACCGGACACTCATCTTCAGTTTTGAAACCACTAAAATTACAAATAGCTTGTAGACTTTCAATTACATTTCGCTTGTAGACATTCAATACCGAAGATGAAAGGAAAAATTCGCCTTCCGTGACGGGGCCCCGCTGCTCACGGCGTTGTTTATTTAAAAAAGAGAAATTTTAGAATTTTCTGTAAAGAAAAAATATCTTCATAAAGGCCTTCCAGTTTACTATTTAAGGTCCTTTTTTAATATTTAAAAATAAAACATAAAGGCACAAAATTGAAATTTATTCAGATTCAGCCCTTAAAAAGTTAAAACATATTTTTAAAGCCTAGACCAGCCGGACACTCATCATCAGTTTTGAAACCACCAAAATGACAAATCGCTTGTAGACTTTCAATCACATTTCGCTTGTAGGCATTCAATACCGAAGACGAAGGGAAAAATTCGCAGATGGAGGGAAAAATTCGACTTCCGTGATGGGGCCCCGCTGCTCACGGTGTTTTCTTATTTTTTATTTTTTTAATAAAATAGAAATTTTCGATTTTTTGGGAAAAAAAAATATCTTTATGAAGGCCTTCCAGTTTACTATTCAAGGTCCTTTTTTAATATTTAAAAATAAAACACAAAGGCAATTGACGGATAAGCATGAGTAGGAATGCCCTCGTACGAATTGTGTTGGCTTTTTTCCTGCTAACTGCTATCGGCACCAAATTGAAATTTACTGAGATTCAGCCCTTAAAAACTTAAAACCTTTTTTTAAAGCCCCGATCAGCCGGACACTCATCATCAGTTTTGAAACCACCAAAATGACAAGTCGCTTGTAGACTTTCCATCATATTTATTTATCTTGGAGATACTGAAGATGAAGGGAAAAATTCGACTTCCGTGATGGGGCTCCACTGCTTACGGCGTTTTTAATAATAAGTTTTTTGAAGATAAATAGTTGATAAACTCGGAAGTCTAACAAAGCGATTGCATTGAATAGAATTTCTATATACTTTGCTTAGATCAGCTAACAATATTTCCAGCATTTTTATCAAACTGAAAGCTAGAAAGCTTATAATGTGTCTGTTGACGTCATGTAATAGTTAGGGGAGAGTTGCATCAGTATAGTAACAGTGGGTCAATAGTAACTTTAAAAATTTGCGAGACGTCTATCAATGCTATTGAAGAGTATTATACATCATAGTGTGTCTACTGAAGTTCTCTTTTACCGATACAACTTTTAGTTAATTTAATGTTACGGTTTTAGGTTTCATTTTAAATTTTATAACTAATAAAATTCTTCTTAGTTTACATTATTGATTTTTTCAGCAATGCTTTGTATTGTTTTAAAAAAAAAATTAGTTGAATAATATGAAATTTCACGTATGAATCGGAATGATATAAATAACGGTTTCGGGTAAATTTAGAAAATAAAAAAAATAAAAATTTTTCATTAATGGTTGTACTTCGGCAAAATCAATTGGTTTTATATATCAATTAGTGCCGGATCAATCAAGTTATCAATCAAGGCCGGATCAGCCTTACTTTGCTCCTTTTCTACTATAATACGTGTTTATAAACCACATTTGTTATTTTATTAGTTGGTGAGTAAATATATAAATTTTTTGGACTTCCTACTTTGAAGCAAACTACGTATAACTGGTCATGAGAAAAGCACCATTCTTATACCACAGTTTAATCAAATCGATTCAGGACATTTGTGATGGCAGTTAACTAATACAATTAAATTAATAAAAAATCGTGGGGGTAAGGGTTAAAAACTGAAATACCCAAAAGGCACACCCTTGTCTCTAACTCAATTCGAATACAAAATTTCAGCTCGTTCAGAACATTTTCGAACACTGTAGATGTAGAGCATTCTAGAAACATCTGTGATATTCTGTAACGTTCTGACCAAACGTTAGAATTTGATTAACAGCTGTTTTATTTAATTTCAATATGAAGTCCTGTAGGGTGAGACACTTTTGACACATATACCTTCGAAATCAACCCCTGCAGCTAAAAAAGGAAACCTTCTTTATGGATGGGGATTGGAAGGCTACAATACCATATAACCCTCATGGAGCTGCGGGATTCGATTGCAGAGCTTTTGCGGCACGTACGGACAAAACATACTTTATTTTATTATACACACACCGGCATAATTAGCGGAACATACAAAAAATCTGTAAAAATCAAACAAACCATTTAATTTCAAGAAGATGTTAATCTTATTTAATTATTCACTCAAAATTACATGTTCACAAGTCAATATACCTCTATGTTCGGTAGCAAAACAACTAACCATATAAAATTTTGGAATCTTATGTCGTCTAAGAATAATTTATGTTAAAGATTATTTAACAAATAGAAAATGAAACATAGTGTTTTAATCCCGCCTGGTTCCTCCGGTGCTGTAATCAAAGCTTCCATTCGTTTTTCTATACTCAAAATGATGTTACCTATAGTTTCCTGGGACAGTCTTTGCCATTCTTCAATTACGGCAGTTTGGAGCTCGACCACATTGAGAAAAAACGGCATTTGAATTCGAAAGTGACAGACCTCTTAAAAAGAATTACATCAATAATAAATAAAAACAATTCGATGGAAAGTCAATTGATTCGTTACTTCAATATAATTTAAAGTAAAAATGAAAAAAAAACCGCCAACTTCGTTTAATAAATAGGTTTTTATATTTTTTCTATGTTCCGCTAATTATGCCGGTGTGTGTATATATTGCCCTGCTTTCTAGCCAATATCTATATCTATGATTCATTGTGCCTGCTGGATCAGTCTCTAATGCAATTTAAGCTATTTTCAGAGCAAAAAAATTATATATAAAAGAAAACAAAAAACAAGGAGAGGAACTGCATTCGATAATATACACCTGAATGCTATTACAAAAGTAAGTAGGTGGAGAAAAAATTAAGCCTATATTCTCAGAGACTACGGTATTTCTCATCTTACTTTCTCAATATGTAAGAAAGAATTTTAAAGGCTGAATTAATTATAATTACCAATATAATTAACAACTGGTCCTCTAATGGCGACGATTATAACATTACACTTTAGCCCACATAAATGTCGTTATTTTAATTATAGCTCAACATTGAATATTTTTGGGTAGCTCATTTAAAACCTGAAAAATGTCCGTATCTTGTACCAAAAATTTAATTCTCTGTGATTAATAAATACGAAGTTACTAACCTGTATAGCTCAGAGAGCTTTGTTACAAATGACACATCTCTCCCCAACCTAGCTGTAGTATCGGCAGCTTGTATCCAATTTAAATTTTGCTTCTACTATTGGGTTAGAAAATCGTTCAGAAATTCTCAAAAAAGTAATGACAGAAATAATCTAAAAAATATAAGATACATTATTATTTTTTCGGACGTTTGTTTGATTTTAATCCCCGTTATTTATAAATAATTTTTGTTCATGTTTTTCATTAACTGAAAAACCCACGTTCTATATATACTCTCAAATGTCAATATTATTATATAATTTACTTTAAAATTTGATTAATGAAATGTTAAAGAATAATATGGGTAATATGACACACTAAATACTGTAACAATGCCGAAAGAAATTAAAACTTCCTCAAATAAAATTATCCACTATTTAATTATCTCCTAGATAATATCTATATCGTATCTCTCCTTAAATAAATAGTGACAATTTCATTAAAATGCTAAATACAAATTAACAAAATGATATATTTTTCTATTTACGTTTATTATACATACATATATATCAAAAATAGTTCTTTTGTTATATTTTAATTAATTCTTTACTGCCTTAAGACAGAAAGACAGCCATTTGTTTAACAAAAAAATAATAAATAAATAAAAATAAAAATAAAAATAAAATAAAAGAACTAAAAAAGAGGAAGGAAAAACAAAAGAACTTGATTTACGGCATTGTTACTTCATCCATCGTGATATTATTTCTGTACCTCTCTTCTTGCTTTGCTTGCATGAACACTGTGTTGAAAATAATACTTTGCTTCCTAAAGCATAAATGAAATTTAAATTTTTTTTATCCTTTTACTCTTTGCTTAGAATATAGCAAGATTTATTAAAAATTTATATACATAGATTAGTGTCATTTAGAATTTATAAGCTTAGACATTATTCCCTCTTAAGCGGGACCATTAGTGTAACCGTCTGAAAAAAGGTGATTTTTGGGAGTTTTTTTAAAGAAAACTACTGTATGGAATGTTTCAATGTTTTAAGAATATATTCGCTGATATATAGTAAATTCATGATAAAATTTTTGGACCAAAAAATTGAAAATTCAGTGAGTTATTCCCGATTTCCGAAGGCTCCAATAAAAGTCCCCCCACTGCTGCAGTGATAGCGACCCTCACAGTGCTTGAAATCAAAAAAACCCAAAAGCCTATTAAACTAGAAGGTATTGTCCGTGCCATGAACCTCAATCAAAAAACGTTGAGATTTAACAAAATGGCGGAATTTTTAAAAATTAAGCTTAAAATTTTGCGCGAAAATTTGACGTTTTTTGGCCTGTAAGAATTACATTTTTTATTCGAAAACTGGAGTTTCATGGCACGAAGAAACATATATATAAAAGAAGCTGCAATAACAATCAAATCGATCGGATGATTTGTCTGCAACAAATTTGAAAAATGTAGTTTTTCATTACTTTACCTTTTATTTTTAATCACTGAGAATTTTTACAATAATTATCTACAATGTACTCACTTAAAGAGTCGTTTAAATGTGCCCGGGTCTAGCTGCTCCACAACATGTGAATGGCAGCCACGTCCATAAACTCCCGAACTATCAACCTTCATACATTTATCAATACCTCAAAGTTAACAATGAAAATCAGAATCCGCTCTTCAGATGGCTGTAAATAAAAAACTATTTGAGAGATGCACTTGAAATTTTAGTATGTGCTTTTATTAAAGGTATAGACTATCGAAACATGCAAAAAAATCTAATTTTTTCAAAATATCACACTAGTGGTCCCCTTATTCAACGACACTTCTCACTTTTTTTCTAGCTCAAGGGAATTTTTTAAACTAAAAAAATATAATAGCCATTATGTTCTTTACGTATTCGAAGGCGTCCAAGACTATGCGCACATCCGACCCCTACTAACTAATCCTTTAAAGACAAAATTTTCCTCTGGGAAAAACGGTTTTTCAGACTGAAGTGTTTGCAATTTCAGCTGATGCAAATCGAATCCGAGAATTTTTAAGAGTGTAAGAACAATGTTGAGTCCGATACGTGAGTACCAAGAAAGTAACATCAGACATTTCTGTCCAACTTAATACAAAATATATGTCTCCGACTACTTTACTTTTTTATTCATTTTTCTTTTTTTATATTTTATCTTGCATCTATCGGTTTAGTTCGCTTTCTACGCAGTTGGATTTTTAAATTTTCTTAATTGTTAGTCGAATTTTCTCCGAAAAATTAGACTTATACAGTCTATACGATAAGAGCTGCGAGAGGCGAGAGTAGGGGCGCTATCCGTTTTCGGACCCGTAGAACACGAGTATGTAGAAAAAAATATATATGTCTGAGATATATATATATATATATATATATATATATATATATATATATATATATATTCCCCCCACCTTTTAATTTGTGTAGGGCCTCCCTATGGAAGTTAAGAGATGAAATTTGGTGAATGGGGCTCATTTTCGAGGCACCTCATACTATCAAAGTGGGGTCAAATTTTGGGCAAATTTTTATCTGACCCGACCTTTAAGGGAGTGGTGGGGGGTAACAAAACAATAAAACTTTTCCAAACTGGTTTTAAATAATGTTTCGATCAATTATCTACAACATATCCAAAATTCAGCTTCCTAGAGTGATTTGGAGGGAGTAGGGAGGGGGAAAACGATTTTCGCTGGATCTAACACGCCCCAGCCCCCCAGAATTAACGTAGAGGATTGAAATTTGGTGTGTTGATAGAGTACATACCTAGGTTGTGCTTTTTGGAGGTTTTAATATTTTCCCCCACCCCCCTCATTTTTAAGCTACAATTTCATGCTTTTTTGACGTTTTCGAAGTTTGTAATACTCGCACAGGTCACCCAAATAAACCTAGGTGGCTGAAATTTTGTATTCTGATTGAGTTAGTATCAAGAGGGTGCCTTTTGGGGGTCTCAACTTTTAACCCTTACCCTCATCATTTTTATACCAAAAAGAACATCATTTTCTTGTTTTTTAACAGTTTCGTTCGGGTCAAAATCTCCCCAAATAAACCTAGAGGGCTGAAATTTTGTGTACAAGTTAAGTTAATAGCCAGCCACTGCTTTTTGGAGGTTTCAACTTTTAACCCTTACCCCCACGATTTTTACGCCAATATTTCCTTGATTTTTTTGCTTTTTTTCTAACACGTCTAGAAGCTTTCTAAGAAAACATACAGAGCTGAAATTTTGTACGTGTATTGAGTTAGTATCCAGCTAGTGCCTTTTAGGGATTAAACATTACTTCTCCCCCCACTTCTCCCATTTTTACATCGGAATTCAGTGGTATTGTAAATATGTTTTAAATGAATTACTTTTATTCTAACACACAGTAGGCGAATAGTAATTTTAAAAAATTAAAAAAAAAATGAATTTACTTTTTTTAACAAAAGCAAATACATATATAGGTAGTTGCATACATACATATTATATTACATATAGGTAATTCTATATGTATACATACATATAGGCTGACGAGCACCAAATCAGAGAAATTTACTACTTTAGTTAGAACTAAAGAAGTATTATACCATTTTAGTATTTTACTATATTAGTTTTGCTTGGAGAGTTCATTCACAGAATACTTCTTTAGTTTCAACTACTTTAGTTTTCTCCAAATACTCTTTTAGTTATTAGAAATGTGTGATGTAACATAAAAATTTTATCACATAAAGATGGAAATAATGATTTGGGTGGCATCCACTATAAACAAAAAATCTTTAGAGAAAAAATTTTTGGTTTCTTAGTTTCTTTTTTTTTCTGAAAATTTTGAAAATTAATAAAAAAATTTTATCTCTTTCATTTTTTCTATATGGTGCGCATCCCCCCCCCCCATTCTCAAATAAAAAGCTTGATTTCTTACACGCCTGTTTTTTCTAACTTGAGCAGTTCGTACTATAGACTCAAACGTATTATCTTCATTAAAAACACCATTCATATTGCCAAAATACAGTCAACACCGATTACTCGGTGCAGTAATGGGAGAACAAGGACGGACAAATCAAAATCATGGTTAATTCAAAATTAAACTGAAAAAAAATTTAGTCATAAAAAAGTTAATTAAAAAAATCAAAAAACCAGACTGCGTAAAAATCAGACTAAACGGTGGAAACAAGATGAAATAGAGGAAAAGAAAAATGAATAAGTAATAATTGTACCAAGTTAAATAAAAATATCTGATGCCTCTGACTGCTTTACTTTTTAATCAATTTTCTTTTTCTCTACTTGAATTGTGTTTAAAAATTATTTAGAAGAAAAAATATATAGGTACGCATGCAGCGCGTGGGTTTTCACATTCAGCCGGGTTAATTTGCCCCCAAATAATTGGAAACTGACTGTAATATTTAATATCATTTTATTATCATATTACCACATGTAATTAAAAAACCCCAAAAAATGTTCAATTACTAAAATAAACCGAAAAGAAGACACAAAAATGCACGTCACCAATGTTTTTTAAAGATACTCTTTTACATACTCCTGCTAGTGGGTAGGAGTATATTTTGGCTTTGTTTACTCTCTTACTTACTACTTTAGTATTATACTCCATAGTGGTGCACACCAGCGATTGTTTACTCTCAAGAGAATATTTTCAATACTTCTTGAGTAAAATACTCCACAACTGAAAATACTACATTAGTATAGAAAGTAATTGAAATCGCCAATTTTTCACTCTTTTAGTAAAATACTAAGTTAGTTACAAAATCTCCTGGTTGGTGCTCGTCAGCCATTAAGTAGGAATTTTGGATTTTTATTATTTATAAAATAATTTTTTATTTTTTATTTTTTTTATTTTTTATTTTTTATTTTTTTTTTTTGAAAGAAAAAATATCTTTATAAAGGCCTTCCAGTTTACTATTTAAGGTCCTTTTTTAATATTTAAAACTAAAACATAAAGGCAATTAGCGGATAAACATGGGCAGGAATGTCCTCGTACGAATTGTGTTGGTTTTTTTTCTGCTACCTGTTTTCGGCACAAAATTGAAATTTACTGAGATACAGCCCTTAAATACTTAAAACCTTTTTTTAAAGCCCCGATCAGTCGAACACTCATCACCAGTTTTGAAACCAACAAAATGACAATTCGGTTGTAGACTTTCAATCACATTTCGCTTGTAGACATTCAATACCGAAGATGAAGGGGAAAATTCGACTACCGTGATGGGGCCCCGCTGCTCACGGCGTTCTTTTATTTATTTCTTTTTAGTGTTGTTTAATTATTTAGAAGCAAAAATGAAATTATTAATAAATAGAAATGGTTTAAATGGCAATAATTAAAAATTAGAAAAAAACATGTCTGTTCGCATTCTAAATTGCCACCAATTTCCTATACTCCGTCAACTATAACGAAGGACGCGTTTGTAACAGACAAATTAATAAACAACTTATACTTAGTACTCTGACACCCAATGATAAAATATTGGAAGAATCTAACAGAAACGTGAAAATAAATATTATACCGAACTTCGGAACAAAGAAATAAGAATATAAAAATATTACGTTTTTAGGGTCTCGAAGAAAAATCTTGAGACATTTATAGTTGCCTCAAATTTATTTGTCCGTCTGCTTGTCTGTCTTTCACATCCCCCATCTTTTATATTATTTTGAGATATTATGCTACAAGAATGAGTCTCAGTTAATATATTCCAAAAATGAAAATTATAGTCCAAAAATAATTGCACTAATCCTGTAGTGTGGGATATTATTGGAAAGATTTTTAAAAATAGAGTTTCATTTTAAATTTCGATCGCGAAACATTTATCTTCAAGGTTTATAATATGAATTAAACTATTAAAACTAATGTGAAAAGCAATATTTGATTTTAGCTATATATGCCCCTCCCCATCTGTTAGTTATTCTTAATTTTGGATATGGTTATTTGATTAAAGTGCCCGCAATACTTGTATATTTTCAATTTTTAATCCAAGAAATTACAGATTTGGCAGATTACACTTGTTAATAATTTAAACTAAAATTATTTCAGGTAACATGGATCGATAACTTTTGGGATGTAATGACCCAAACAATCGCGTAAATGACTATCGGAACAATTAACTAATTTTTTGGTAAATTATAAAAAATGTACTCAAACACCATACAGCGTTTATTGTCTATGCGGACTATCATTAAGAGGACGGTTTCTATGTATTTGTGTTTATATACACGAAAATATTTTTTAAACAAAATTTATCTTATGTAAACAAATCTTGCAAATTTAACATATACAGGCGATTATTTTGGAAGTTAACATAAATATATGATAATAACAATAATGTAATAATAACAATGATGTAAATATTATGTAGCTAGAAAATATTCTTTAGAAAGTTATTTTAACAAAACTACTTTAACTTTTATATAAAAATAAACTGTACAAAGAAACAGCCTATATATGAATTGTCTAAGGGGACGACGTTTGTGTATTTTCGTCCGATTAAAGAGAAGTCAGTGTAATTGTATATTTTAATTCAAAAACTGTGGAAAATTCTAGGGTCGGTGGACTTATTCACATAAGTCAAAAAATTCAATTTTCTGGTAATGAGTTTTCATAAGTCCCTTTTTTTATAAATTCACGTCACAGTTAGGCTGAAACACATTATTTAGCTCATTTATAATTTTTATTTTGAGTGTCATCTAATTTAACATGTACCTACTAACAAAATATCATAAATAGAAAATAAATTAAAGTATTAAATAAATTAAAGTATTTTGTGTTTCCTGTAAATTTAACAATTTGCTAACTTTTCTTTCGTAACTTATGTGCTTAAGTCCGCCGCCCCTAGATTTAGCAACCACGGAACCCTAACTTGGTACGTGGTCAACCCAGACTTGATGACTTTTTTTCTTATATAAATATTTAATAAAATTTTGTCGAGCGTTAAAGTAAATATTTAATATTATTTTATGTCTTTGATTACAAATTTGCTCCATGTCTAAATTTAGTGAAGTGATAAGACAAACTGTTATACCACATACATGCCTACTTCTACAACACAACGTTATACGAAGATATACATACAAATATATTTTTCTTGAAAATATTACAGCAGATAAGGTTTAGGGTCCTAAAACAATAAAATTTAAAGTATGCCAGATGCATAAAATGATTCCATAATAACAGAATGTAATAAATGTAAAAATTTAGATGACTGTAATAGTGAAATGAAAAAGGAACATTGGGAGTAATAAGTCATCAGGATAAAAAATAAAAGAGAATATTAATTGAAAAATTGCGCTACCGGTTTCGAAAGAGCATATGCTTCTGTCTTCAGGCGATTCCTTTAGTTAAAAATAAATCAATTATAACAAGTGCAAGTTGTACTTGCGCTGACAATGTTCGTTACAGTCTAAATTTTGTTTCGAAATTGCTCGACTTAAAGGGGTTACATTTTTTCAATAAATGATTGCCGTTACTACAAAAAATGCAATTTCTATCGAAATTATTCGAACTATGGGCTACAAATGATTTGGTCGATTTGGAATGAGAATCGGTCTTACCACGATTGGACGATTGATACGATTGGGCTTTATTTCTTTCCGACCTAAATGCTATCTTGCTCTGATTTTGTATGAAACTAACAAATTCATCATATTTAGGCGGTTCCGCGATATTTCGAATTAATTCGAACGAATTTATCACCACTGGAGGCAATTTTGTTATAGGTAATTAGGTTAGGATATAATCGTCTAAATTTTCTATATTTAAACGTTTCAGAGCACTAACGTTGGTATTAAATCTCTCTAGGAACATTTGCAAACTATTCGAATTGTCATTAGGGAGCGTCCGGAAATTAAATAAACGGTCAAGGTACATATTTGCCAAAAATCGTTTATCCTGGTATGTATCTTGTAATAATTTGAAAATTATATCGTAATTACTGGGTATTGGTTCAACAGGCGAACAAATTTTTAATGTCTTTCCCGATAAACTACCTAAAAGGTATTGCAATTTTTCGGCTTTTGAAAATTTCGGTCTGATATGCACCAACTGCTTAAAATTATCGTAAAATAAAAGCCAAATCGAAACATCATCACCACTAAACTTTATTAAATCAAATTTTGGTAATCTAATATGGATTTTATTGGCTTCAACGTTGCTAGCACTGGGAACATTTGTCACATTGAATTATCCGATTTCACTAAATATTTTAAGGCATAATATTGAACAGTATCGTTCAATTCCTCAAACGAATCGAAGAGATTATACGACGGTGGCTCATTGGGTTCTAAATTTTGTTTTAAGGATACGATTAATTCTTCAATAACTTCTCGATAACAACAATGGTTTTTTAGGATAGTACCATATCGAATTTCAAAATTTCGGAATTTTTCTTGATTATTGGGGTCACTGTCTAGATTTAGGGCGGCATCATAACACAGTTGCATTCGACGAAAAATGTTTTTTTGTCGCGCATCGGTCCAATTTAGCTTTTGACATTTTGTAAATACAATAGGCAAATTCGCTTTAACTTTTATTCTGAGGAAAAATAAAACAAAATTAAATCTAAATATGTTTCAATGTACTATTAATAAATAAATAAATATTAAATTCAAATCCCAAATATCCAATTTCAACAATTAAATTTTATTTTAAATTTACTTTTCTATTCGGTAAGATTAAAATTTTGTAAACAAATATATCAGAATATGTATTTGACATACAACAATAATCAATGACAGATCGATAATACAGTGACAAATTCTATCGGTTATATAATGTACCAATCTTAGAAAATTACTTTAACAAAAAAAACAAAATAAAATTAAAAACAAAACAAAAAAAATATAAAATAAAATAAAAAAAAAAAATTAAAATTTTTGGTTTTTAATTACATAGTAAAAAAAAAAAGATAGATATTAACAAAAATGTTCCGTAGATTACAGTGTTGGCAATTGACAACGTAAAGAAGCAGTTGACGGGTTTATATGTTTCTGAGAAGTATTGGTTTCAGCCGTTTCCAACCGTCAGAATGTGGTTTATATGGTCCATTGTCAAGATTGTGATGTAGCCTATGTCAGAAACACTTAACAAAAACTGTCGCATAGACTTGACCAACATCAGCTCCGGCCTACCACAACATTCATCGCATAAGAACCAACGCTTTGATTTTTAAAACACCATAATAATACAAACTGAAGCAAATTCTAGAAATGGGGGTTGTAAAGTTTCTTGCTTTGTCATAAAAAATTAAAATATTTCTGATTTTTTCTGGAAAAGATTTGTTTTGTTGCCTTAGACACGTTATTGTCCTAGACAGCCAGTTTCATCTATGGTCCATTTCACTTAAATTTAACCATGCTTCATCACTTATGAATTTAAATAATTTCTGTTTTCTTGACTTTATCTCTTTCATTATTGCATTTACGTAAATTTTAAATTGGCGATTTGCTTTTAGAAAGGAATAGAAGATTGATTTGTTTCAAATATAAGAATTATTTAATTTTTTAACAATGACATGATCAATTGTATTTGAAACGGGGTATAGAAAGTTCGATGTTTACTCATTACAAACAAGATTCACTCAATTAATATCAGTTTATTTTAAACAAAGGTCTTGAATAGTATCAAGACAATACTAATAAATATGAATCTTGTTTCTAATGTTTTTAAAAAATTTTCAACAATCAAATGATACAATTAGTTTTTTCAATTTTATTTAATTATTGACAAATTTCTAATAGCAATATAAAATAATAATAATTATATATTTTAATATATAATTTTCTGATACTTTTTATTAACTCAATGTAAAAAATTGATTTTTGCATGGTGAGTACGTTATATTTATAATTAAGTAATCTTTTAGATTGTTTTTTGTACATCTGTTTCATTACAAATAGACATAAATTCTATAAACTCAATAATTTTCCATATAAACTAAATTCATTGTTTCTGATAATGAAAAAGTAGCATTCCAATTAAATTAGAAATCATTAACTACATTTTATATTACGTATATTATGCACTCTATATCAGAAGAAATATATGTAGGTACATATTTTCAGTTTGGTATATCTCTTTGTATATGTACTGTAAATATCAAATATATCAATTTACAGTAATCTCTCGATTATCCAAACTCGGTTCAACCGAACCCCGTATGATCCGAACTAGCTTAAGTTTTTTTTGGTATATATATTTTTTTATCTTTTTATTGGGTCCGAAATTTTTATATTTGAACATATTGCGGGCGAATAAGAAATCTAGGGAATAAAACTTGAGAGGAAGTATACATGTACAGTTTTCCGCCGGTCGGGAAAAATACTGGTTGATCTAGGTAAATAGTTGTTTTGTCCCTCCTGTAACTTAGCGAGCGACTAATAACTTATGACTCTTCTACTCTTTAAAATGTAACCATCTGGACATATTGTACTCGCTTTTGATAGATGTTCGAATTTTTGTAACCTAGTCAAAATTTCGCCTATTCTGACTTTGGTTGATGGCTAATTATCATTTGACTTAGAACAGTATATTACACCAAATTTATGCATATAAATGGTAACATATTGTTAAATCATAACACCAACGTCCTGGCGATACTTCAACTAACGTCCGCCCCTATTTGATCGTACACGAAGAGAGAATTCATATAAAAATTACTGTGCCCAGCATTACAATCGACGTGTAAAAGGCGACCATATTCAATTTTGTACGGCAAAAATACAAAGGATATAATATTGTTTCCGTAATATTAGCTCCGTAAAATTTGTAAAACAGCACAGTAAAAAGTTCCATTGCCGATAAAAAAATATTTTGTAATTGTTTTTCTTACAAAAATTACCATCGTGTACTATAATATTTGAAATGATATCTGCTAATAGTAGAAAGAAAAAAAGAGAAAGAAGGTTGTGTGTGTTGTGAACGCTGCTGAAATGTACCTCACTCATAGCAAGTCACATAGCCAACCATAGGTTTGGACGACCAACTTGGTCGGACGGGTCGGACCAAGCACCTTGATCCATTATACTGTCTTACAAGCAGCAAGCACTATTCATTACACTGTGTTAGAGGACGGGGATGTCACCGTTTAATTCATAATTTTGTTACTTCACTATCTTTAGTATTAGAATATATTGCTGGCAATCATTTTTGTATGCATCATAGAGTTCTTACAGGTTTGAAGTTTTTACAGGTACCGCCCAAGCAACATAAGGTTGCGGGTCAGATGCGGAAATGAAAGAGTACGACAACAAGAATTAAACTATAACATATATGCATAAGAGTGTGATAAAAGTTGTGTTAGCACATTAAATTTTACCATGCTAGCACATATTTTTTATTTTGGTCGTCGATCGCGCACGCATTATAAGAGGGCATGGTAATTTTTCTGAAATTTTATCTACAAAAATTATATGATTTTTCTCTCCGTGTAGTAACTACAGGTAAAGTCTAACATAAGATACGCCTAACATAAAATACACCGCGTTGCGGAAAAGAGATAAAAAAATAGCATTCTTATTCTTTTTATTCGAAAAATTTGACATATTTATTGTACAGTATGATTTTTATTACTAGTAACATAAACATGATATGAGATGTGATTTATTTATTATTTTATTAAACTTGCAATGTTTATTTAATATTAAGAGACAATATGTATGTATCAAGAGTGCGTTTACCGATGATGTAATTTGACATGATGTGTCGAACTGTGAGAACGTAAAATTAAACATAATTAATGCATAATACATAGTGTGTATGAAAACTGCAGACATAGTACGCAATATATATCGATGCGCAATCATTTTTCAACTTGTTCAACCCCTATTTTGCTTAAAATATTTTTTATATTGCGATTTTATTTGTTTTTTTGGCAATTTTTGTATTTAACATGTAGAAATAAATTTATTTCTTAACATAATTTTTGAAAATCTTATGTTATATTCCATTGATCACACCCTGTATACTAGTGCTTGATATAAAATACACAGAGAGAGAGCCACGTCTGTTGGTGTATCTAATATCAGACCATCTACTGTAATCCGAATTAATATATTTCTGTCTTATAATGTTTAATTTAGATTTTTTTTTAAATAAAATCCTTTAACTTAATGGTGGCCAATCCAAATGTTCTTGCAGGCCACTTTGGAAGCGCATCACAATGCCGCGGGCCGCATATAAAATTATGTGTTCCCATGTTAGATATACGTTGGTTTTTACCAAGTCCTAAGCGTATGTGTAAAAAATTGTAGCTAGCAGTGTGTCCAGAGTGTGTCAGATATCGCTTAGATAATTCAGTCGTCCACACCACTTGTAGCGGTTCGGACATCTATTGTTGCAACAATGTAATACATGAATACGTAAGCCTAGAATACATACATATTACACCATATATTATGTGCACGTACAGTTGTCGAGTGCGTATGTATGATGTGTGTATCATCTCCCTCCATTCACCGAACTATACATATATACGGAATATCACACACACTAACATTCACTACATATGTATATAACAAACCCTAAATATGCATATAACCATAAAAAGTAAGGAAGCTGCTCCCATTTTTGTGACGTAAATTTTTGGCGACAGCCGGGATACTAACTATCATATAGTAGTTTGGCCGCTTGGTTTCTACTACCTTAGTCATTGTAAAATAAATATATTTTGCATAAGTGTGATGAATCTAGCGGGCCAAAAAAAGTTCAAGGAATGCGGCTCGCGGACCGCGGCGCGGGTTGACCACCCCTGCTTTAACTTAAAGATCTTTTTTATTAGAAATTTCATAGGTATGTATTAGGTATATTTATTCAACTTATGCTCTGATGATTCATTAAAGAAATTTGATAACTTGTATAGGTACCTATTATTTATAGGTATTATATTATGTATAAATTGATAAGTAATTATTTTTAATAAATAATATTGAATTTATATATTCCGTTTTCAATACCTCTGTGTTCTGTGAAAAATAATGCACAAAACTTTAGCTTAATCAAACAACAATGGTTACCTACCATTAAGTTACTTATTTTTTTGCTTCCGAGACTACTAAAGTAGCGGAAGCATTGTAGTCACTTTTGAAAAATAAAAAAATGTTTCCTTTCAAAATAAAATCTTTTACGCACATTTTACGTTTTAGAGCTTCCTGAACAATTTTGGCTTGGTGTCTGTCCGTCTGTCCGTCTATCTGTCCATTTGTGTGCCGGCAATTTTGCACCAAGTGGCATAACTTCTGAAATATTCGATTTCATTTAACGAAATCTTCAGAAATTATGCCGTTTGGTTCCTGGATGGTCCACTATGAATTTGATCGAAATCGGAGTAACGGTAGCTGCGCCGCTACCATGTCATTCCATTAATATACTAAATTGAACTAACAAGGAAAGGTATCCAACTGTATCTCTCAAAAATTTTTGAAGCTTTGGCGGATTGTAGATCTTACTAAAAATAATCACGGGCCATATTTCGTTCGTGCACATAAACGGTTTAAGGGGGTGAAATTCACCCCTGAAAATTTGAGTTTTTTCAATTTTCTTAAATATCTTGGAAAAGGTAAGAGCTTTGATAGGGAAACTATATATATTTGTAAATGGCACTTTAAGATCTTTATTATGATACCAGAATTAAAGTTATAAAATCATTGGGGTCTCATCCCCCACCCCAACCCCTTATTTTATCAGGTATGTTTTGGTAAAAGAAGAGGCTGTTATGTGTAAATAAAAGAATTTTTAATTTATATTTTACATCACACCAGTTTATTTCTTTTTGCATAAATACACTCTTTGCTAATATTAACTTGGGAAAAATTATAACTTTTGGATTTAATAATGAGCAAAAATATGGTCAAAAAATCTCATATTTTAGTAATGAATTGTTACAAACTTACGATATACTTTAAAATACATAGTTTAGAAAGAAGAAATACACTGCACACACCCCCCCCCCCCTGCCCTCCATGCTTGACTGATATCTATACAAATCTTCTTTATTTATTTACTTATTTATTTATTTTTATGTATCTATACAATTTTCAATATTTTAACCTTTGGATATCTATGGATTTCGACTCTAGAAACAACTCATCAGAGTATTTTCGGATAATGTATATGTAATTCTAAATGAGTATGATATTGATTTACATCGCCGTAACAATATTCTCTAGCTCACAATCAGTTTTCGTCGCCTCGTTTTCAAAATTTGTTCAAGTAAGGATGGTATAAAAGTGGATATATTGACCAACGACCAGAAAGATTTGAAAATCCTGTAACATATTGCTTTTTCAAAGAAGAAAGAGAAGCATCAAAGTGTAGTGCATGTGGTGACCCCGCTTTTATAAGATGTACTTGGTGTGGACAATATTTTTGTTTTGAACATTTTTATCATTATTGTGTAGATTACAAACCTTAAAATATAGAAAACTGTATCGATAAATAAAAATAAGTAAATAAGTAAATAAATAAATAAGATTTGTACGAGCTGATATCATTAAAGCATGGGGGGGGCAATGTATTTTTTCTAAGCTAGGTACTTTAAAATATATCGTAAGTTTATAACAATTCATAACTAAAATACGAGATTTTTTGACCATATTTCTGCTGATTATTAAATCAAAAAGTTAAAAATTTTCCCAAGTTAATATTAGCAAAGGGTGTATTTATGCAAAAAGAGATAAACTGGTGTGATGTAATATATATTAATTAAAAATTCTTTTATTTACACATAACAGTCTCCTCTTTTACCAAGATATACCTGAAAAAATTAGGGGTTGGGGTGGGGGATGAATAATTAAAAAACCAAAATTTTTTCTTTTGTACAACAATGTTTTTAATTTTCAATTTTAATTTTATTTTATTTTTTTAAAAAATAAGTTTCTAATTTTCCATGTGAGAAAATGCATGTTTTTTTACTTATTATTACACGAGAGATTTGTATTTTTTCGAATAAATTTGGGTTTGTCTAACGAAAATTGGTTACCTAGCAATTTAACGAGAAGAATTGGCAAATTTCGAAAGAGGGTTTAAAAATATTCCAAATGACTTAAATATAATCCCAGTAATTGATTTTTATATAAAAAAAGCGATTTAAAAGAAAAGAAATTTTTTTTATTCAATTGAATTTTGGTGCGAAAACACTTGGTCACGTACCAGTTAGATTTTTATATTATACAATTATGTAATAGGTATAGTAAGCATGAGAAGTTTATTTTCAAAAAGCAATTTCTAAGAAAAAACTGATTTTGAGATTAATATAGAATTATAGACTTGAATTGGAAAGTCATTATTCTAAATCTCTATATTTTAGTAATATTTGAATTATTATTTTCTAAGTTAATTTTTTTATTATTTTTCTTGTTTATTTTTTTTTAAATTTTTTCAAAGCTGTTTGTTGTTTGTCTCCTTTTTTTAAGTTATTTTTAACTTTTTTTAAAAATAAAATTATAATGAAAAACATTTTTCAAAAATATAAAATATTTTTATTGTGAAAAAAATACATTCGTGTATTACAAAATGAAAATACTCCTATTATATTGCAATCCTCATCGCTGTCTTCATTTATAACTAGAATTTCCCGCATACTGAAGATTTTTGATAATACATCTGCTGACTTTACTATTTCAGAAAGGTATGGAGCGTAGGGTAAGTACTATATTAAAGTCTAACAACATGTGAACAGCACACCCAAGTTCAAGCCCCACTGGGACAATCGAGTAGTAGAAATATAAGAGTTTTGAATCCTTCTCCCCTCCTCCCGATTTTTTGAGCGACCTCGGGAAGAGGCAGCCCGATCGGGGCGGTTCTAGAAACCTCCGGCGGTGGGTGGAGTAATGTTTTGGTCTCAAACCTAACCGAACCTAAGGAAATTTTGCTTAACCTAACGGAACCCAACGAAACTTGATCTAACCGAACCTAACCTAACGCAACCTAACAAAATTTTTTCTAACCTAACCGAACCAAAGAACTGAAAATTTCCCCTAATAAATGGCGCAGCCACCTTCGAGCCCTGTAAATTCTCAGTTTTCATTACTAGCTGTCGCTGCTAGTCTGGATAATAGCGATCCCTATGCGTAAGTTTGAAAAATTGTTAACAGATGGTGCAGCCACTTCGAGCTCTGTAAATATACTACTAGATGCCGCTCGTAGTCTGGATGATATCGATCCCTGTGCGTAAGTTTGAGAAATTGTCAATAGATGGCGCTGAAAATTCTTTTTGATAGTTAAAAGATGGCGTTGCTAGTCTGAACCACCGCGAACTCTGTACCCAAATTCACAACTTATAACCGAGGTTAGATCCTAACTTTTGCTAATAATAATAGATTAGTTTTAAATTGGTTAGAAAATACCATGTAGGTATTGAAGGGTTAATCACAAGTTAGACTTAAACTTTACAATAAATTAGTTAACTTCTATCGTTTTTTTAACGTTGATTTAAAACTATAATGTAACCAGTATAGAAAAGTTTCTCAACACCGTTATAAGAACTGATTCATAACATTTGGTTATTTTTCAGTCGAAGAGGAACTTGTAACTTCATAACCTATTCCAAACTTAAAGGTATAAAACAACCACTTTATAGCTTATTTTAAATTAAAGTTTAGCTAAAGTTTATATATAACCGTTTTGTAATTCATATTAAACTATTAATTACAATATAACCGTTCTAAACTAATAGTTATAATACAATCATTTTGTACCTTATTTTAAATTAAGTTATAATATAGAAATTTTATAACTTGTTTTCAGCTAAAGTTTATATACAACCGTTTTCTAATTTTTTCTAATTTACATGAAACTGAAAATAACATAGCCATTATAAACTAAAAGTTACACTAGAACCGCCTTACATGTCATTTTAAATTGTTGTAACAAATTCAACCATAAAGACTTCTTTATTTATATACATATTTGTATCATTAATCTTAGATAAACCTAGAAAATTTATGTAGGTATCATAATTATACAGAACGAAATTGATAGTTTGAAATTTTACCTACATTGAACCATTATACAACGTATTATAAACTTCTGGTTATAATGTAACCATTTTGCAACATATTTTAAACTTCTAGTTACAATATAACCATTTTACAGCATATTTTAATTTAACAGTTATAATATAATCATTTTACAACAACGGTTGGAATATAACTCTTTTATAATTAATTTCAAACCATAAGTTAGGTTGAAGCACACGCGTTCATATATTTAGCGTCGGTGTATAACCCATTTTATACAACGGTTATATAACCATTGTCTAACTTTAGTTTGTGTATTTGGGTACCTTGATTCATAATTTTATCATATTTTTATCTAAAAACAGGTTTAAACTCGTATAAATTGTCAGTTGACGTCATTAGAGGGTATACTGATATTAATAACGGAGATTTCTGTCTAATATGCAAAAATGAATTTTATCATGTTATTGTATGTTTTTATTTGGAAACAGGTTTTAGACTCGTATAAATTGTCAGCTGACGTCATTAGAAGGTATACTGATATTAATAACGGAAATTTCTGACTAATATGCAAAACAATGAAGCAACAGGTTTTAACCTGCATGGCTACATAAAGTGTGATAACTGACGTGATCAGGCTGTTTTTCTGCTATAAAAGACCATAGCATAACTTTTCAATTACAATTTTGTTTCGAAACTTTAATGAAAAACATTAAATCTTATTGTTGTAAAAAATTATTTTAAATTATTGTGTTAAAAACTAATTATTGTCAACAATGGAATCCATTACTGTTGGTGCTTCATTTGAAAACAGAGACTTAGTACAACAAATGACATTAAATTTTATATCAGATTTAAACCATCTTGGTGTTGTTAAACGATGGATTAAACTTTCTGATATGGAAATTGGAAAAATCTATAAAATTATAAGCGCGAGACAGTTGCCATCAAAATTTGATTCATCGAGAATGAAGGCAGTTTTGGAATTAAAAATTGGATATATTTCGTTACCTGCGAGGTTCGACAATTTAAATGAGCAGATGCTGGCGTGGCTTCACAAATCCACAACTGGGTATCATAAATAATGGGCCAATCGGACTAAATCATAAATTGCAATTCAAAACATTGGATATTCTTGAAATCGCAATTCAAAACGTTGGATCTTCTTGAAATTTGAAAATTTAAAAAATTGCCATATTTTTGTAAGAAATCTTATTATTGTTTACATGTCAAAGAGTGATTATTGTACTTATTTTTTTATCAAAAAATTTTTAAAAAGAAAAACCGATCTTTTTATTTACATCCATCCCTAAAAAATAAATTAAACTAATTTTTTAATATCATACCCTAAACTTGATTCGATATAAAATTCACATAAACGTGTATGTATATTTGCTATTATTAACTTTGTGTAACTTAAATAAACGACTATTAGTAGAAAAAAAAATTTGAAAACTATTATTAAATGTTTTAAAAAAATTTAATTTGAGATTAAAGGTCCACACTATAGCAAGGTTCACGCTATAGCGTAAATTTGTTCTAATTATTGTAAGAATACGCATTCTTTTCATTTATTTAAAAAAATTGTAACTTAATCTGTACAGTACTCCGTTAAAAGTAAGGGCTTCTATACGTTAAAATCATATTTTATGATATATATATATATATATATATATATATATATATATATATATATATATATATATATATATATATATATTTTTAAATCGTAATCTTTTTTTTAAAAACTGAATACGTAATATCGATAATTTAAAACAGTTTTGAAACATTAATTTCTCGTCATAGATATTTTTTAGTCTTAAATTAATAGCACAATGTTTCATATATTTTACGAAAAATTTCTTTCCCATATTTTATATTTACTTAAGGGGGACTACTAGTGTGACATTTTTTAAAAATTGAAAAAATCTTTTCGATAGTCTATACCTTCAAAAATAACATACTAAAATTTCAAGTGCATATCTCAAATAGTTTTTGAATGACAGCCATCCGAAGAGCGGATCCTGATTTTCATTGTTAACTTTGAGCTATTTAGAAATGTATGAAGGTTGATAGTTCGGGAGTTTCTGGACGTGTCTGCCAGTCACATGTTGTGGAGAAGCTAGACCCTGGCACACTTAAACGACTCATCTAGTTTTACTATGACCGTTATAGTGAGTACACCGTAAATAATTTTAGTAAATATTCTCAGTGATTAAAACTAAAAGGTAAAGGGCATAGCCGGGTAAGATAGGGAAAACCGCCCTTGACGCAAATTGATTGAATTTATAGGAAATAATACTTCTTAGTCCCAGATACATTTCTGCCAAATTTGAACCCTTCGAGGCTAATAGTTTATGAATACACAACCAGACAAAAATTTTCAAAAAAAATTTTCTTTGACGAAATTACTGAGGCGATTTACTTGAGTTTAATATATATTGTGTACCCACCTTAGGCAAAGTAATAGAAAAAAAATTAACGTTATATCCCTTTATCATACTAATTTTTTTTAAATTTTTAATTTTAAGTAAATTTTTTTTGGCACTTACGCGTTAGCGACACCCACCATTTTTTGTTCAATAATATGTCTCTTAGTACTCTATAACATATATTTTTACCGAAAAATTTTAGTTGTTAGAACATAGTTATATTTCAATATTAATGCATGCCATGTTCGGTACTACATATATTGCTTATGTATAAAAAGGGCTATAAAGTAAAATATCTACCCTATTTCTAAAATAATATAATTACATACGGTGATAACTGCGATAAACTAGTTTAAATTTACAAAAGTCCAACATTATCTGCTGTTTGTCTTTTTTATTAATAAAACAAAATAGTTATTGATTTCTTTTTTGTTAGAGTTTTTTCCTTTGTAAGACGTCAAGTGAAACTTTATTAGCTCATACACCACGTCTTACGACGGCAACAATTTCATAGAAAGTTTATTAGCTCCCAAAATAGTATACCAGTTAGTCATTTCGTTAAAATTCTCCATGACCCGTCATCGTGTTAACAAAAGAAGACAAACAGCAGATAAAGCTAGACGTTTGTCTAGGCTTGTTTGTCGCAGTTATGAACGTATGTAATTTTATTGTAGAAAAAAGTCACTTTCTGCACCCCCTTAAGAAGTGCAACAAAAACATCAAGTGAGAGGGACGAGCTACATATTGCGGACACATGTACATTACTTTCTTCAAGTTACACTCTAAGAAAAAAATGTACCGTTTTACTACTATTATAGGAGGCAATTAAATGCCTTCTATAATGACAGTAACATTACAAACCGTAATGTACGAAGGTGAAAAATACACCATCATGGTGTAATTATTACTCACTCATATGTGTAGTTTTACACATGTCGTACGTAAAATTACGGTCCAGGTGTGTAATAGATTACGTTTTATTTGTGTATTAACTACACAACAAGATGTAATTTTACACATTCAGTTCGCAATAGTGCGCAGTTAAACGTAAAATTACATCATATTAATGTATTTTTAAACCACGCCTGTACACCTGAAAATGTAATTTTACACACTTATATAGTAATGTTTACACCCAGAAAAGTGTAATATTAATCCAACTGAATCACTCATTCTGATTCAATTCAACTGAATCAGTATCAGTGATTCAATTGTGCTGAAAAAAATAAACTGATTCAACTTAATTGAAAATAACGAATCAAAAAAGATTATTGATGGTTTTTTTGCATAAATATTTATAATAATATGACGTATAGAATAATTTGGAATTATATACAAAAAGATTCGAGATGTTAAATATTTTGCTTATTATGTCTAAATTTCTATATAAGTGTGTCGTATGATAAAATAATAATTCTTTTGGTAAATTTTAAAATAAACACTCCAAAAAAGTAAGATTATAAAAGTTTTATTATGAACGTTTACTTGCTTTCATGAACATAGGTAATCTTTATTTTGCAGTGTAACTGCCAATTAAACTGGTCAAAATTTTGAGATATGACTTTTTTTTACAATGCTTACGTTTTGCAGACACAATTATTTAAGCAATATCTTATAAAAAATTTAATTCTAATTAGATTACAATGATAATATTAAAAACTTATGGATTAAAATTCTAGTTACATCATATCAAAAATATAGTTTAAGAAAATTAACTAAACAATACTTAAATATAAGAAAAACAATATTCTGCTGACTCTTGCCATTCTTAGAACTTCCCAGAAAATGCATGCTGTGCTTTCATAGATGTCTTCACCAATTCCAGTTTCTAAACAAATCAGAAAATAAGGGTTACTTAATTTTATAACCATTTTTGATTATTATTTTTTTCTTTTTTTAATAACTATTTCACAGCAATTTAAAATTAAGAAAATTTCGCTTTCGCTACAAAATTACTTCTAGGCTATTTTAATGAATGTACAGATATTAGATTTTTGATTAAAAAACTCACCAGCAAAGTGACCCGGCGTGCTTATGGCACTGGCACTTCCGAACTGGTAGACGGAGGGTTTGAATTCCGTAGCCGGTTATATGCTGGCGAAAGTTTTCTGCTATTTCCCATCATAATTCCAGATGAATATCGACATTATCCTCAAGAAGATGGTTGCAAACAGACACCTACCAAATCCTTATACCGCTTTTCTTGTCCTCCGCCCAATATTCTGCTGACTCTTGCCATTACTAGAACTTCAGGGAAAATGTAGGCTGCGGTTTCACATATGTATTCACCAATTCCTTTTTCTAAACAAATCAAAAAATAAGGATTACTTAATTTTATAACCATTTTTGTTTATTTATTTTATTTATCTTTTTTCAATAAATATTTCACAGCAATTTAAAATTAAGAAAATTTCGTTTTTGCTACACAATTACTTCTAGGTTATTTTAATGAATGTACAGATATTAGATTTTCGATTAAAAAACTCACCAGCAAAGTAACCCGGATTGCTTAGGCACTGGCACTTCCGAACTGGTAGACTGAGGGTTTGAATTCCATTACCGGTTATATGCTGGTGAAAGTTTTCTGCTATTTCCCATCGCAATTCCAGATGAATATCGACATCGTCCTTAAAAAGATGGTTGCAAACAGACACCTACCAAATCCTTATACCGCTTTTCCTGTCCTCCGCCCAATATTCTGCTGACTCTTGCAATTACTAGAACTTCAGGGAAAATGTATGCTACGGTTTCACAGATGTCTTCACCAATTTCGATTTCTAAACAAATCAGAAAATAAGGGTTACTTAATTTTATAACCATTTTTGCTTATTTATTTTTTCTTTTTTCAATAACTATTTCACAGCAATTTAAAATTAAGAAAATTTCGTTTTTGCTACACAATTACTTTTAGGTTATTTTAATGAATGTACAGATATTAAATTTTTGATTAAAAAACTCACCAGCAAAGTAACCCGGCCTGCTTAGGCACTGGCACTTCCGAACTGGTAGACTGAGGGTTTGAATTCCGTAACCGGTTATATGCTGGTGAAAGTTTTCTGCTATTTCGCATTGTAATTCCAGATGAATATCGACATCGTCCTTAAGAAGATGGTTGCAAACAGACACCTGCCAAATCTTTATACCGCTTTTCTTGTTCTCCGCCCATATCATCATGAAAAAGTTGAGAAATAATGATGTGAGTGACGTCCGTTACATACCATTGTCTAAAAAACGAACGTTAAATTCCATTATTATTATTACCATTGTTATTATTACTTAAAAAACTCGATTTCCATACGTCGCGTCGTTTCAATTTAAACCTGTTATGAATTTATATTACTGTAAAGCAAAAAAAAAAAAAAATTCGTTAAGTGCGTGTTCTTGACACGCACTAACAAGTAAAGGACCCGAAGCCGGACCTATCGATTTCGATGAAACTTAAATATATTGTAGAATACTAAAAACTAAGGGACACGTATTTTTTTTTTATCTGCGGAAAAACGGTTTGAAGTGGTGAAATCGCCCTCCAAAAATTGGGGTAAAAATTTAATTTTTCAAATATCTCGAAAACAGTAAGAGATAGAGAAAAAGTTTAAATTGGCGATATTGCTCTTTTTTAAAGAGCTATCTATTGATATGCAATTTGTTCATATTACATCAACAGGAGTGGTTGGGGGTTAAAATTTGGGGGTTAATTTTGCAAAAAGGGGGTGAAAAATAAACAATATAAAAATTTTGTTTACAGATTTGAAATCTACGTCAAAAAATCTAATTGACCTGTTTTTGCTCAATGCCCTAATATTAAGTCTAGGGGTAGTTAACTAGAGGGTGACTCTGTCGAATAGTCGTACAATTTGGGTATTTCAAGGAGTACTTCATGGAAAATAGCTTAAGACAATTAGAATAACGTAGAAATGAAATTCTCGAATTCAAAATTGAGTTTGAGCAACATTGGAGAGGGGGTGAGTCACCCTCTTAAATTACATACTAGTTTATATACACTAATTTTTGCTATTAACACACTGATAGTGGGTAAAATAATGTCACAATAAGTGGTTCTGAAGTTGGACTATCATATGTAAGGTCTTTCTTAGGTTTGTTTTTTAATGGATATTATAGTTTTCCTTATCGAAAATTATCGATACCGAAAATTACATAACCTCAGCTAAAATAACGAAACCTAATAAAAACCTTACATACGATAGTCTAACTTCAGAACGATCTATTGTGACATTATTACCCCCTGTCAGTGTGTTAAAAGATATCTGAATTGTAGATGTTTTAATTTTCACAGAAATTGAGAGCCCCACAAAATAAATTATTAGTCAAATTGTAAAATAAACTTTTATCAAATTACATAACTATTTGTATGAAGCAAAATTAAAAAAATTAACTTACCTGAAATATTTTAAATGTATCATCAGGACAGCATTTTGGAAACAAACAAATTTATATTACAGTATTCTTTGCACATTATTCCAGAATCCATTTTACACAATGCATATAAAAAAAAACAAAACATCAGTACACCGCTATAACACTGTTTTTGTAACATATTTAAAGATTAATTTATCATACACGTTATAATTATATTAACTATATATTCTATCAAAAAATACTTTTGTTTAATTCAGCTAATTTGAACACATAATTTTTAACCTTTAAGAATATTACTTATGTACGTATAAATATTACAGCAATCCAATAACAGATAATATTAAAATACATAAACTCATATGCGCGCGCATGGGTTTTGCTATTTAGTGGTGTAAAAATAAACCAAAAGCGTTGTAAAAATCCAAAGTTACACCTTTATTTGTGTAATGTTAAAAAAAAACAGTAATTATACACAAATTATATAAAAATACACCAATTTTTTCATATTACACAAATAATAGTGCATATTTTCAGAGCGAGGAGTAATTTTGCTCTAAATTTAAGTTATTTTACACGTTTTTGACCCTTTTTTCTTAGAGTGTAGTTATATGCACCTATATGTAATTTACCTACATATTTTTATAACTATAACAGGTTTTAGCAGAACTGTTGCTACTACTATACATTGCTGAAATTTTTTGTTCCAATTTATTAAGTTAATGTTTATTATTATTAAAACAATATAAAATTTAAGACGTATTATTGTAATTATTATTATCTTTATTGAAATAAAGTTTCTAAAAGTGTTGAGTTAGATGTAATTTTAATTAGTAAGTATACTGAGATAATTTTATTGAATTCATTCAAATATTCAGATTCATGGTAAAATTAACCTTGAAAATTATTTTTTAACAAGTTAAAACATATTTTTTATAACAAGTCAAAATATATATTTTTTTAGACCGTCACAGGAAGTCCAAGGGGACTTCAGAGGGGAAGAAAACATTTTATTGCACTCCTTAGAGTTCTACTGTGTTTTAGAAATAAGGCAGATGCTTTACTTTATGGTCCTTTTTATACATAAGTAATATATGTAGTACCGAACATGGCATGCATTTGTATTGAAATATTACTATGTTCTACCAACTAAAATTTTTCAGTAAAAATATATATTATAGAGTACTAAGAGACATATTATTGAACAAAAAATGGTGGGTGTCGCTAACGCGTAAGTGCCAAAAAAAATTTACTTAAAATTAAAAATTAAAAAAAATTAGTATAATAAAGGGATATAACGTTAATTTTTTTTCTATTACTTTGCCTAAGGTGGGTACACAATATATATTAAACTCAAATAAATCGGCTCAGTAATATTGTCAAAAAAAATTTTTTTTGCTAATTTTTGTGTGGTTGTGTATTCATAAACTATTAGCCTGGGAGAGTTGAAATTTGGCAGGAATTTATCTGGGGCTTAGAAGTATTATTTCCTATAAAAATAATCAATTTTGCGTCGAGGGCCGTATTCCCTATCTTACCCGGCTATGCCCTTTAAAAGAAACTACATTTTTCAAATTTGCTGCAGTTATAACTCGAAAATAAATCATCTGATCTAGTTGATTCTTATTGCAACTTCTTTTATATATATATATATATATATATATATATATATATATATATATATATATATATATATATATATATATATTTCTTCGTACCATGAACCTCCAGTTTTCCGATCGAATAAAAAATATAATTTCTGCAGGCCAAAAATCATCAAAGAGTCTGGAACCATTACCATAGGTGAATTTGCCCAAGAAATGAAATTCAACGATATGTATGCGATTGTGTAGCTTAGTGAAAGAGTAAACCATACGTATGGATTTTTCCTCAATATCTTTACATTTTGCGGAGTTATAATACCAAATACCAAAAAATAGTGGTCTTATTCAAACTTTTTTTTCTCGTAAACTATTACAGATAAAACGATGAAACAAAATCCATATTGTTTGCTATGTCCAGTACTTTATTATATATTTTTTTCATTTAAAATGGACATTAAATACCCTTTATAAAATACGAAAAAAAAATTCATTAAATTTTTTTAGCTACTTGTACAAGAGTGACCACTTTCTTATTACTACCAAAAGAAAGCTCGCAAGCACTTCCCTCATCTCTCTGAATTTTATTTTTGTCAAAAGGGTGGAACATATTGAAAAAAAATAAGAACATATATATTTGGTGATGTTCATGGTATGTGTATGTGCAGGTACAGGTCAACAAATCTGACTTTACCTCTTCAAGGTCATTAAAAATGCACTCTTAAAGAAGTGAGATAGTATTTAATATAAAGAAAAAATGACCTTGAAGCTGCAAAGTCAGATTTGTTGAACTGTACCTACTTGTTTTTGAATTATGTTTTTAAGAAATATTTTGAATGAATAAATGAATCACTGAATGTTTTTTTTTGTTTTTTGTTGTTTTTTTTATTACATGAGAATCTGATGCCTGGTCTACACTCTCGATCGCAGTTCCTCGACGAAGTAATCGCTAAAGTTGACTGAAGTCGGAATACCGTTATAACACCAGCCACGAAGAACCATGAAATGACCTTTTACACTCTCGTACTCGGTCCACTTTGCGAGAATTGAGAGTAGCGATAAGGAATCTAATATGTTTTATGTTCAAAATGTAGACTCATTCCACATAGGAGTTTTAAAAAATAATCAGCTACGAATCAAGAACTAATTTTTTTCATTGCCTTTAACATACTTCTCAAGTCTACAATTTTAAATTCACTCATGAAGTTAAATACATCACTAATTGATCAAGTAAACAGTTTTATGTTTACTTGATCAATTAGTGATGTATTTAACTTCATGCGAGAATAAATTGTAGAACTGAGTAAGTACTGTTAAAAGGCAATGAAAAATTAGTTCTTGTTTCGTAGCTGATTATTTTTTTAAAACTCCTATAGTGGAATGAAGTCTACATTTTGAACATAAACATATTAGATTCCTTATCGCTACTCTCAATTCTCGCAAAGTGGACCGAGTACGAGAGTGTAAAAGGTCATTTCATGGTTCTTCCTGGCTGGTGTTATAACGGTATTCCGACTTCAGCCAACTTTAGCGCTTACTTCGTCGAGGAATTTCGATCGAGAGTGTAGAGCAGGCATCAGATTATCATGTAATAAAAAAAAAAAAAAAGAAAAAGAAAAAAAAAACAAAACAAAAAAAAAAACATTCAATGATTCATTTATTCATTCAAAATATTCCTTAAAAACGTAATTCAAAAACAAGTAGGTACAGCTCAACAAATCTGACTTTGCCGCTTCAAGGTCATTTTTTCTTTATATTAAGTACTATCTCACTTCTTTAAGAATGCATTTTTAATGACCTTGAAGAGGTAAAGTCAGATTTGTTGACCTGTACCTGCACATACACGTACCATGAACATCACCAAATATATATGTTCTTATTTTTTTTCAATATGTTCCACCCTTTTGACAAAAATAAAATTCAGGGAGATGAGGGAAGTGCTTGCGAGCTTTCTTTTGGTAGTAATAAGAAAGTGGTCACTCTTGTACAAGTAGCTAAAAAAATTTAATGAATTTTTTTTTCGTATTTTATAAAGGGTATTTAATGTCCATTTTAAATGAAAAAAATATATAATAAAGTACTGGACATAGCAAACAATATGGATTTTGTTTCATCGTTTTATCTGTAATAGTTTACGAGAAAAAAAAGTTTGAATAAGACCACTATTTTTTGGTATTTGGTATTATAACTCCGCAAAATGTAAAGATATTGAGGAAAAATCCATACGTATGGTTTACTCTTTCACTAAGCTACACAATCGCATACATATCGTTGAATTTCATTTCTTGGGCAAATTCACCTATGGTAATGGTTCCAGACTCTTTTCATGTAAAATTGGAAACATTTTTTTAAAAACTCCGCCATTTTGTTAAATTTCAACTTTTTTTTCCGATTTCAACTTTTTTTTCAGGGTACGGAAAATACCTTCTAGTTTAATAGGCATTTTGTTTTTTTTTGATTTCAGGCACTGTGAAAGTCGCTATCACTGCAGCAGTGGGGGAACTTTTTTTTTTCTGAGGCTTGGGAGATCGCGAATAACTCACTGAATTTTCAACTTTTTGCTCCAAAAATTTTATCATGAATTTATTATATATCGACGAATATATTCTTAAAATATTAGAACATTCCATATAGTAGTTTTCTTTAAAAAAATTCCCAAAAATCATCTTACACATTAATTGAAAATAATTTTTTACAACAATAAGATTTAATGTTTTCTATTAAAGTTTCGAAACAAAACTGTAATTGAAAAATTATGCTATGGTCTTTTATAAAAATCTCCGTTGTTAATATCAGTATACCTTCTAATGACGTCAGCTGATAATTTATACGAGTCTAAAACCTGTTTTCAAATAAAAATATACAATAATATGATAAAATTCATTTTTGCATATTAGACAGAAATCTCCGTTATTAATATCAGTATACCTTCTAATCACGTCAGCTGACAATTTATACGAGTTTAAACCTGTTTTGGATAAAAATATGATAAAATTATGAATCAAGGTACAGAGTTCGCTGTGGTTCAGACTAGCAACGCCATCTTTTAACTATCAAAAAGGATTGTCAGCGCCATCTATTGACAATTTTTCAAACTTACGCACAGGGATCGCTAATATACAGACTACGAGCGCCATCTAGTAGTGAATTTACAGGGCTCGAAGGTGGCTGCGCCATCTGTTGACAATTTTTCAAACTTACGCTGAGGGATTGCTATTATCCAGACTAGCAGCGACATCTAGTAGTGAAAACTTGGAATTTACAGTCCTCGCAGGTGACTGCGCCAACTATTAGGGGAAATTTTCAGTTTTTAGGTTCGGTTAGGTTAGAAAAAATTTTGTTAGGTTCGGTTAGGTTAGAAAAACTTTTGTTAGGTTGGGTTAGGTTAGGCTAGATCAAGTTCCGTTGGGTTCCGTTAGGTTAAGCAAAATTTCCTTAGGTTTGGTTGGTTTTGAAACCAAAACATTACTCCACCCACCGCCGGAGGTTTCTAGAACCGCCCCGATCGAGGAGCCTCCTCCCGAGGTCGCTCAAAAAATTGGGAGGAGGGGAGGAGGATCCAATAGCAACGCTTTATGGCATTTATTTCATTAATGTTAGGTTGGTATTGAATTTATCTCTGGGGCTTGATCTCTGGGGTGTTGTTCTTATGTTGCTAGACGGTAATATATTAGTTATCCTACGTTTATCCTTGCTTATAATAATTCAAATATTACTAAAAAATAGAGGCTATTTTTAAAAAAATAGGTTTTTACCGGTTTATTTTAAATCTTCGAAACTTCTATTCTTCAGAAAAATAAAGAAAAATAATAATAAAACTCAGCGATTTTGAAAAAATAACGAAAAAAAATAGATTTTAAATTTTTTGATCACCTAGCACCCTCTCAAAAATTATGAAAAAATTCTTGAAAATATATCTGGTCAAGACACATCGCATATTTTTTTTCGTCATCACGTAAGGCAATGGGTTTTGTTCTAAAAATATTTAAAATTTTTCATGCCTCGGATTATTTGAATTTCCCGCCAAAAGTTTTGAAAAAATTGTACTTTATGCGCGCTTCGAAGACCTTCAATTTGGTACAAGAAAAACTGAAATAACTTTTAATACGGCTGAGATGTGTGAGAAAAACGGAAAATCTTCGTGATTCGATAAAGCAGTTTCTGGAGCACCTACCTAAATAAAATTACGGGAAAGAGCACGTCTTTTGATTCTTAATAAACCTAGCTGGGTGAGATTTAAAAAAGTGAAAAGGCCGAATACCCCCCCCCCCCTTATGCGCCAAGGTCCTTTCCTGAGATTCAGTTCTTAAAAATTTAAAACCGTTTTTTAAAGCCCCGATCAGCCGGACACTCATCATCAGTTTTGAAACCACCAAAATGGCAAATCGCTTGTAGACTTTCAATCACATTTCGCTTGTAGACATTCAATACCGAAGATGAAGGGAAAAATTCGACTTCCGTGATGGGGCCCCGCTGCTCACAGCGTTTTTATAACTATCACAGGGAGTATCAAATATGGGAATCACGGATTTGTGAGAAATTAATATATGTTGTGGAATATATTTCCCTGAGTATTGTAGTGATAATAATTTAGGCCAATGCGACTTTATTTAGAAATTAAACGCACCAAAAATTTCGAATAACATATCGTGTTTGATATGTATCAGTTAGTTGGTATTGTCTGCAACAAGGGCGGCTGGTGGTGTGGTTAGTGCCTGCTCTCATGTATGTAACTTTTTTTAATATACAGACGGAAAGGTTCTATGTTCGAATCTATGCCTTTCCAACATAAATAATTTTATTTTCAATTTTTTTTTAATTTTTTCAATATTGTACAATGGTCAATTACACTGACGATGCTATAATTTTTTTTTAACTGGAGATATTGTATTCTTTTCCATGTTTGATACTCCCCTTGTATTGTATTTTTATTTTTAACCCCTATAGCGGCTATCCCGAGCACAGCTCGTCATATGAATTATACAACTTGAATGACTCTCCCCACCTGAACTCGCCTCGTGTTGGTAACTGTAAGATGCTGTCATCTGCTATCGTAAAAGCATTACTAATGCAAAAATTATCGAACGGGTAGATCATATAATTATGCAATTAAATTAAGTATTTTCAAAGATCATTTTATTTGGTTTGTTTTACATGAGCCACTAAAGGGGTTAATTAAAGGATCCGTCTGAAGACGGAAGCATATGCTCTTCCGAAACCGGTAATGAAATTTTTAAATTAATCTTCTCTTTTATTTTTAAACCTGATGACGTATTACTCCCAATGTTCCCTTTTCATTAGAATACAATATTTAGATTAAATTTAAAGTTTCGGATAGAGCTTGGAAAATTTTACAGTTGATATCTGTAGTATACCTACACATACAAAGTTATCCTTTTCAGTGACTGACCTTTATTACGAAATATGTAACACAAAGGAACTGGAGAAACTAAATTAAAGTAAGAAAAAACATATAATTTTTTCTCAAAAAATTTAAACATTCAATGCCTATCGTAAAAATATTATTCCGTATCTTTGAAATACCAGACGAAAGCATAATTATAATTTATGTATATGCCTCCAGAAGTTTCTATGTACAATGCGCAGTTTATTTATATAAATTTAAGCTGTATTAATCTCTTTTACCAATATTTGTATGCCTAGAGCATTAATAACATAAACGGTATTTGTTATAAGTTACCGTATTTATTACAAGAACATCGAGCGAAAGTCTTTGTTGAGAAGATTTCTGTAGTGCACAGGCAGAAGTAAAATAACAGACAATAATGAATAACAAATATAGCAAAGTTTTTTTATTTATTGTTTTAAAATTTTTTTTCTCTTTTTTCTTGCACGAATACCGCGCAAAACGATACACCAAGAAAGGTTTGTCTCTTTCTATGTTACTATGAGTGAAGCGTATATAGGGTGTTCAAAATGTACACATATATAGATATACACATAAAGGCCATAAAGGTAACATAAGTGTGATAAAAATAAAAAATAAAATAAAAAAGTTTTGTACATACCAGATCCGTGATAATAAATGCACATATAACCATATCACTTTTTTCATGTTAAAAATATTTTCAAATGTTCATGTTATAATATCGTTTCCGAGAAAAAACATCGTGAAAAACGCACATATTCGGTTCAAAACCAAATATGTATTTAATTATCTAATATATTAATTTATTATTTTGTATAAAAAATACATCAACATATGACAATTTGAAGACTTGAAAATAATATGTACATATGTGACTAAAAGCTTATCAATTAATGCTTAAATAAATCAGAATATACATATGACATATCTTACAGGAGGATACATAAATTATGTACGTATTTCTTTTATTTAAAAAGTTGCATTATAATGATATCATTTTTGTAAATAAAACTTTTGAATTAAAATATCTAAAGGAACAACTGTATACACTACATTTTAGCAAAAAAAAACTTGCGATAAGGTAAACAAATAACGTTCCATCTCTTTCTCTGTATTCCGTTTGTGACGGAACCTTATTGTGAAGCAAAGGTGTACATGAAATACCGCCCAGAAAATACAACGTAGTTTTTAATCAAAGAACCATGCCCATTTTTATAAGTAATTTTGTAGCATGAGCGTTTAAATAGCATACAAATCTAGAAAACAAGAAGATACAGAAATATATACAGTCACTCCCAAAATTATTTGGCAGCATTTTATTCATCATTTTTGATGAATTTATTTTGATTATAAAACAACAAATCGATTTCATAGATACATTCATAAAATGTATGAAGTCTCTACACTGTAAATATATATTTATTACTTTCAGAATCAACAAGAAAATTTAAAATATTTAAAAAAATTAAATACATGTGATAATTATCAGGTCACAAAATTATTTGGACACTAATTAACTATATAAAAAAAAGCTCATTCAAGTAAAATTAATAGTATTCGTGTTTTGTAGCACGTCCTTTAGCCTTAATTACGGCTTCCAAACGTCTTGGCATTAATTAAATTAAATTTTTGGTTAAAACCGGACTTATCTTCTCCTATTCTGACCTTATATAAGTAATTAATTAGTTCATATTCGAAATATAATTTCTCATGACTTTAATCTTTAAATAATGTCATAGATGCTCTATGGAATTTAAGTCAGGAGACTGAGGAGGTGTCTGAAGCAAATGGGGTACATTATATGCTGTCCACTGTCTTACCACGTAGGAGGTATGTTTTGAATCATTGTCATTTTGGAACATGTAATTATTCTGTATTCCTACTTTTTGTACACTAGCATGTAAATGCTGTTTCAGAATGCTTAAATACACAAACCTGTCCATGATACGATCTAAAACGTGCATGTTCCCTACCCAATTTGCCGTCATACATCCCCAAATCATTACGGAACCACCTCTGTACTTAACAGTTGAAACCACATTTTTTGGATTCAGCGCATCTTTTCGATTTCTTCACACAAATTGGGGTTTTGTTTTCTTGTGTTGAACATTTCAAATTTAGTTTCATCGGAGAAAAGAACCCCCCTCCAATGTAATAATTCCTCAAATGTAATAATTTGTTTTTAAATAATTTTATGTTGTCCAAATAATTTTGGGAGTGACTGTATATAATTGCTTGGCATATAAATGCTTATATGTACGTATCTTAAAACTTTGAAAAGAATAAAATTTTTTTCCGCTTTTCTCGTTGTCGCCCCAGTAATCATCGCCAAATAACTCAGTTCCGATAACGGTGGAAATAAAGGTTGGCCGAAATAAAATCGAGTAGCCTAAGAAGTTGGTAAATATTAACTTCGTCATACTTTATCCTATATTTTCCTTTACCAGGTTCAACTGAAGCCGCGTAACGACGAGCCACAACTTATTCGGTTAAACCATGATATTTTCATTTGCTTAATTTTTTATAATATTTTACAGTTCATTTATATTTTATGTCAACATCGTCAAAGTGAATCAGCTGGAAATTTGGAATTGAATTTTAGAAAATCGTCCATATAGTTTTAATATATCCCCCCCTCCAGAATCTTCTTTAAGATATATATGTAAATAGTGAAATTCTAGTGTTTACCGTCGACGTAAGTGCATATGACCACTTAACGCTAAAATTTAGTGACAATCGTACTGCACAGAGTCTTGGAGCTCGCTTTTCATATTTTGTATCTTCCATGTTGCTTTTTAACTGGACTTGTGATAAGTAACTAAAGTCGAAAGTCAGTAAAATTCCAGTTGACCAATAATAGGATAATACCCTTAATGTTAAATGGACTTTTGCAGCAGGTACCAAAATTCATTACACTTATAATTATTATAACTTAAAATATAAAGAAAGATTACAAAACAGGCGAAACGGTTTTAAAAAAGGGAAGTAGGTATTATAAATGAGTTGAATGTAATCAGCAATCTGACCGAATTTTTTGTAATGATGTTTATAAATTGCTTGTTACTGCATGTATGTAGTGAATACTGGAATCGCATAATCATCTTACAAAACGCACTTCTTATGTATTTTACAATTAAAAACTACTTTCACTGTTAACAAACTCGTTTTTTCTTTTATTTTAGTACTTACTTGTTTACCTTTCTTTTTTTTCAATATCCCGGTGTCTCGAACCATTTACGTAAGTATTTTTAAAGACAGTGAAATACATACTTACCTAAGCAATCACGTGATGTCTATGCACATGCTGTTACGTTGTTCTTAAACATATATATTATTATGCCTATCTTTATGAATCCGTAAGGTGAAATAATAATTAACTGATATACCTTTATTTAACCAGTTAATAAACTTGCACAATTTTGCACAAGTCCGTTTATAGTATTTGACCTCGGATTGGCTTTTGAGTGATTTGGGTCAGTCTTTAATCTTAATGACTTACTGTTATGGCTGTTATATACCGGATGATTCATTTAACCTGGAATTTAGAGGAAATTAGAGATATCAATTTAAGATTTTAAAGTTACGATCCACTTCATCCATAGGGGTGGGGGGGGGGGGATCGTGTTTTGTGTCACTAAATAGACTTAAACACGAAACATCGTTTCCACACTTTTTTCTGGAATGAGGACAAAACGTATTTTTACAATTACAGCGCCATCTGTTACGAATCGAAAATACTTAACTCGAACTCGTTTACTCACTTTTTGAAACGTAAGTAGTCCACTGGGATACAAAGGTTATTTTCTTAGATTATTAATTAATTTGCTTGGCAAAGAGTGAAAGCTTATTTAGGAAATACTAAAATATTTTCCTGAGATTAAAACACGTTTTAATTAATCGTTTTCACAAATATTTTTCGTGAAAATATCTAGGCATATGGAATTAGAATTTAAATAGTAATAAATTTAAAAAAAAAAAATAGAATTTAAATACACTAATTTAAGAATAAAATTGTACGTGTGCATATTTCAGAAAATTTAGTTAGCAAGATCTATTTACACATAAATTAAATTAACGGATTATTAATTATGTGCAGCGGGGTGGCCAAGCGTGCTTAGGCACTTACTTGCACGTCGACTGGTAGGTCGTGGGTTCGAATCTCACGGCTGGCTATGCTCGTGAAGGTTTTTTGCAATTTCCCTTCACAAATTCACATGAATATCGGCACAGTTCCTTAAAAGGACGTCTGCAGGCGCATAACTACCAAATATTAGCCTTCACACCATTTCTCTTGTCCTCCAACCACATCATACTGACTTGTAATATTTAATAAAATAAATAAAACTACAAAAATAATGATGTGGGTGGTGTTCTCTTATAGAGTGTTATCTAAAAAACGGACGTTAAATCCCATTATTATTATGAGAAATTTTTACAACTTTTTTTAGAGCTTTTAAAAGTTTCCTTTAATTAGCTTTGACAATAAATTCACTGTTTTTCAAAACACAATTAGACAGGTTGTTTAAAATTATTAAATTAAGTAGATACCCATTATTTTTGATGGTTAGAGTGACACCTTCCTTTAAACTTATAATTTTCTAAAAACTTAAACATTAAAAGAAAAAAATTCTGGTATGTAATAAACATTTGTCAGTAAGAGTAAATATTAAGAAAACACAATATTCTAGATTAAATAACACATTGTAATTAATTTCAAACATTCCATTATAAATTTGTGTCTGACCTATGAGAGATAATGACAATGACCAACACAAAATAGTTTTAATAGAATAATTCATGTGACAAGTGGATATTATATTTTAATTCCATTCTCTCCTCTTCTTTTATCCCCAATTTCCGGAAAGACAACCCTTTGTTGAAAAGTAGATAAGGACTCTTACTGATGCTAAAATTACACAATATGTAGATTATGTATTTGAATTTTCCGTCCAACTTATAAATAACAAACAGAAAGTTGGTGAAAGATAAAATTTGTTACTGACATTGATTTATATCAAAAGTAAGAAACTTTTTGCTTATTTGTTTTTTGGTGAAAAAAAATTTTCCAAAATGAAACACACGTAAATTATGTTAAGGAAATTCTTATATACATACGAAATACAAAAAAATCAGAGTATTTTTAAGTTACTTTTTAAACGTTTGATATCCATTTGGTTTATGATTTATAATTTTAGCATATCAAGTAGAAAGTTTTGAGTTACGTAATTGTTCAGTTTAAAATTTAACTATTAAATTTTATAATCTTTATAATTAGCGTGCAAATGCTTCAAAACTTTAAGTAAATTTTAAAATAATCGGATAATGAATATATTCTAGGTGGATATAAGAGATGTGCATAGTGTGCGACTGTATACCTATATTATATCCTCGCGCTCTTTGGGGCCTTATGTCGTACTACGAAAAGCTTATGAAAGTATATTACAACACATTATTCAGGTAAATCTCTAATAAGCAAAACCGTTAAATCCTTACATCCTTATCTAACTGTTTATTATCTTTATCAAATTATAACAGATAATGTGTAGACCAGATGCGCTGTATGAAATTATACATTTTTTAAACACTTAGCTAGCCACATGAAAAAAATTTTTACTTAATTTTTATTAATATCTCAAAATATTCTCTCCATTGAATTGAAATGTTTAAATAAATTAGAAACAGAAAAATAAATTATATATTTTACATATGTTCAAAATAACAAAAAGGAAGCTTAACCTAAAAAAAAAAGAAAAAAAAAACTAGGTCAATAAGTTAATAATTTTTTTAACAAATCAATTATTATATGTTGTTTTACCTCACATATGTATTATTAAAATAACTTTCCGGCATGTGCCTTTGTACATGTTAATTAGCTATTGTCAGTTATCTTATGTAGTTAATTGAAAATGTAAAAATTAATAGTTATCCAATCAACTATTTCACCGGTATTCTAGTACCGCTATAGAATATGATTAAATTCTCAGATTAAGGGGAACCAATAGTGTGACCGCCTGAAAAAAGGCGATTTTTGGGAATTTTTTTAAAGAAAACTACTGTATTGAATGTTTTAATATTTTAAGGATATATTCGTTAGTATACAATAGATTCATGATAAAATTTTTGGTCCAAATTCAGTGAGTTATTCGCGATCTCCTAAGGCTCCAAAAAAAAAAGTTCCCCCACTGCTGCAGTGATAGCTACCTTCGCCATGCCTTAAAACAAAAAAAAAACTAAAAAGCCTATTAAACTAGTATTTCCCGTGCCATGAACCTCAATCGAAAAAAAAAGTTAAAATTTAACAAAATGGCGGAGTTTTTAAAAAAAAAGTTTCAAATTCTGCATGAAAATTTGATGATTTTTGCGCTGCAAAAATTACATTTTTTATTTGATCGGAAAACTAGAGGTTCATGGCACGAAGAAACATATATAAAAAAGCCACAGTAAGAATCAAATCGATCGGATGATTTGTCTTCAAGTTATAACTGCAGCAAATTTGAAAAATGTAGTTTTTCAATACCTTACCTTTTAGTTTTAATCGCTGAGAATTTTTACTAAGATTATTTACGATGTACTCACTATAATGGTCATAGTAAAGCTAGATGAGTAATTTAAATGTGCCAGGGTCTAGCTGCTCCACAATATGTGACAGTCAGCCACGTCCAGAAACTATCGAACTATCAACCTTCATACATTTCTCAATACCTCAAAGTTAACAATGAAAATCAGAATCCACTCTTCGGATGGCTATAACTCAAAAACTATTTGAGATATGCACTTGAAATTTTAGTATGTTATTTTTGTAGGTATAGACTATCAAAACATTCAAAAAAAATTCCAATTTTTTAAAAGTGTCCCCCTTAATCTATTATCTATTACATATAATAAAACTGTAACGAGACCGTTTCTGTATATGGAATTTTTTTTGAAAATTGTACCGATACTGTAAATAGTTATTGATGTAGAAATCAACGATTTTTAAAATTTTGTTCTGTCTGTCTGTCTGTTCATGCATCACGCAGAAACTACTGGACGGTTTTGATGAAATTTGATATGATGATAACTTATTACTTGGGTCAGCATCTAAGATATTTTTACTCTGGTTAAATGCCTCATTCCCACGGAACAATAGAAAAACCATTTTGAGCATGTGTACACGTTACGTAAAAACTATTGAACGGATTTTGATGAAATTTGGTGTGGTCCTTATTACCTGGGTCAACATCTAAAAGATACTTTTTACTCGGGAAAATGTCTCATTCCCACGGAAAAATAGAAAAACCATTTTGAGTATGCGTACGCATTACACAATAGTTATTTTCGATACATATGCGTAAAGAGAGGTATTCTAGTAGGCTTACATTGGGGCACGAGTCTAAAGTACTGAGGCATATACAACGAGATCGAGTGCGCTGTATACGGGGATAAGCGCACGAGATCTCGTTGTGTATCCGTCAGTCAGGCTATTCGTCAAAATCAGTATTGGAATGGAGAAAAATATGAAGGGGTAGTAGATATGGGTACAGGAATCAGTGATGAAAAAGTTGCAACTAATGCATACGTTTTTGTTGTAAACTGTATCAACGGTAGCTGGAAATTACCCGTCGCGTATTTCTTCATTGCCGGTAGTATTACAGGCGAGCAACGGGCAAATTTAATATTACAATGTCTAGAAAAGGTGCACGAAGCTGGTGTTGATATCGTATCTATTACATTCGATGGTTGTCCTGCTAATATCAACATGATGTTGAAATTGGGTTGTTCTATCGACATCAACAATTTAAAAACTGTTTGTCCACACCCTTCAACGATAAAAGATATCGTTGTATTTCTGGATCCGTGTCACATGCTGATACTAGTTAGAAATGCCTTGGAAAAATCGAAGCAGTTCATTGACAGAAACGGAGATGTCATTAACTGGGAATATTTTGTAAAACTTCACAAAATTCAAGAGGAAGAAAAATTACATTTATGTAATAAATTAACAAAACAGTATATTTATTTTAGAAATCAGATAATTTGTTTAAAAAAGTTTTTTTGCGGTCCTTAAGTGAGTCACGGATAAGTTTTCTCACGTGGGGGTCAGTAGTAATGCGTTTTCTGCCCGTTCTCATTTTGTTTGTGGGAGAGCCAGTCTCCGCGAACCTTTCAATGGTAGATTGCACTGCACATCGTCAAACTTTTACTAATTTAGCAATCTTTACTTGAGTCTTCCCTTCTACATATAACATCTGGATTTTTATCCGTGTTTCTGTGTTAAGTTCTCATTGTTTCGACATTTGGTATTACAAACTGTCTCTACTACACAAATAAACAACACCCAGCAGCTTCTTGTTATTCCGAAAGATAATAAAAGACTAACACATAAATTACATTATTTTTCAAAAAACTGCATATTTCACGTTTTGTGGACCAGGTGTTTTATAGTACCTTAAAATCTTTTATCTGAAAAAATAACACAAAATATATGTCCTCTTGTGTGTTAAATCATTGACACAAAACTTGTGTATAGATTTGACACATATGCTTTGTGTTAAAATAACACAAAAAATTGAGTGGAACATTCTGAACATGTGAAATGTGTTAATTTTAACACAAATTTTTTCACTGTGTAGGAAATCAAACATGTATTACTTCTATTTGTAGGGGAAAATGTCTACATAGTTAACAAAAAATACAGGACTTTGTAAAAATTAATTACTTTTTAAAATTGGTTTTTTATTTCAAAATGACGGAGCTTTTTATAATATTGCTCATAGCAGCATCGTTTACATAATATAGATTATTATACTTTTGTCAACCTGGCCCCCGCGATTTTCAAAAATAGAATAAATAAAATATGAAAAAAAAAATAAAAAATAACGTGCTTAGTGTCCGTTTTTGAGACCATTTAGTCTATAACAGACGCCACCCACATCATTATTTGTATCTTTATTTATTATTTTTATATTTTTTACAATATCTTTTACATTATACATGTATAATGTGGGTGGAGGACAAGAAAAAAGTGCTGTCAGGGCTAGGATTTGATAGGTATGCGTCTGCAGCCGTCTTCTTAAGGAACTATGCCGAAAGTTCATTTGGAATTGTGAAGAGAAACTGCAAAAAACCTTCACAAGTATAGCCGACCGCGGGATTCGAACCCTCAACCGACCAGTCGGTAAGTGTGAGGGCCTAAGTACTCTCAGCCACTCCGCTGGTCAGAAATAAAATAAAAAACAAATATGTAGTTCAAAATATTAGAAGCTATATTTCTGAGCTTTCATATTCTGCAAATTAAAAATTTTGAGCTTGTCACACTGAGCAAGGATTTAACATTATAGATGAATGTTTTCCCTTTTTCAATAGTTTTATTACGCTGCCACTACTAACATGGTCTTGTCGAATTACGCCCGATGCGCATGGGCTCATGCCGTACAAATAAAACTAATACAAATATCTATAGTATCAAATCAAGAAAAAAGGTATTTTTTGGCCCAAGAATATTAAAAATTTGCTTTAAAGTTAGCGAAAACAGTCTAAACGAACAGAAAAATAACTTCTTTCTATATCCCAATCAAATCTTGATTTGTACCATCCCCGCATACGTGCCGTAAAGTCGGTTGGAGAATAGACTTTAAATAATATGTCTTTAAAGAAATTAGTTTATCTAAATTATAAGGGCCGCCTACAATACATTTGAAAAGACTTTTGTGTGATAAAATCTTAACTTGAGAGAATGTGTCCGATCAGCTTTTCATATTTTTTACTATTTCTGTTCTTAAATATCAGTATCTAACACTAGTAAAACATTCTGTTTTTATGTACCTACAAAAATATGAGGATTTCTTCACACGCTACATATTTTTAGGTGGGCCCTTTTTAGACAGAAAGGAAACATAGATTTTGAATATGAAGCCTATCTGTCATTCTTGTTTATCTTTCAAATTTACATTACATTCATTTTTAAAATTTAATTTGTAGAAGGAAAAGTGCACGGATTGTCAACATTATTAGTCTGTATTTAATATCAAGTAGAGTGGTGTCAATAATATTTTGAATTTGGTGGTCATAGATGAAAATGTTTTATCATACATTTGACGATTTTTAATCTTGTATAATTATCGAACTTATTATTACTTAACTATTTGCATGTAAAAATTGTTTGTTTCGGCATTGATGACGTCAAATACGAGTCTAATGGCGATTGTTAATGCTTAATTACATTATTCTAGTCATATAATATTTTAATATTCGCGTGTCTGTCTCTTTGAAAAGTTTAGATCACATTTTAATTAATTATGTACTGCTAAATGGAAAACGATATTTTGTCTGGGAAATTTGGACAAATTATTAACCTAGGTCTCGAACTGCTTTTTTCAGAAACTTAAGACCCTATACAATATCCGTAAATGAAGAGTAGACGACAATTCTTAAAAATAGAAAGTTATAATTTTTAAAATATTTTTAAAATCCGACCACACAACAATATACACATATGTATGTATGTAGTTTTAAACTGTTACTAACTTACTAATGAATGTTTGGTTGGTTTGGGTTTGAGGGGTGAAAGCAGTGCACTAGCCAATAACAAAAGATAATATATAATTTATTAGTTTGACACATAAGTATATCATGTCGCGCGTTCTCTGTGCCAACCTCGTGTATCAAAAATTACATGTCTTAGGCCCGATATTATAAACGATAGAATAAATTTATCTCTGGGATAAATCAGTTTATTCTACAGATTTGAGTATTATAAACGAAAAATAAATATATCTGATAGTTAAATCAGTGGTATAAATTATCCTTAGAAAATCAAGCGGATAAATTTTATCTGAGAGATTAATTTCCAATATGTCTGCCCTATTCGCTTTATTACTAGGCAACATTCTAGAAAATAAATATAATTTATAAGTATTATATTTATTTTTTGTTTTCATTAATATTTTAATATTTTACAATACCTATCTAATAAATTTTGCTTTCAAAATTTTCTAATTTTTTCCATACTCTAAATTAACCTGCAATTTTAAATATGAATCCAACTATAAAATTGATGTTTGACACATTTTTGACATGTATATACAGAATCTACTCTAGCTATAGAGTAGCGTTGGGCATAATTGATTTAAAAATAATCGATCATTCAATTTTTAAAATATCTCGAAATAGTATAATATAAACGTTCGATTTATTTGACAAACTTTCTGAAGCTACAGTATGAATGATTTTAACAATCAAATTAATAGAAAATAATGATTTTAATAATCAAATAATCATTCGATTATTTAAATCACCGAAGTAATAATAATCGATTATAGAAATCATTTGATTATTTCCCATCACTACTATAATGTTGCTAAGGTTATCTGGTCAACTAAAATAGTTATCAAAGGATAACTATTTTAGTTGATAGAATATTTTATAATACCCAGTTAACTTTTAATCATCAAATAAATTTAACCTAGAGATAGTTATCTACCGATTTATTTTAGTTTTATAATACCGGCCCTTAGGACACAAAAAGCATTTTAAATACTGTATTTATGTATATACTTTATATATATATATATATATATATATATATATATATATATATATATATATATATATATATATATATATATATATATAGGTAGCCAACATCAAAGGGTGTAACTAGCATAAATAAATCTTAAGTTCATTGTGATGAAAACACAGACTTAAACATAGAGCATCTAGAGAGAAAATACATATTTCTGTACTACTGGAACCTGTGTAACCACTTGAGATAGAAAATATGTTGTATACGTGCACGGTGTTTACTTTGTATTTGTGCGATAAACTCTGTTTGTGTGAGTGTTGATAGCCGTCACGTGACCTTTGGTTCACATACATGTATGTGATGTGTGTGATACCACAACGCTACTTGTGCCGGTTCAACAATCAAATTTATTGTTGTTTGACTGACTTACACTGAGTGACGGGTACTGAGCAACTGACACCTAAGCAACCTAAGATGCACATACTTCCACATAAGTGATTGCAGAAAAGAGACAGATATATTCGTTCTATTTGTTCTGTGGACTTAAATATGTTTTTTTTGTATGTCCAAAAATTGGGAGTTTTCAGATACAAGGTTGGGACAAAGTACGCGTGATATGTAAACCATCAAAAATCAAGCTTTTTTATTTTTTATTTTTTTATAGAAATAAATATTTTATTAAAAAAACTAAATGTGCGAAGACATGTCTTGAGTCTACCAAAAAAAAAAAAAAAAAATTTAATTCAAAAATTTAATTCATAAATGGCGTTGAAATCGATATTGGGAGATTTTTTCACCTTGATGGTTTCGCGCGTTCTGAAATTCCCAGTGAATTCAAATCAGTTGTGGCACAAATTAGGGGCTAAGAAAAAAAATAAAACACCAGCGAGAAATCACATTTTGAAAATAATTCATCAAAAATCACGGTTTTTTCTCGACTGTAAATAGCCGCCATTTTAAAAATATATTACGGAACCAGAAGATCCTAGTTTCTGCCAAAATGACGGTATTGAGGAATAATATGCATTTTGATTTTTATCGATACCTCAAATACTTTTTGAAATTTACCCGGAACCATGTCGAAAAACATAGTTTCCAGGGAACTTAAATTTTTATGTCAATGAATTATAGTAAAGTGCGCGCAGTAAAATGCCCATAACATTTTGATTTTTAATTTTTTTAAAATAAAATTTTAGGTGAATAAGTATTTCTAACATCTTAAAAAACATAATTATGAAAAAAAAACTTTTGATAATAAATTGATTTTTATAGATTTTATAAGCGATTTTTGGTCAATTTTTTCAAAAAAACAAAAAAAATTCAAATTAACACGCTTTTTTAAAAAACAATTTTTAGAAAAAATCCTACGACGTTCGCTAGATTTTGGACTAGGGTAACCCAGAGAGTAATTTCCCACTGACAGTGATTGTCTACTTTAAGAAAAGCATTGTTAAGTGTTAATTTTGAATAATGCTAGTTCGGTTAGAATTCGCTAGATAGTAATGTGATTAATTTATAGTAGATTCAAAATTGAAAACTAGCAACACTCAAAAGAAAAAAACGGTAATAACAGATTTTGTGAAGACGGGTGAAAGTGTTACTCAAACAGGTAAACATTTTAACAATTTTCATAAGGACATACTTACTTAAAGGTGATTTTTAAATATATTTTTTTTTAACGTTCATCTATTGTTGCATGGATATGATAAAATTAAAAGTATTTTTTTTAATTTTTAATGGAAAACTGTATTGAATTTTGATTTCTAACGGTAATTTTAGCTGTGGGCAATCACTGAACCTAAATTTAAATAGCTTTAGTCATTGCCCATCATTATTTTAGTAATTGCCCTGTGTTAATGTCTATAGTTATTGCCCGGATAATAACTATTATGGTTCATTATTAATCAAAGCGCGTTGCTAATATCGCGTGTAGTTGTATTTAAAATGTTTGAATTCTTTTGCAACCTTTTTGCCTAGATAGCTTAGATCGTTAATGTTATATTTTCAGGATGCCGAAGACACCAAAAGTACCATATAGTAAAGAAAATTTACAGAAAGCGATCGAAGCTGTCGAAGATGCTAACAACAAGTTATCTACAAGGCAAATTGCTGAAAAATGTTGGTCCAGTTCCGAGGTCCAGTCTCCGGTACTGCATTAAGAATTCGGGACATAAAACCAGCTCAGGGCCATCACCTGTATTAACTGTTTCTGAAGAAAGTCGTCTCGAAGACTGGATAATAATATCAGCAAGAAAAGGATTTCCCCGAAATAAAGAAGACATTTTAGACACCGTACAAAAGTTTCTGGTGGAAAATCCTCGTCCTAATTCATTTTCAAATAATAGGCCAGGTGACGGTTGGTGGAAGGCATTTTTGAAAAGACATCCGAAGTTGACAATCAGGACAGCAGAAGGAGTGACAAAAGCGAGTTCTTGTGTTTCGGAAAAAGATATAAGAGGGTGGCTTACTGAAATTCAGAATTATGCTGCCGAAAAAGATTTGACTCCCATTTTAAGTGAACCACATCGCATTTTTAATGCAGATGAAACTAATTTTCAAATTTACGTTAAAACTGGTCAAGTGTTAGCAGAAAAAGGTGTGAAAAATGTATATAATGTTGAACAATCTCAAGCTAAAGAGTCTATTACAGTATTGTTCACCTTCTCGGCTGCAGTAGAAGTTTGTTGTCCATTCATTGTTTATCCTTAAAGATTTACTTGATGAAGTTATGAAAGCTAAACGTAATCTATTTTGATGTATTGAGGACAATCCTTAGACTTAAGTTTAATGTTTTTTTAACTGTTTATTTGTGTTTAAAACTTTAAAATCCATTTAGATTTTAGGTTATCATTTTAAGGTACTGGGCAATTACTGTACTGTGATGTTGGCAATTACTATATGCTCTGGGCAAAGAATCTAAAAAAAATTAATACTAATTTCCGAAATAAAAACTTTTGTTGTACTTGGCTCAAGATTTTTTTTTGATATTAATAAACAAAACGAAACAAAAAAAATCTTGAGCCAAGTACAACAAAAGTTTTTATTTCGGAAATTAGTATTAATTTTTTTTAGATTCTTTTTTTAAGTACTATCTGTACGTTAGCTGAGTTATTATAATTATGTCTGTTCTTGGAATAGCAATGGATTTCAATTATTTTTTCAAAGCTTTATTTTTTTTTTTTAAATACAAATACATAATATTCTTGGGCCATTTTTTTACAGATATTTTCAAATATCTGTTTTTGTCGGTTCAATTATCCCTTTTTATCTTTTGTTTTTACCGTTAAACGTTTTAACCAATGATGTAACATGTAATTGACAAAAACCATAAAACAAAGAGTTTGTCGCTATAACAAGCTATTACAACATTTCCTTAAATATACATATGATAATAATATACTGATTCGATAATGATACATTTCGGTTCAGTTCACAGTTCTAAATAAGTATGGAGCAACGTAAAAGGTTGAGCAACTCGTTTGAAAATACTCGTAAAAATTTAAATAGAGAAACATTAACGAAAATTAAACAAAGGGTTAATACGTAAGTTAATAGATATATAATTTTTTTTTTTTGTATATTTAATGTAAGGGGTTATATATATATATATATATATATATATATATATATATATATATATATATATATATATATATATACCAAATTTCGCAAATTTCGTAACGATGGTAAGATTAGATAGGAAGTTCTAGCTATTTTTAGCGTAGTACATAGAGTAGCGCCCGCGGGTGCTCCTGAACAGTTGCCGCTATCTAAAATATAAGCGGTACATCGATTATCTCCGCTCTATTGTTCGATATTAATGGTATGATTAATGGTCTTGAAACTTTGGAGCAGTTGTGTATAGACTTTCAAACGTTCAACATCGAATATGAAAGAAACAAACTTTAAACACCATTATCCCCGAATCGTATTTTTTGAAAGTACCTTTGCGACGGACACGATTGCTAAAAAACTATCAATTCGACCAACATCTTTATAGTTGCTATGCGAAGGAATTTCAATTTTTTTAAAAAGATTTCTTTTAGACCAAAAAATAAAAAATTTAACACTATAAAAAAATAAATCTTTTGTTAAAACCATCGTCATTTTTAAAATATTTAAATTTTGACAAATCGTTCAGCGACTTGACAATAAAATATACTAGCGAAATGTTTTTGAAATTCTGATTTCGGATGAACCGTTCTCGGGTTATCATATTCACCGCAAGTGTTTCCCAAAAAAGGCGCCCTTGGAATATATTTCCCATGTATCCCAATTAATCGATGCTGTTAACAGTTTTTAAATAAATATTTATTTTGCTGTTTGAAAAAAAATCGAGAAACATTTACATAATCGGGAAATAATTACAGTATATTATTTGTCGTCTCGGTCAGAGCCGGTTTAGGATCATCCTACTCATACACGGAATAACATCTTGCCCAATAATGGAACACTCATGGCTGCCAGTGTCACAATAATAATAATCGTAAATGAGATTGGAAGCAAAGGGATTTCCATATGGTGCCGGAATCGCTGATTAATCGGAAAGTAGTTTTATATTTCAAATGCGTTTTTCTCGAAACGACCTTCCCTAAATCTATGTACATTCTATCTCAAAAAGTTTTGAACCAGTCATTTTAAAAATTGAGTTATGTAGTTTCTTTATATATCTAATTACGCTGTAAATGAATCTTAATTGGGAATAAAATTATTGTTTAAAGTATTTTTATTGCAAAAAAATGTTATAAAAATGGTAAAGAATTATAGTATATATATATATATATATATATATATATATATATATATATATATATATATATATATGTATATATATTTATAAATACATATATATATATATATATATATATATATATATATATGTATATATATATATATATATATATATATATATATATATATAAATACATATATATATATATATATATATATATATATATATATATATATATATATATATATATATATATATATATATATATATATATAAAGGCTATTGGCGGATAAGCATGAGTAGAAATGCCCCCGCACGAATTGTGTTGGTTTTTTTTCTGCTAACTGCTTTCGATATAAGATTACAATTTACTGAGTTTCAACCCTTAAAAACTCACTCTTTAGGAGTAAAAAATTATTTTTTGAAAATCACAAAAAATTTATAACTTTTTAGTGGCTTGACGGATTTGGCTGGAATTTTTATATGTTTTAGATACCTCTATAGTGTAACTCAGAAAAAATTATCAGCTTCAAAAAAAAATTATAACCCCCCCCCCCAAAAAAAAAAAAAAATTGTTACATTTTTAAATATTTTTTTCATCAACTTGTAGCTACAGTACAATCACCAAAATTTTTTTGCAGGCTTCCTACTATGACCGATATAACATATAATTTTTTCAGATTTTTTCTCCGGGTGCGTCATAGTTAAAAAAAATAAAATGTCCAAAAAGATTTTTTTTTTCGAAGTTATGTTCGTTGTACAATCACCAAAATATTTCTACAGGCTCCTCACTATGATTAATAGAACATATAATTTTTCCAGAATTTTTTTCTTAAATGTTAAATACCAATGATAGTTCTTTATGATATATAACCAGAAATGAGGTGTATCTAAGTTGGTTAAAAAAATGTTATGTTACATAATTTTTATTTATAAAATATTGTTTTTAAATCATATATAAAATAATTTGTTTTCTCCTCATTTCATAACGACACTGTATATATACATCTGTACATGTATTTAAAAAAAATATTATTTTTTGTTAATTGCCAATTATGTATAGTTATATTATGTATTTATATATGCATACCTATATTACCTATGTACAGTGGAGCATAAACAATAATAATAAACGCAAATATATTTAGTACTACAATGCTTACACAAAAACAAATAAACAAATTATATATAGTACATACAGGTACATAGCGCTAAATAATGGTAAACAAATAAAAAGTAAGCTTAAGAGAACAACAAAAAGTTCCACAATAAAGGTAGTAGTTACAAAGGGATTAATTTACCAAGGGAAAAAACTGTCAAGGAATAAGGTGATCAAAGAAATACGCGGAACCACTACTAAATTTGAATTCTACCTTCTGGAACGCGTTCGGTTAATCGAAGTTCAGATATTCGATGCTCCACTGTTCTAATTTTATTACTTGTTTAGTATCTATGTATTAGTATAAGTGTACTAAATATTTAAAAAAAATCCTGACTTAAATTTTTAGTTTAATTTAGGATGTTATTGTATCCAAGTTGTCATTTTCATATTAATCCGTCGCCAATAATTTTATTTGAATTTCGGAAATAAGAACCTAATTTCTGAAATATTTAAATCAATTTATCTCAAAACTAGTATTTTGAAATTAGGCTATTATTCCACCCATGTCGCCATGTCGTCAATTCAATACACATAAAACAGACATGTGATGTATAGCCTAGTCAAAATAAGTCTTTCTCCTAAAATAATTACGAAAGTTATGAAATTTGGCTGTTTATTGGTACCTAGTGATGATTATATTAAAAGTCCCTGAAAATCGGAGATGAGCTTCAGCCGTATCCTGAAAAATAGACCCATGTTTTTTACAATTTGTCAAAAACTATTCGTTGTAGGCAAAAATTAGTTATTTTCAAAATTAAAGATAATTAAAATTTCGAAATTAAAATTTCGATAAAAACGGTCCTATTTACTTTCATGGTAACTTTAATACTTTCTGAGATAACTGAAATCATACTCTATAAGCCAATGGAAGCTCTTTCCAATCAGTACAACATTTGAACAGTAGAACAAATATAACATATCGACTTATTGCACTAAATATATAGAGCAATTAAGTTTGAATGGAAATTTTGGGAAAACGAATTAGCCTGGATACTTTGCTGCTTTACCATTTTATTGTTCGTGAAATAGGTAGTAAGTCATACTAGTTTAAGCCAAATTCGAGGTACAGTTTTTTGGTAATGAACAGAAAAATTACTTTTTCTGTAGTATTAGACATTTATCTGCATAAAATATTATATTTTGGTGGCAATTTCGGGAAAGTAGCTTGTAACGAATTTTTGATTGTTATGTTATTTTATTGTACTTTACATAGTTAATAATTCACAGTAATTTACTGCACCGTTTCGTGGTCTATCAATCAAATAGTTAATAAGCCGTAGAAATTTGAACAAAATTTGACGTGGGATTTTCTAGCAATTAGTAGCCAAAATTTTTTGTTGTATTAGTTACAACGTTTATTTATCTAAAATATTTTAGGTGAAAATTTTGAAAAATCATTTAAGGTTTATTCTGGGTTACTATACAGTTTTATTATATAGCCGAAGGTTAATAATCTTTAAAATTTGTAATAAGGCCGTATGTGTAATTTTTTAGCAATAAGGAAGCAATTTCTTTTGTAATACTGCTAGTTACTACATTATATAATTCTGTCAAAATAAAGGAGGACCAGTAAATTAGGCCTAATTTTGTCCGACATCGACACTTAACTACTCAGAATATTCTTTTTTGGGGACCATATAATACGAACTTGGCCAGGAAACGCTGAAAAAATTCTGGGAATAACGCATTAATTATTTTACGAGTGGAAAGGAGACCAACATGAAAAAAGTGTGTGATCTACATATATAATAAAAATTACTATAAAGTTTTTTAGGTCACTGAATAGGAATTTACATATTTGAAACATAACGGAATGTAAAATTGTTGGTTCTTGTCTGGTAACCAAGATTTTTAAAAATATGAAAAATCAGCAGATTCTGTAAATTCAAACATTATCCACATCGCTTCAGACGTTAATGATGCCATACCGTAATCCAAAACATTAAACTATATATGCGGAGGATCGTTGACCTTCGAGAAGAAACGAGGAAAGTACTTGTATGGTAACTATTTTACAAATTAAAGAAAGTTCTAGTGAACATTACCTGGAATTTCCGTATAGTTTATTTTATTTTATACCCAATTATATCAGAAAGTATCCGAGTTACAACAAAAATGAATGAGACTCTTCTTCAGGTAATTTTATGACCTTTAATTTTATTATAGTTTTTGAAAAATTTTTAAAAAAATAAAACGGTGGGTCTGTTTTTCAAGATAGCGGCTGAAGCTTACCTCCGATTTTTGGAGACTTTTACTATATTGATCACTAAGTCTCAAAAAATAATCTTGTAAAGTTTCGAAACTTTGGCAGTTATTTCGCCAAAACGACTATTGAAAGTGTTCATTAACTAGGCTAGTAGGTTTATTTATTTATTTATTTATTTACTATTACAAATATAGTTATTAAGGACCAGCGAAGTGGCCAAGCGTGCTCAGACTCTCGTACTTCGATTGGTAGGTCGAGGGTTCGATCCCACAACCCGCCGTATCCGTGAAGATTATCTGCAGTTTCCCTTCAGAATTCCAGATGAATGTCAGCATAATTCGCTTAAAGAAGTTGGCTGCAGACGTATACCTTCCAAATCCTTGCTCTCCGTCACTTTCCTTGTCCACCACTCACATCACAATTGTATAACATAAAAAAAATATAAATAAGTATTGAAGTGTTAATAAAGATACAAATAATAATGTGGGTAGCGTCTGTTATAAGCAAAGAAAGTCTCAATAAAACAGACGTTAAGGTACCATCACAGTGTGACCGGTCAAAAAATGGTCAATTTGCGCAAATTTTTTCGGATGGATAGGATGAGGGAATGAGGATGAATTTTTTTTACGATTAATACCACTATTTAACAATATAAAAATATTTTTTTTATTCATTTTTATTTATTTTTTATAATTATTATAATTTTTTGAAAAAAGTGTCTAACAAAGAGCGGATATTGGTGCCCACGATTGCGGCCGCAGCTTTCATCCGAAAAAAAATCAAATAGATTATCAATCTATAGGCAAGCCGTTATGTACCCATATACCCCAATCATTTTAGTCAAAAAAAGCAGTCAACCTCGGAATGAAACGGAATAAGCTGGATTTTTGTATACACCTTTATTTTGGCATCCTGAATGTTCCCTCAAAAGTCTCATAAGATCACGTGTGAGCGTCCTTAGATATTGAAGGTCAAAAGTCGCGAAAATCAGTTTTTGGGAAATATCTCGCTTCTTTTGCCTCAAATCGTTTTTGCATTTATTATAAAAGTTATAGAGCATAAAATGCTCTACAAATTTTGTTTCAAATACTTTTCGATACGTTTACGTGTTTTAGAGATAGAGCACGATGAGTGTGGAGGGCTCAGCTATACATACTATAGCATAAGGTAAAACGCGAATATAAATCTGTAGTACGGATTTTTAACGAAATTATTTTGCTAAATATTAGTTCATTAATTATTTAATACATTCTTATATTTAAATATATTAATTATAAATCAAATTGTTATTTAATTTTAGTTACCGTTTTCATATGAATAATAGAGTAATTTATAGGTATAAAATTATTTTAAATATTTATTCTTATTGAGGATGATTGGATTTTCAGTTGGTCAGAACTTCAGCATTTCTGTTCTATGTGTAAAAGCTCATGCACCCGGTTGTCATTATTAAGATTTTACCTGGAAATATTGACCCCTATTGGACGACCTTTACTATTTATAGCAAGTTGGGGTGAGATGTTCGATTGTATCTATGCTACCGGTTAGTTCTTGGATAGTGATGAGCAAATGCAAGACCAAGACCAAGACTTGACAGTCTTGGTCTTGTTCTTGCATTAAGAATCTTGGTCTTGGTCTTGCTAGAGCAGTTTGAGTCTTGGTCTTGGTCTTGGTCTTGCAAAATGCAGTCTTGGTATTGGTCTTGGACTTGGTATTGCTAAAGAATCTTGCACTTTCTTGCATTTTTTTATTACCGAATTTTTCCCTTCTAAAATCAGAATTTTCTCTCTTTACGGTATTAAACAATTTAAATAATTTAGCAAGTCTTGTTTTTTTCTTGCTATTGTCTTGGTCTTGCTCACTTTAGTCTTGGTATTGGTCTTGCAGCCATACTTATAGTCTTGGTCTTGGTCTTGCTATTGGTATACATAGTCTTGCTCTTGGTCTTGCTCTTGGTATACATATTCTTGGTCTTGGTCTTGGTCTTCCAAAAATGCAAGACCAAGACTAATTTGCTCATCACTATTCTTGGAGGGATCACTTTCTACTAACCAAGTTAATTTGATAGCTTTAAAGTGTATCTTGGCAACAATGGATCTACAGTGTATGGATGAGCGCTCCGTTCTCATCGCGCTCTATCTCCAAAACAGCCAAATGCACCGAAAAGTGTTTGAAACCAAATTTGTAGAGAATTTTATGCTCTATAACTTTTATAATAAATGCAAAAATGATTTGAGATAAAGAAAACGAGATATATCTAAAAAACTGATTTTCGCGACTTTGACCTTCAAGATCTAAAGACGCTCACACGTGATCTTATGAGACTTTTGAGAGAACATTTCGGATGCGAAAATAAGAGTCTATACGAAAATCCAGCTTATTTTGACCTAAAATTTTGGCCTTTTTTTAACAGTTGTTTTTGACAGTAGGAAGATTTAAAAAAAAGCTTCCATAGGTACATAGAGAAGGGAATAAAGAATATTCTGTCAAAATTTCAAGCTTATAGCTTGGAATTTTTCCTTCTGAGAGTGGGTACCGTTGTTAAATAGGGCATTTCGAGACATACGCGTTTAAAGTTTGTCTCAAAATTGTTTCAAATCATTGTTTCAACAACAATGCGATACTGTGGTGATAGTAGTTGATCTTATGCGTTCACTGCACGGTTAAAAATATAGGATTAATAAGTAATCTACAGAGGTTACATATATGGCAACACCAAAATTTTATTAAAATCTAATCGGTTGTTTATATTAAAAAATTCATTGTAATATAACTGATATTAAAAATTAATTGAACTTGGATTAGAGTCACCAAACCAAATTTTATTCCAGTTGTATTGCAAACTAATACTATGAATATTACGATTCTAAATTCAACAGGTATTAAAAACAAGTAACGGTGCATTATATTTTAAACCAAATATGTATTAAAAGATAGGTTTCTTTGGTTTGAAATTTTAATATTGTCTGTATTAAAATCTAATATTTTAATTACTAAATATTGTAATGAAGGTTATATTGAAACGCAGTAGCATTTTTGTATTAGTAACATTTTATTGATTTTTTTCACAATAAACAAAATAAACGTGAATTTCTAAAAAAGAAAATTAGATCTTCCGGGCTTAGTTCATGATCCTATTTCTTCCTGAACGTTTTCAGTAGATTCTTCTGATTTTTTACTTTTTCTTAAACTATAATTTTTCATAATAGTAGAATAAATCCTGTAAATAAAGAGAAAAATAATTGGAATTATTGTCAGTTAAATGTCAGTTGCAAAGACTTACCACATGATTGATAATTAAGTGCTTAAATTCTACGCTGACTGCTACATTATATCGCCGAAGTTGTCCGGGTAAATATTTGAATTTTGATATAAATCAGAACACTTCGCTCTTGTCTGGTAGATCTTGAGTTCGAAACCAAACGGCGAAGATACGTCATCTACATTACCATACCGCTCATCTATCAATAATCATTCCAATATCAAAATCAATTATGTATTACCCCAAACGATGCATACAACCATAGTAGTTGCGTAGGTACCTAAACAATAGATAAAAAAAAATGAGAATATTTTTTCATATCGTTCAATATTTATGATCGATATTACGTACCTTGTATAAAAACCTAAGTTAAAAAATAATTTGAATTTTTATAATGTTTTAAGCCCGACCGAAGTTACGATACAAACTAAATAGTGAAAGGAAGAAGCAACGAATTGTGTGTGTACTTGTTTATTGGTGAGTGCGGTGACGCATTTATATATCTATATTTTGATATGTGAGAAACGTTCCTTGATGTTAACTAAGTCAACTAAGGCAACTAACCAACCAAAGAGTACAGAGAAAACAATATATAAATTAAATAGGTTGGAGTGAGGACATAGTAACCAACCAAGATACCTTGAGAACACCGAGTCGTCGACAACGGACAGCACCACAGCGAGCTACTATATATAACAACAACCTGTGACTGTTTTGAGATTTGACTGATTCACTCCAAATGGTTTAAATTTAAGTCCGAAAAAAAGACCAAAACCAAAAAATGTAGATACCGTGTATTGCTTTTTAGTAATTTTTTGGTTTCGTTCTTCTGATTTAAATAATTTTGTATTATATTTTAATAAAAAATGGTTTAAATTATGGGAAATAATATAAATAGATTGAATTTGAATACCAAAAAATATTGGAAATATTTTAATATAAGGGCAGGATTTAATTTTAGTATTTTAATATTTATTTTTTCCAGTAAGTTAAGGTTGGATTAAAAAATTAGTCCAAGATTTTTAACCGTGTGGTTATGGAAAAACTGAATGTAAAGTGGTATATCATCCCGCCAAAAATGCCAGTCGATTCACAGAGTTTTGTATTTAGACTGAATCCGTTGATCCGTGCTCGTAACTCGACCGTAATAATTCGAATTTAAATTCGAAATTTTGAGAGAATATGCATAACTGTATGTACTTTAAGATAAGACCAAAAAAAAAGTTTTTCGAATTTCTACACTATATGATGGTACCTTAAACCATATTATGTTTATCATAAATATAGTTACTAAAGTTTCACTGTGTCTTATAACGTCAATAACTGTCAAGGTGTTAATTTATAAATGATCTTTTCTGTATCAGTCACTATTAAATTTTTAAGTATTTAGGTGCTACAATCCCCGCTGCCCCCCCCCCCCCCCCCATGCCGGACTTGTTTTTAGACAAACCATACGTATGGTCACCCAAGGCCATACGTACTCTAAGGTACTGTGACAATGCATATATATATATATATATATATATATATATATATATATATATATATATATATTTTTTTTTTAAACATAAGCTTCTATCGGGTTAAAGTTACAAGTTAAAAGTATTATAATAATATTTACTTTACCACCGCGCGGTGATCGAGTGAATACAAACGTTGGCTCCGGTAAGACTTGTGTTGAGCGGATGCTAAATGTTCCCTATTGTGTCTTGTCTTATATACAGTTGAATTTCCTGTTACTGCTTGAAATGACATTGGTTGAATATCCTTGAAATGACACTGGTTTTAAATACTTAATGAATATTAGTTCATATGTTGGATATGTTAATTTCGTGGTTGGTTATTACAATGATGTGGTGTTCTTCCATTTCTTTAATAAATTTTTCTTCCATGGTACGATGTAAGGTACATTTTGCTGGCATATTTTCCAATATCTTGTTTTGCAGGTGTTTGCTTCTTTTGGTGTTAACTTCACAGATGGGCCTATATATTCCAGGGCAATATATAGCTTGATAAAAGCATCTTGTTCTTCTTTTTTTAAATGCTTCATCCGTATATTGTCGTTTTGTTGTTTTTCGTCAGAATTATTAGCCATAAATATTTTTACTTTATTATTATATGCTGTATATATTCCATTAGCAGTTTGTACGTGATGATTTAACTTAATACTAGGTACTAATATGTCACCATCTTTAACTAGTGTGGGTACTTCTACTAATCGCTGTTCGCGTACTTCAAGCGTGAATACTAGAGGTGTGATACACGGTTTATAATAGAGTCTATTTACTTTATTACCGAACTGTATGGTATGCTTGTTGTAATGTATTTTTGTCTGTAATTGTCGTAATGTCTGGTTACCTACAATACCGTCAAAGAAATAGTGAAACTTGAACACTAAGAACTCTAGCGGTTCTTTATTGTTAAATTCTTTTAAGTGTTGTACACAAATTTTGCTGTTGATTTTATGTCTGTTTAAAGCAGTTTTTACTTCAATGTTGGTTGGTATTAACGTCATTTTGTCCGGATGCTTAGGGTCGATAAAGTTATTGTCCGCTCCGGTATCAATGAGAGACTTGAGTATGTGTGGTCCGTTCCTAATTAATATACAGGGTGTCAGAGAAATAAGTGAGGTCCTTTTGAGGGGTGACTGATAGCACCCTGTGGACACTAAAACCGCAGGAATTTTTTCGGAATTAACAGTCGCGTCACCCCTCAAAAGGATAAGAGTTATTTCCTTTACACCCTGTATATTTTAGTGTCCACAGGGTGCTATGAGTCACCCCTCAAAAGGACCTCACTTATTTCTCTGACACCCTGTATAAGGTAAGGTCCCGTTTTTTGTTTGCTGGAGATTTATCTCTATTATCCAGCAGATTTGAGGCTGTAGGCAGAAAACCCTCATCCCTTTACCATCATAATTATTTTCTGTTCGTCATAATATTATTTTCTATGTTAAATAATTCTTTGGATACTACCCTTGGTGGTTCTATCTATCTAAACATATTATTATTGTTTGTATTAATGCGTCTAGTGTTCCCTTTACTAGTATCCATTGGTTCGGGTATGAACCGATTAACTTGTGGTAGCTGTTGTGGACGGACTGGACTTTGTGATGTACTTGGGTTATGTCTAACTGATTGTTGATTAAAATTATTGAAATTGCGCTAATTTTGCGGTACATATTGTAGTCTAGGGCGATTTTCAAATATATTCTGTGCTGGTTGGATATTTTGATTAAAATGTTGCTTAGGTGTGTATGGAAGTTGGGGCTGTGGTTGTGTTTGTAGATATCTTATAATTTGTTTTGGTGGCTGTGTATTTGTCTCTTTTGCTGGTCTGTCCCAATTACCATACTGAGTTTGTTTATAGTATATGTTTAATTCACGTTGCACATATTGCCAAGCTTCTCCCAGAGTTTTGGGTTGGAAAGCACGTACTATATTCCTATTCAAGCCGGTTAAGAAACAATCTAATGGGGCTGGATTGTAATGTTCTATTTTCATTCGTTTTATTCTTTCGTCATTATACATTAGTGAAACATTGTTTATTAATTGAGCGAGTACTTCATTTACTCATCCAAAAAACAAAAATTCAATGGACTGACTCTCTTGGGTAAAGGTCCTTGAGTAAAGGTCCCGTGTCAGACTGAATTCATCTCTTTTGTCTGCATAATGTCCTATAAGTATTTCTTTAATATTATTCCAGTTTCTAACGCGACCATATTGATTTAATACGTCGTTTTTTCTGGGCCTATGATCTTTTTACGAATTTCATTACTATATATGTAAGTTTTTTAAATTATAATATATAAATCTATAAAATTAAATAAATTACTTCTATTACCATCGTATGGTACAATCGTTTTAATAGTGTCTGCTATTTGAAAATTTTTTAGTAAAATTTCAACTGCGTTTGAAGATTGGTCAATAGATACTAATCTTTTTTGAGCCATATTTGTTTTTTCTAAATTTGGTTTGAGCATTGAAAATCAAGCGATAATAAAGGAAAGTTGAGACTTACAACAGCAGAATTGATGATTTCCACATATTCCAATGAGCCAGCGTACGTACAGTTCCAGACGTTAACAGAAAGAAGCCAATCTTCTCCACAGTAAACCGCCGTGAATGGATAGTTCGTTATTGGTTCCCGATAATCCGTCGAGAATGTCGTTGTCTGAGATACGTTGCGGCAAACCACTGTTGCTGTTCCAGTCGAATTGTATTTAATTTATTTGTTTCATAGATTCAGCTCCAAAGTCTTGAAAGACACTCGTAGTTTAACCGTTCGGTTAACTTTACGATGAGCGTAGAGATACTGGAGGATTACGAAATTTTCCCGCACTGATCCTACCGGCTGCGTCAAAAAAAAAAACTTTATGTTTAAAAAAATTATTTTAACAAAAATTACAAACTGAATATAATAATAAAACAATTTCAAATTTTATACAAGTTAAAAAATATTATAATAATATTTACTTTACCATCGCGTGGTGATCGAGTGAATACGTAGTTGACTCCGGTAAGACTTGTGTTGAGCGAATGCTAAATGTTCCCTTTTGTGTCTTGACTTATATACAGTTGAATTTCCTGTTACTTCTTGAAATGCCATTGGTTGCATATTCTTGAAATGACATTGGTTGTACATACTTAATGGATATTAATTCATATTATAGATTAGCTGATGTTCCATTAAGGTGACTAATCCAAAGTTATATATATATATATATATATATATATATATATATATATATATACGATTTTTCTATAAATCGAGGTAAACTGCGAGCATGTTAATAACTTAAAATGTCTATAAGTCGAGTGACGCTAGTATCAGGAACGGTAAAACAATGAAAGTTGCTACTGACACAGTCATTGTTTTTTTAATTGCGAATGCTAAAAGTTCCCTTTTGTGTCTTGACTTATATACAGTTGAATTTCCTGTTACTTCTTGAAATGACATTGGTTGTACATACTTAATGGATATTAGTTCATATGTTGGACTACTTTTCTCTTACAACTTGTATGACATGGGTTACATATCTTATGGGTGTTTTTAACGATATAGTTTGTAGGTTAGCTGATGTTCCCTTAAGGTGACTAATCCAAAGTTCATAACTTATAATATATACATATATATATACATATATATATATATATATATATATATATATATATATATATATATATATATATAAATGTTTGTCTATAAATCGAGGTAAACTGCGAGCTCGATTTATAGACAAACATTTATATATATATATATATATATATATATATATATATATATATATATATATATATATATATATATATATATATATATATATATATATATATAAATGTTTGTCTATAAATCGAGGTAAACTGCAAGCATGTTAATAACTTAAAATGTCTATAAGTCGAGTGACGCTAGTATCAAGAACGGTAGAACAATGAAAGTTGGTACTGAAACAGTCTTTTTTTTTTAATTAACAGAATGCCGTACCAACTTCACAGACACTACACAAACGCTATAAACACAAATTATATTTTAGCAGATTCCTTTCAGTAAAACATTCAGTGTGAAAATACTTGCCCGTTGTATTATTTTTGATTCGCTGGATAGATTATATATATATATATATATATATATATATATATATATATATATATATATATATATATATATATATATATATATATATTATCCGTACTAATGTGTGTATGCGACATGTGTGTATCTATTTTCTTTATATTTGTTACACGTCCCATTATCCTCGGGCTGACCTTTCCATTAAAAGGAAAACTCTTTGTTTCACTTATATGTATATACAAGTATACAAAATTATGTATGTGTATGTCTAAAAGGATATTTCCTTTCCTTCCTATCTTATCGCGTTTTAGATAGTTCGACGTCATTCGACACATGTATGCAGATGTGTACAGGTAGTTGGTAAAAAATAGAATTTTACTGTAGGTTTTTACGGTAGTGAATACCTTTTAGCGAACTTCCAGAATGGAATTTAGCTATTACAGCCACTGTCATGACACGACTTAAGCCTAGGACTATGGTAGAAAGGGTTTCGCCGGGTAAGCATACGTGATTTCGGCCCAGCGGCATTTTCGGCTATTCTTTTCCAAAAATGTTGCTTATGGTGAGTAATGTTCGAAAATATAGGCATTAGACCTCTCTCCCCTATAGTGTCAGAGATATGGGGGTAACAACCCTTAATTTCAAAATTATCTTTCTTCAAAACTACAGAAGATAATTAGATGAAATTAACAGAGAATGTTGACATAATGAGGCTTTATATTAAATAATTTTTTTTCAATTCGTAAGACAACATTTACTACATTAAAATAATAATTGAATTTTTGAGGGTGCGTGTTTTAGACCAACCCCTTGAGTGACACCTACTAAAAAAAATATATGTTATTTAGCTCTAACATAGTTATCGTGTGTAGAAATTTTAGGTATTAGACCTCTACCCCCTATGTTGTCAGAGATATCGGGGTAACAGTCCTTAATTCTAAAAATTTTTAGCAAGGTCAGATTGGTGGAAGGTGTCTTAAAAAAATATTAATTTAGGTTAAGTAACAATAAGACTCCACGAAAAAAATCAAGGTCGTGATTTGGATGACGAACTATGGTATTTCTTTGCATTTTTCGACTTTGAGTGCGATTCTGGGGGTCGAGAAAATTTTTATACCCCTTAAACTTTTTTAAAAAGTCACAAAGATCCCTTAAGTAGGTGTAAAGTTATGAATATCAATATCATTATTACAGAAAGGGATATGAATAGGCATTTTACAATCCTCGTGCTATTATATTATTGCCAAGGACTCCACCAAGGGTGTAACACGCACCGAAGGGGTTAGTACTCCCTTACATCCCTTTTATATGGATCTGATCATAGATTTACGTTATGGTAGCTTCTGCTTACAAGCTCTTGGGAATGCAAGGGTAAGGTGGTATAGGATGAACACAGTCGAAATATTAACCTCTTGAAAAGGTGAAAATTACCCTCTGCCTGAAGTGGAGGAAGATGCAAGAGAGAAATTTTTTTTTATTTGACATTGGTCGCAACGCACTGAGCAGAGCAATCCTCAATTGCCTTGACCGTACCTGTCCAAGGGATCGATCCCTCCCCAAAAAAAAAAATTCAGAAGAAGTGTTAGGAAACCTTTCAAGGCCAGAAAGATGCACTCTACAGTTGCACTTGTAAATCTCCAGAGAGACTTAAAAGAGTTGTAGAGGGCAAATCAACCCTTTCGGTAAATGTTACACCCCCGGTGGAGCCCTTGGAAATAATATAAGGCCACGAGGATTGTAAAATGGCTATTCATATCCCTTTCTGTAATAATGATATTGATATTCATAATTTTACACCTACTTAAGGGACATTTGTGACTCTATAAAAAAATTTAAGGGGTATAAAAATTTTCTCGACCCCCAGAATCGCACTCAAAGTCGAAAAATGCAAAGAATTACCATAGTCGGTCATCCAAATCACAACCTTGTTTTTTTTCGTGGAGTCTTATTGTTACTTAACCTGAATTAATATTTTTTTAAGACACCTTCCACCAACCTGACCTTGCTAAAAACTTTTAGAATTAAGGACTGTTACCCCGATATCTCTGACAACATAGGGGGTAGAGGTCTAATACCTATATTTTCGAACACTATTCACCATAAGCAACATTCATGAAAAAGGGTAGCGGAAAAAGCCGCTGAGCCGAAATCACGTATGTTTGTTTTGAGGTCCGTAGAAACCGAAAATAATATTCACCAAAAAATTATATATATAATACATATATATACATACAATATGTACAATATGTACATATGTACAATGTACATATTATATATATATATATATATATATATATATATATATATATATATATATATATATATATATAGGGCTTTCATTATATATCGAGACCCACGTGACCAAATATAATTTCCGCCATATTTGTGTGTATGGTAATTATTAAAAAGAAATACCCTAAATGCGGTATTATTTAAAAATCTGTTATATAACAACACTATTTTATATAATAAGAACTTAATTTAAGATTATTTATGAAATTTATTATATTCTTCAACTAAATTTTTAATGTAATATACGAATCACTGACATATACGAATGATTTCGGTTATTTATTTTTAGTGTTTTCAGCTAGCAACTAACTTCACTACAGTGCCACCAACATACAGTAAACAAATTACCAAGCGCCCTAAAAAAAATTGATCTCGTGAGTATCGATATAATAATGAAAGCCCGGTATATGTGTGTGGGTGTGTGTCCGCACGATAACTCTCGAATAAAATGTCTTAGCTTTACGAAATTTGGTGAAAATGTTGGAAATCCCAAACCATTGGACAAGTTAGTTAGCCAGACACGTCCGATGCCAGAACATGTTTTTTATTCTTGAAAAAAATTAGTTTTTTGCCAAAATTTTCACTTATTCAGAAGTTTCTCCGACATTTTCTTACACCATTAGAAAGAGGAAGAAAATTACATAAAAAAGGTTTTCAAACCATCATTCTATATAAACTGGTTTCCGCGAAAAACGAATTTTTATAAACGGAAATTCACTATGTTATGCAGGATGTTGCGACAGGAGTATTTAAATTTAAACGACAAAGTATTAATTAGATTATACAAATTTTGATTGTTTTTTTCTTTATCCGATCGACATGCACAAGATAATTTCCTGTAGATCATATTTATCGAGAAATTTGTGTAATTTTGCGACCTATGGTTGTGATACTTTTCTGCAGTTTTCCTCCAATATTCCACATGAATATTTTCCAAGAAGATAACTACAGACGCATATATCTCAAATTTTAGCTCCCCACTACATTGCCTATCCTCCGCCTACATCATATTGTAATGTAATTATCCTAACTAATAAATACGAAACTGAGTTTGTTTGTTTGAGTCGCTTTCACGAATCAATACCTTAACCGATCAACTTGAAATTTTACACAGCCATAGTTTGCGAAACCGAGACGGACTATTAAAAAACGGATAATTGTATTTAAACTTTGTATATTGTTAACAGAAGAAGCGAAAAAGAACAAAGGCTACCTTTTACGCCGGGAAAATATCTCAATTCGGTGGAAAATCTCATTCCTGTGGAAAAAGTATATTTTCACTGAAATGAAAAAAGATTCTTTCATATTGTTAGCAGAAAGAATGGAGATAAATTTAGGTTGCTTATTACCGCGAAATAATATCTCATTCCCGAGGGAAAATGTATTCAAACCGAAATAATGAAATAACGAAAATCGACTGTTAAAAAAAGGATGATTGATTTTAAGCTTTGCATATCGTTTATAGAGGGGATGGAAAAGAACTCTGTTTACCTTGAGAAAACATCTGAATACCATGGGAAGTCTTATTCCCGTGGGAAAATTTATTTAAAACGAAATAAAAAAGAATCATTGAATTCATTCGAGTTTTACATATTACTAGCTGTTACCCCCGGCTTCGCAAGCGTGAATTTCATAATTTAGTAAAGGTAATTTCTTTTTTTGTAGTTTGCTAAAATATTTTGCCCCTATTTTCTTATCATAAGCTGAAATGATAGGCCTTATTTATTGGTAAGTTCACTCATCAATCCTCTTTATTTTTAATTTCTCCCTTTGGCTAGTTATCTAGGAACAATTGAAAATTTTCAAAAGCTAATTGGTCATTTCTTCAAGCATATAACATAGATTAAAAGTCTAAAGTAAGCCTATTAAGAAAGTGTCAATGAATTTGGTATAGAAGTAAAAAAAAAGTATGTTGATTTAAAATACTCAAATATTACATATTTTTTAAAATACCTAATATTTTGTAGACTTTACTCTAAATAAGTATCCCCCCTATTCCTATTGGAAAATTTAAATCCCTACATCCCCTATAAATCTGTTTGTATTGTATTTGAACATTTCCTAAAGTAACTGACTCATTGTTGGAGACGCTAGAACAGTAGGCGTCGAAAATGTAAAGTTTGACCTCTCCCCCATTTTTTTGGCGTTAAAACCCTATTTTACTCCTTACAGGGTGATTTTCAAAAAGTGAGGAATCATCTATTCATTAACTTATTTTTGACCTTTGACTATGCCCTCCAGTTTTATGCGTGTAAAATTGGACAAATTTAGGAAACAAATCGGACAAATTTAGTTCCAGATCAGTTCTATAAAGTGCTTCGCATCGCTCGTCAAACAGTTCAAGATTCTATAAAAGGTTAATTACATGTAATGCTTCGCTCCGCTCGCCAAACGACTCTGAAGTAACCATTAATAAATCTAATTTTCACACTCTGAGAATTTTCCGTGGATTCCCATATAGATGGTTTTAAAATTAACCTAATTTTAAATCCTTTTCGGGATCCTAGAACCCTAGTGGACTTTTTAAAATTATGTTCAGATCCTCCATAATTAAACTTTACTACTATCCTTTTCTAAAGTGAAATTTTAGTAAAAAAGTTTTGAAGTTAACTTTTAAATTTTTAAATATTATTTTTATCGTAACTTAGGTAATCTTTTGTTTTTCTTTCTTTTGTTTCCGTTTATTGTTAAAGGAGTATTTTTGATATATCAACTTTTGTCTTGAATATATCAACCCCCATAAAGAATATTATGATAATTTTGACTGAAAATGTTGTCGATGTTGAGATGGTGAAGCGTCTAAGGAATAATTTATAAAGTTTCACTGAAAACTGTCCCGTGGTTTTTGTGTCAGCCGTGCCCATAGTAAACCTAACTGATCATTTTATTATATAAATTTTATGTAACTTCCAAAACATCAGTTTTAGGTATAAGAATATCTTATAGTAATAGATAGACTTTACATTTTTCTACATAATTATGATAAAAAATATAGGAAAAAAGAAACATTTGCACAACAAACAAAAAATATTTAAAAGAAATGCTTTATGTGACCAGCCTGTACCAAGTCAAAAAGCTGAAATGTCACTGTCACATAGATTATTAGTAACAATTTCCAGCGAATTGAAGTTTGCTGTCAAAAACACTTCAAATAACAAATTTGTGTAAACTTCCGGTATAACCGGAAATGGCACCAAGTTAAAATTTTTTTAATTAAAATCTTCATTATTGAAAACTTCTATAACCAAATTTTCAAAAATCTAATTTATTTATAAGACCATAAACTTTTAATGAGGGCTCTGTTTGAATCACCTGTACATAACTATTTGGGAGATCACATTAAAATGTCGCTACGATTGATCGGGAGGTTAATATCTATATTCCCTGTAAATTTCAACTGAATAACTTTAATAGTTTTTGAGTTAAATCGGTTCGTACAAACAAACAGACAGACAGACAGACAGGCAAAATTTTTTTAAAGGCATATTTGGGATATATGTCGAATTTGCTAACTGGAAAACATACTAATACTTAAAAATTCAAAAATCACAGATAGACCCTTCTATTTTATTTATAAGTATTGATATATATGTCGAATTTGCTAACTGAAAAACATACTAATACCTAAAAATTCGAAAATCACAGTCAGACCCTTCTATTTTATTTATAGGTATTGATTAAAAGAATAGATGGAAAAGAGTATAGGTTATTTTTTGCTTTGAAAAAATATGCCTTTTTCGAGGGAAAATATATTTAAAGCGAAACATTGAAATTATGATATGTCCGTAAGGTTAGCCCCGCCATTTTGTCATTTTCAAACAATAAGGGTTGTTCTGCATTGTGCTAGACCTGTGCTACCGTGTGCTGCAAGTACATTATACATGTTGTATTACTAAAATTATCTAATTTTAGTAATTAATTTTAAATTCAATAATTATTAAAATTTTAACAAAATTAATTAGCTTGAAGATTGAAAAATGTTATAGGTTACTTTTTACCTTATATTTTAGTTCTGTCTAAAAATTCCCAAAAAAAGTAACAGTTCTGAATAGTGAGGCGATGAAAGTACACTTTATACGTATTTATTATATATCATAATTTCAAACATTACGCGGTCGAAGCCGTGGGTAAATGTGTATGTATAAATCTGTAAATAAAGTGTACAAATAGATTTAGCAAGTTTTCTGTTTATTGTAAAATTTATTAAAATGAAAATTTATGATACAGACTATTTTTTGCGGCATCAGTGTGGTTTTTCTCCTTTTTATTGTGCAACTTGTGCTATAAAGTATTACTTTTCACACTTTTTGACAGTGTAATAAAATAGGCGTTTAGGATTCAGTTGTTCCCAAATATATATTTACAATACTTAATTTAATAACTTTTTTCTTGAATAATACTGTGACAAATGTAATGGTGGGAGCACCAAATACAATAGTTATTTATGTGGTAATTACTTAATCTATATATATATATATATATATATATATATATATATATATATATATATATATATATATATATATATATATATATGTCTAATTTATATATAAATCAAAACTAACTGATTGACTGACTGACTTATCGATCACCGTACAGAACAAAAGCGCTAGCCGTAGAAACGTGAAATAGTGAACAGGGATTTCTTATATAACGTAGGTGAGCACTAAGAAGGGGAAAGGGGGTAAAATAGGGGATGAAAATATTTACATAGAAATCTGTAATTTTTTGAGTTAGAAATATGGAAATTGGTTTAGTTTACTGGTTTAGTGGTTTGGAAACAAAAGTAATCTGTTTCTGTGTTGTTAGAAATTCATCTCTTAAGGGGGTGAAACAGGGAACGGAAGCTTATATGGAAGTCTATCATTTTTATAATTAGAAATGGGGATATTGAAATGGTATTAATAATAATAAAATAGGATCCTAGCATATACTACGTCGTCAAAGGTATAGGCACACTTTGACTCAAGGTGTGTCCACACTTCTAACGCAGCACTATACATAATGTGTGGTACACTGCCGTGTCAAAAATATGGGCACTCCTTGAGTTAAGATGCCACCATACTTCTGATGACATAGTGTCTGCTCAAACCCGCTCAGCCCTCATATGGCCCCGCGGGCGTAGTCGCGGCAAAATGCTAGACAAATTTTAAAATATAATAAATAAACATAGTTTTGTTATATTATAATATGAGAAAAGTAAACAATTGAAATATTTATTTTGAGAAAAATGGAAAAATAAACACACAGTTCTATCCTGTTTACATATGTTATTCTCCAGATACATATAAATATAAATTTTTAAAAACATTGTTTAGAAAACGAAGAAAATAGTAAAAATATAATGGTTTTCCCTTTCGTTTCTTATATAACTTTAAAAGTTTTCTATATGTTGCCAACTTTTTGGTTGATATTATACATTCATTCCTATGCTTACATTCGCACACTTCGACGTCGACTTCCATAATAAAATTGTAAGGCACCAAACCGATGTGTATGTAATAGTATAGGTGTCAAAATTTTGTGAAAATTTAATTTCCGATTACATATCTGGAGAAAACGTTTGCGTTTTCCTTGTTCCATACAAAACGGGAAGTTGAAAAAAGTTTATTTTTTTCGAAATTCCTACAATAACTTTCATTCTTAATCCTATAAAACTTGTCTGTATAAGAGACAGGATAACACACCGTATAAAAAAACTAGCGTAGAATATTTAAAATTAATGCGTGTGCTTTCAATAAAAAGTTGCAAAATAGAAAATTTAAAAGCTTTCGTTTCGCGTTGCTCAAACATAATACGTCATAGTGTATTAATTTGGCTTCATACTTATCTATTGTATAACTATTTTATAAAAACAAGTAGCATTTAGCAAAGCATAGTGATAATATAATGATGGTAAGGGATTCATATAAAAAGTTTTTCTTCCAGTGTCAAATTTCATTCCAGTCATATTCTAGAAATATTCCCTGCTAAATACGATATAAGTTCATTATAACGCATATAATGAAAAGTGAATAGGATAAAAAAAGGAAACAATTTTAGAGATCTTATTTTTGTCATTGAATTTAATGATGTTTTCATTGAAGATAAAGTCAGACATGAAACACAATATAGTATAATATAGTATAATATAGGACATATCAACAAATTTTATAATTAATGCAAAGCTAGATTATTTTCGCGTCCATCCGTCTTTTTTTGGAAATCAGTCCTGAAGTTTCCGATTCTGAACTCAAATGTACCGTGCTTCGACACCAGAATATAATTTTAGACATAGATAGACTGTAAAACTACAATTATTAATCCCGGTCATAGCCTGTAATGACCAAACACTCAACTGTACACTATTTTAAGAGCTAATACATTTTATATGGAGTTGTTAAAGTCCTACGACGTAGTGTTTGTGGAGTTGGTAAGGTTTCGCTTGACAGAAATGCCAAAACAACATCTAAGCTCATGTGGGAGTGTTAGAGGATCTTCGATAATCTCCCATCTCGGTACCAAGTGACTCTCTCTTGGGTCCCAAGACATCGGGATATTGAAGGGAATGAAATAGCTTCTACAACGATACCATAACTATCTTTGTAAAAAAGCCTTACATTCAGTCTTTTCCAGATGAGAACCAAATAGGCACTCCTTTCCCGAAATTCATCATTTTTTGAAAATGATTACAGCATTATTCCATTAACCGTACATTCGTTAAGCGTACCGTGTTTTTGTGTTTGTGTTCACATATACAGTCTCTGTGGAACTATTTTTAAAGTAAATAAACATTCTTATGTAAACAAATCTTCAAGTTTTCACATATACAGGCGATTATTTTGAAAGTTAACCTAAGTATATGATAACAATAATAATAAAAATTATTAATACACATATATATGTGTAATTTCCAAGCTTATAATTAGAAATAAATATTACGTAGCTAGAAAATATTCTTTAAAAAGTTATTTTAACAAAACTATTTTAATTTTGATATAAGAATAAATTGTATAGACAAACATTCTGCATATGATTTCTCTAAGCGTACGACGTTTATGTATTTTCGTACGCTTAATGAGGAGTTGATGTATAGATTTCAATATTCATTTGTCATCACACTCATCACAATTCTAATAATCATAAATCATTTTTTAATTTCAAATGTTATCGAGTGCCTGTGAAACATTATTAATGTATGGCGGACTTTTGTCCGTATTTTAAACATACACCAACATTCATCATAAATCATAACAAAAAATATGAAAACTTACCCTTATAATTAGCAGACTTGGGAAAACAGTAGTCTCTAACAGAATCGCCATATAAAATATTTTGGATTGGAAGGCTTAGGATTTTGCTCTGGATTTGAATATTAGCCTAAGGAAACTTTTGAGAACCAATCAGTAAAAATTAAAAATTATCTATTTTTAATAATTTAATATACAATTCTAACTTTAAAAATATTTTTAAAAAAATTAATATTGAATAAATAAGTGGTCAACTATAACAGAAATTATTTAAGTCGAATTGAAAATATTTATGATGTAAACATATTATTTCTATTTCCTTTGTGATTATTATTTATATATTCCATATATAAACAGTCAAGTACCATCACTCTCCCGTTTCCTTGAATCTCACAACCACAATACTACCTACAGCTATCCCAATTCCATAAAAGGTATGCTCCATTCAAAATTAAAACCACCAACACCTACAAACATGAAAAATAATGTAGCAAACAAAGTAGAATGTCAATTTTGCCCAAGTGTGTACGTAGAGAAAACTTCAGGACTACTAGAAAAACGTTTAAAACAACACCAGTGGGACATCAGAAGAGGAGAAGAAAAAACTGGCCTGTCCAAACACTGCATCTCTATGGACTGTCGTTTTGATTTTGCCAATGCGAGCATACTACAAAAAGAAGAGAATTATAAAAGACCATGCAATATCGAAAATTTGTGGATTGCTACCGAAAGCCAAAATATAAACAATCAGAATAACACTTCGTCTAACAACAACTATGAGTCCTTCTGTTGTACAGCACAACTACTACTAAAAAGAAAAACATGTAATACACGCATAAGCATAAATCCGGGTTCGTATTATCTAACTTACCAACACTCATTGTGTTACATTTTATTAAATACATTAAAAAATGTTTCCCTTATTTATATTTTAATACTCAAATTTTATAAATTTTATAATTTTTAACAACTTAACTTTTGTTTTTTACACTGATGACATTATAGTTTTTATTTCTAATTTTTTATCAATTTTGATTTCATGTGCATTCTTTCTGTGTTCAATTTTGACAATCCTTAACACGTAAATATTTAAAAATAAAACACAAAGGCAATTGGTGGATAAGCATGGGTAAGAATGCCCTCGTACGAATTTTGTTGGCTTTTTTCCTGCTAACTGCTATCGGCACAAAATTGAAATTTACTGAGATTAAGCTCTTAAAAACTTAAAACTTTTTTTTAAATCCCCGATCAACCGGACACTCATCATCAGTTTTGAAACCACCAAAATGACAAATAGACTTTCAATTACATTTCGCTTGTAGACATTCAATACCGAAGATGCAAGAAAAAATTCGACTTCCGTGATGGGGCCCCGCTGCTCACGGCTTTTTTTTTTTTTTTATTAGTAACTGTTGGTGATTTTTCTCCAAAAAACTTTATCCTTCAATTGTCTGACTAGATCACCTAATCTCCCTTTTGACAAATAAAAATTGTAATCTCAAGATATGTACAAATATTGTTGTATATTTAGTTTTTTTAATAAAATATTTATTTGTATAAATAAATAATAATAAAGGTCGATTTTTGATGTTCTTTTGGCGAATCTCCTCTTACGTATTAGTATTGTATTAGTATTACCAATTATTCAAAAGACATGCTTTAATTTTAGATCAAATTCTTGTAGCCTGGAATCATATCCAGCCAGTGTTGGTATAACATTAGGTCGCGTTATATGGTTTTTCGTTTTCTGACCATTTGGTTAACCGTATAACTCCAAGGGGGCCAAGTTAGCCCCCCTATTTTCAGACAAAAAAAAATTGTGTCGTATTGTGGTTCGGTCTTGCAACTTTATTTGTTAGTTTTTTTTTTTTTTTGCTCATCAGTTGTATTTTTTGAAGAAGATATTTTTTCGGAACATTACACCAATAAAAATAAGGTCCAATCTTGTTATATTGCCCCGTATTGACTAGTGAAAAAGTTGACCACCTTATAACTCAATTGATTCCTTAAATTGTAATCATCAACCTCTTGTGTTCCTAGCCAATTGGTCTACCCAGTTATCCATCAACTGTAACTTACGAAGATGGCTTACGTTTAATATAATATATGCCAGCAATAAAACAGATATGTAATGACTACGGTCAAAATCAACATTTATAAATAAAATCAAGTGTACCCATTTTATTGAATGTGATTTTTCGATGTTATAAAAGGGCAAAAATGGCATTGAATTTTAAGATATATCCAGAAATTTATCTTACGTAATACAAAGAGGCAGCATACTTGACAATAAATCATTACTGTTGCTAATGTACATAAATACACCCCCGACAGAAAGTTTAAGACCACTTCAATTTTTTTTTAAATTGTATTATCTATGCAGTGAAAACTTTAATTGAAACAACGTTGTGTATAGGATTTGATTACATATTCAACTTCAAATCCATGCTCTTGTTTAGATTATTTAGGCATTTTTTTGACGATCATGTCACATCAAAGAGTGAAAGTGAATATTCTCTATTTTTTTTTAAATTGAAATATAATTTTTTTAATAGATAAAAACAGTTTTTTCTTAATTAACGTTTCTATCATATTAAACAACACATTTTTAGCTTTCTAACGACCACCGAAAAATTTCCGTACGATGATTTAGTAGTTACTAAAAGTTTAGGACCAAAAAATATATGTAGTACTATTAGATATGGTCCTAAACATTTTGACGATTTTACATGTGCTTATAAAAATAGTGTATTATGTTTAAGTCCCTGCAAATTCGCCAAAAAAATGAGACAGCGTTGATTTAAAAACAGAACTAAAGCTTAGAATTTCTACTTTCAAAATTTTTGCTTAAAATCTTTTTGTTTTACTGTTTTTGATTTATGCTTAAAAAAAACTTCATATAAGAATTTAAAATGGAATTTTTACGTTTAAAACTCACTATTAGTTCGAAGAATTTTTTTCAATTAATTTTAATGTTATAGTCAAAAAGATCACTTCTGTTCCGTTAATTTCGTTTTATCTTCATCGCTGTACGACAATTTTTAACCGGGTTATAGTAACTCAAAGAGTAGAGCACACACTAAACTTTGACTGTTCATAACTTCGTAACTAATTATCGTACGGAAATTTTTCGGTGGTCGTTAGAAAGTTAGAAATGTGTTGTTTAATATGATAGAAACGTTAATTAAGAGAAAACAATTTTTATCTATTAAAAAAATTATATTTCCATTTAAAAAAAAAAAAAATAGAAAATATTCACTTTCATTCTTTGATGTGACATGATCGTCAAAGAAATGACCAAGTAATCTAAACAAGTGCATGGATTTGAAGCTAAATGTGTAGTCAAATCCTATACACAACGTTGTTTAAATTAAAGTTTACATAGCATGTATTAAAACCATTTAAAAAAAAATTGAAGTGGTCTTAAACTTTCTGTCGGGGTTGTACGTGCAGAACCATCTATTGGCTGGGTACGTGATGGCAAGGACATCTATAATATACATTTTTCCGGGCTCATTAAGAAATATAAATAATGGTAACCGTGGAAATAAATAAATTTAAAATATCTTAAAAAAAACCGTAAAATCTGTATACAAATATTTGCTATCTACAATTAATTTTTTTTATAAATAAATTTGAACAATTTGAGGTATAAAATACTGGATGAAGTATACTAATTGTATTAAAAAAGTAATTAAACAATTTTCGACGTTAACATGGATATAATTATCAAGACAGTGTTTCCTTCCAACCCCGGACTATGCAGAGAAAAAAGTTGCTGGCGACGGTGAAACACGTGAGGGAAATTCGAGAATTAAGAAATGTTGGGTATAAGTCATTTAGTTGAATGTCAAAAAAGTCATAAGACAAACATCAGCAACTTTAACTCCTTATGAAACACCATTGCATGTGAGTTAAAATAGGTATATCAAATATTTTTACATCTGTATTTATAGATTGACGTGTAGACGTTAATACTGTTGACAGATAAATAAGGAACGACATATTAGTTGCAATTGTGTTTATAATCAAAGTATTATAATATTTTTAATTAATATTTTTAACTACACTATAAACACATATGAGCCCGTATTTAATAGTTGTTTTCTCCGCTACTCACGCTGCACTCGATTTAATTGTCCCCATCATATACTTCACACCCTGCCAATAAAAAACAGTTTAAAAAATCTAAGAAAACACGCGTTAGTTTTAATTAACACTCATTGCTGATCACGCGATATCGTGTGACAAATATAAGAACCTACTTATTTAACATAAAATATTTGGCCATCTCACAAAGTCTATATTTTTAGCTTGGCAATGAACGTGTTAATGCACTAAAAGTTTAAAACAATTTAATTTAGAAATTTAGCTCAATTTAAAATTATTAAGTTAAATAATTCTCAAATACGTAATTCAGATAATTTTTGTAGGTGAAATCGCAAGCCATAGCCAACTGCTTATAATTTATTTTAATGTATCGTTAATATTCTATTTATTCAAAAGTAAACAGACAGAATTTATGCATATGTGTTCTCATCAGATATTTAAACATATTATACACATCCCTAAACATACAAATTTTAATAAAATATTTTCATTTATTTACAGAAGTAGATCACTATCAATAAATATATATAGCTGAACCTTTTTTTATGCGGTGGATTGGGATCGCATAAAAGAAATCGCACAAAAGGAAATAGTCAAAAACTTTATAAAAAGCTAAAAAAATATAGCTATAATTCGCATCAGATTATAAAAAAACGCTCAAAACCTTACAATTTCCTTAGAAGTTTCTCTTCTTAACACGATTAAGCATTAATTTACACATGAGAATATTTAAATTCATTTTTATAATATTATGACAATTGTGATAAATATATTATTTGTAAAAAATGTAATGACGCAGTAACTTATATTCTTATGCAATGTGCTAATTAAATGCTTAAAAATCATTAATAAGTAATTTTATCAAAATAAATTATTATAACTAACGTTTCTTACTTTCTCTTGCTTTTGATTCACTTTATGCATTTTAAGGGGCACCTTAGTGTGACCACCTGAAAAAAGCTGATTTTTGGGAATTTTTGTCAAGAAAACTACTGTATGGAATGTATTAATATTTTAAGGATATATTCGTTTATATATAATAAATTCATGATAAAATTTTTGACCGAAAAATTGAAAATTCAGTGTTATTCGCGATCTCCCAAGACTCCCAAAAAAAATTTCCCCACTGCTGCAGTGACCGTGACCTTCACAGTGCCTGACATTAAAAAAACCAAAAAGTCTATTAAACTAGAAGGTATTGCCCGTGCCATGAACCTCAATGGAAAAAAAAGTTGAAATTTAACAAAATGGCGGAGTTTTTTAAAAAAAAGTTTCAATATTTGCGCGAAAATTTGATGATTTTTGGCCTGCAAAAATTACATTTTTTATTTGATCGGAAAACTGGAGATTCGTGGCACGAAGAAACATATATAAAAGAAGCTGCAATAAGAATCAATTCCATCGTATGATTTGTTTTCGAGTTACAACTGCAGCAAATTTGAAAAATGTAGTTTTTCTATTAATTTACTTTTAGTTTTAATCACTGAGAATTTTTACTAAAATTATTTGCGATCTGCTCACTATAACGGTTATATTAAAACTAGATGAGTCGTTTAAATGTGCCAGGGTCTAGCTTCTCCACAATATGTGACTGACAGCCACGTCCAGAAACTCCCGAACTATCAACCTTCATACATTTCTCAATACCTCAAAGTTAACAATGAAATTCAGAATCCGTTTTTCGTATGGCTGTAACTCAAAAACTATTTGAGATATGTACTTGAAATTTTAGAATGTTATTTTTAAAGGTATAGAGTATCGAAACATACAAAAAAAAAATTTCCAGCTTTTTCAAAATGTTACACTAGTGGTCCCCCTTAATGCACCATTTCTAAAAAACCGCATCTAAAAAGGTTCAATTGTATGTATGTGTAAAAGTAAAGGTAGAATGTTTGATTTGTAATATCTAGTTTTTGAAAATTTATTTATTTTCCATTTAGGTACGTTTACTCTATCTATATGCTTACCGTTTTATATGGTAACATTTTTTATTATTGGACGATATGATTCTTATGAGATCCATTTCATGTATGTTATAGGATACAGTTGTGTATACTTCCAGGAAATATTTGTTTGGTTTATTTTTGAAAACTATACTGAAACAAAATGTTATACGAGTATATTCAGTACTGTTTATCCTGAATTCAAACGGTTATATGTACACAATAAAATGTTTCACATAATAATTATAGGTATACATTATGTATATGTACGTGATATAAATAATTGTTTATATCATATAAATAGAACATTTATAAATGTATCGTTTGACTGAATAAATATATTTCTGCAATATTATTCTTACAATGACTCCATAAAATTTTAATCACTTAAATTTCTTAGGCCGGATTTACACGAGTTTAGTAACTAAAGCAGGTTACTAAAGCAAGTAGCTAAATTGAATAGTTTTTTTGTTTAGTGGCTGTCTACACACAATTTAGTAAATTGATTTAGTATTAGTTGAAGTAGTAATACATAACCTAGTAAAACTAAATTAAAAATGGTACCTAGTCATCAATAAATTCGTTGTTCACTATAAAAATGTATCAGATATGTTTGAACTGACTTGTTGGTTCGACCTTTTAATGTATTTATATATGCTTTGTCCCAAATATATTCCATAAAAATGGAAAAAAAATATTATATATATTTTTTTTATTATTTTTAGATGAAGAGTGGGTTGTCAGACGAATTTCAGTTTTTTATGGAGTTGCCTTCAGTGACTTTTTTTGATATTTATAATTTATATACTACAATAAGTATAAAAATTCCCAAAAAAATATTTGCAATAAATTAATAAATATTTACGCGCCTATATTTGTATATTTGAAATCTATTAAACACTTTACTAAACTAATGTGTTTACACTGGTACAAATAACAGCAAGTTAAAAAAAAATAAAGTGGGGGTAAGCTCCTTGCACAAGTAAATAGAACAGGCTTCTATTTACTTGACTAAACAGATTACTAAATTTCTTACTTGCACTTGCACTAAATACAACTGTCTACATGACAAAAGTAACTAAATTTAGTAACTTGATTAAGTAACCTGCGTTAGCTACTAAACTCGTGTAAATACGGCATTAATTAGGTGCTTGTACAGTGCGTGCTCTTTCAACAGACACAAAAATCGTGCTGTTACAGCGAACAATCCAAGTCATAAAACCATACTCAATAAAAGTAAACCCGTCAGGTATTCATAGATACCTGTGTCACCCACCCCTGCATCAAGACTTTGTACAGCCACTTTGTACACCTAGGTTAGAATCACGTTCGTTGTTTGAAAGCAGTCTGAAAGAAGTTCGGAATGAATGTATTATATACAGATGTCGTCCCAAAAATTACATTTTTCATTCTCTGATTTTCAATTAGTTAACAAAATTTAAATTTTGAATAGAAATTCTAGTTTGTTATTTTACTAACTGAATAACCGTTCATATGAAGCTATATAAGTAAATTATTAGTTTTTTAGTTAGTAAAATAAACTAGAATTTCTATTCAAAATTTAAATTTTGTTAATAAGTTGAGAATCACAAAAGCCTTAGTGTCGTAAGTGTACAAAGTGTGGTCTTGATGGAGGTATCTATAAATACCTAATCGTTTTACTTTTAGTGTGTACGGTTTTATAGCTTGGGTTGTTCGCTGTAACAGCATGATTTTTATGTTCGCTGAAACAGCGCGCGCTGAACAAGCACAACAGCGAATTTCTCAACCTAATTTCGCCACACCATAATATTTTTAAGAGTTTAAAATGTTTTGGACATTGATTACTTTTTGGATATTAAAAACTTTTTGCAATTAGGATATTTGAGCGTTAATTTGTTAATTATTTACAAGGATATATTCTTAGATAAGACTGCTGAGCAGGTCAATTATTTCTATTGAAGCAGAGCACACAAAAACCATGGTTTTGCGTACATTGTACATTTCATATACCCAGAACCTGGTTTTTTGGGTGTTCCTCGTCAAAAGAGATGAATTTTTGACCCAAATTTGCTACAATTCAAAACTTTACGAACTTGGCACCATCGGAAAGAGTAGAAAAATTACAAAAAATGAGTTTTTAATTCATTTTTCTAAGCAAACTTTAATCATTTTTTTTGTAAATTAATTTTGAAGAAAAATTAAAAATAAAAAATAAACTGATTTTAATTTCTTTACACTTTGTCTACAGGGTATGAGAAAAAAGAGTTCCGAAATCCAGAGGGCATACAGATCTCATTGTACTAATTAAATAATATATATTATTAGTAAATATGTATCAATAAAGTTTTTTTTTAAGATTTTTTACTTTCAAAAAAGATAATTCGCTACGGTACGCAGGATGGTGTAACAGGAATATTTTTTTTTAAACTTAACATGGCTTCTGGCGTGACAAAATATCTGTGCAGCGAAAGAGGGACTTGGACCAAAATTGTTCTAGTTATGCCCCACTAACTAGACGTACCGACTAATCTTACTATTTTATTATATTTATTACTACAAATTTAACTTAATTACATAACTACGGAATCATTGAAACATTCCGTAGTGTCTTTTTATGTACATATTGCATGATAAAACCAGTAGAGATAGGAGAATAGTGAGTTGTATTATCCTGATCTATATTTTACATTACAAATGTGGGTGGATAGTGATGGGTAGGGTAGAGCGGGGCTAGTTGAGCATAGGTGTAAGTTGAGCAATCGAGTTATCTCAAAAACTATACTTAGCGTGCGATGTATAGTTTCTGAAATAACTCAGAAATGGCGGATAGAAGTGGTTAGGAGAGGGGAACTCATTACGCGACTACCAGTTTCAAACTGTCGGTCGAGTGACGTATGCGCATGCTTTATTTATTTTGCGTATAAAAACTTTTGTTTGTGAATATTTCTTCTATATGAGGCAATTATTATCTATCAAATCAAATCAAATAAGTGTTAAACTTTTATAAATTTAGTATATTTTCAAACAATTTAGTATATTAATTCAAACAGTTTTTTCATAACCTCACTTTTGTTTCAAATTATCTGAGTGAGGTAAGCTGAGCAGTAGAACTTTCGTTTGCATTAATTGTAACAGTGACAATGATTATGAAGTTCTTAATATCTACTTAATGTTTCTCATTTGATTTAAATTCTTTTTAATTAATTAGTTAAATGTTCAAATCTGATATTAAGTAGAAAGACTGAGTATATTCCAAATATTAAATTTATGATTGTAGTTTAAATATTAAGTTGAAGTTGATTTTTTGTTAAATTTATTTTCTGTATTTAATATGCAAAGAAAATTACTTTTTGTTTCACTATTGTGTCACTAAAGCATTGTAAATAAAAGATTGACTGTCAAATAATCATTTTATTTTATGTTTGATAAACATCTAAGGCATGGTTTGGTTACATTTTCTAACTACTCAATTTACCCCGTACCCTTGCTCAACTTACCTCATCTATGGGGTACGTTGAGTATGTCGGACTTCCTTCACTTAAACAGCTGTATCTCTTAAATGTGAATTGTTAGAAAAAAGTTACGATGCAGACTTTAGAAAAGAAAGAAATTACCTACACACCAGTATGCACAACAATAAATTTGGACTTACGGTTGAGGAGTTATGGTTGATTAAGTGAAAAATTGCTCAACTAGCTCCGCCCTACCCTACTCTACACATCCGCATAATACATACATATATTATGTATAACAATGTATGATACATACGACAAGAACATTGTTTTAAATACAATCGATGTTAAACCGCATGACAGATGAACATAACATACCCGTATCATCCCGTATGTATTTTTGTATGTATGAATGCATTCAATGGAAAATGGTATAGTAAATGACCAACAACTTGTACAGTACCGAATTTACCATAAGTTAAACAAAGCTTGGAACATCGTCGCTGTAGGGAGATTTTGAGAATAAATTTGAACAGAGAAAATTTTTTCATATACCTACGGTGTTGTAAGACAGAGTGAATTAAATTCACCTTTTATCAGCTAATGTTTGCCCCGATGGCTACTAGTCTGAGAGCCCGTCGTATACAAATTTTTCCTTCCTAGGTCCGCCCTTGGGATCTTTACTTGTCAATATATTACAGCTAAAAACATCATACTATTTCATATATTTGACCGAGAATCAACCGCAGAAAAAGGCACCTGAGAGGTTAAAGGGATTTGTTTTTGCAAGAGATACTATTGATATAGTTAAAAAAAATTCCATACGAGGCTCCTAGTCCCTAGCAAGTCCCTAGCAAATTGTTGGCTAAGCGCTTAGCTCATAAGTTAAAAGATGATTTTAGCTTGAACTTTCTAATTTTAGAAAAAAATGATTGCCCGACCTTAGTTTGTCAGAAAATTTGGCAGCCTGCTTTATACAATACCTATATCATTAAACGGAACCTTTCTATTAAACTGAGGTCAGGCAACCATTTTTTTTCTAAAATTAGAAAGTTCAAGCTTTTATTTGCCGTTAAGAAGAAATGTTTGAAGGCCTTCGATATATTTGCTTCAAAAAACTTATCATCTTTTAAATGCATAATATAGCCATGATTGTGTTTATGTTAGTTGTGTTGTGACTAATGATGTGAGTCTATAGTAATATTATCGAATTACCGTAATTTACCCGACGGTAATTTTAATAACTTACCCGACCAAAATTTCCACAGGTAATTTTGATCTTTATGGTATCTATTATCTGAAATATTAATTACAGGCATAATGTAAATAAGATAGGAGAGAAGCCGTAGAAACAGCATTTCGTGTTTTACTCCCTAGCAAATGTTATTGTGTTACGATTTTTATGATTCTTACATTTATTTATTTTAATTTATTCTTATTATTTAATTTAAATTAAACAACGATTTCAATTATTGAAAATGCGCCATTATTTCAAAATGAAGTTGCAACTTATAAACAAACATGTCGGTGTTAATAATTTCCATCGATGAATTGAAATTGTGTTTTATTTTCAATTAGCCGTACTCGTGAAGTTGTTCACGTAAAACGTTGAGTAGTTTCTTTTTCCAATTTGTAGTTTCTTGCAACATAAAATGCATTAAATTGTGTCCAAATTGACAGTTGTTTATTTATTGTATTTTTCGGTACATAATTAGCAACATTTTCTTTGATTTAAAATTCAGGAAAATTTCCAAGCTACAATATTCAATTTATTGACATTATATTTTGTTACTATAGTTATGAAATTATGAAATATGTAAATTTACGTAATATGTGTACATGCTCAAAATAGTTTTTCCATTTTCCCGTGGGAATGAGACATTTTCCCGGAATAAAAAGTATCTTAGATGTCGACCCAGGTAATAAGTTATCATCACATCAAATTTCATTAAAATCCGTCCAGTAGTTTTTACGCGATGCGTGAACAGATAGACAGACAGACAGACAGAAAGACAGACAGACAAACATTTTAAAAATAGCTGTTTTGATATCTACATGGATAACTATTTACGGTACCAGTACAATTTTCAAAAAATATTCCATGTACAGAAACGGTCTCGTTACAGTTTTATTATATGTATAGATATTTCTGTTAGCTTGAATACACAATAATAATAATGATAATCGACCAGAATTATAATAAATACCCACTTTGACTTACTTTTTGTCTTCAAATTGCGATGTCACTGTAGTACACTGTTATTACTCTGTAGCGGCAATTTTTTTATTTAAAATTGTACAAATTATTTTTGCTGAGTTTTACAAAAATGCTCAAAAATTAAGGAAAATTATTTAGCTGATACACTCCCCCTCCCGCTTTATTAACAAAAAAAGAAAAAAAATCAAATTAATGTAGTACTTGCATCTAATTCATTTAAAATAAGAATATACCAATATTACCGAAAATTACCATAATATTACCAGTGGTAACATAATTTTCAAAATTACCGGTAATTTTACATCTCTAGTTGTGACCTTGTGTTGTGTGATGTGTATTATGTAGCGTTTAACTATATATATATATATATATATATATATATATATATATATATATATATATATATATATATATATATATATATATATATATATATATATTATATATATGTAGACAGATAGGTACGTGAAATTTTGGACAGGGATTTCCTATGTAACGTAGGTGGTGAGCACTAAGAAAGGATTTTCGGAAATTCATCCCGTAAGGGGGTAAAATAAGGTTTGAAAACTTTTATAGAAATCTGTAATTTTTTTAGAGGAAATACGGAAATTTGTGTTAGGTTACTGGTTTGAACACAGAAGTTGCAGAAGCTTTTAAAAATTTCAAACCATTCATATATATATATGTATATATATATATATATATATATATATATATATATATATATATATATATATATATATATATATATATATATATGTAGATAGATAAATTGAGTCCGCTCGATATTCCTTAAATTTTGAATGATATTTGTGTTTGCTGTTTAGACATACGTACCACGGCGAAAACAGGGCCACAAATCCAAAAAACGATAAAATGAGTTTTTTAGCATTTCTTATTCTATTTTTAGTCGAATTTTCTCCGTAAATTAGACTTATACAGTCTATACGATAAGAGCTGCGAGAGGCGAGAGTAGGGCCCCCTATGGAAGTTAAGAAATGAAGTTTGATAAATGGGGTTCATTTTCGAGGCACCTCATACTATCAAAGTGGGGTCAAATTTTGGGCAAATTTTTTTTCCGACCCGAACTTTAAGGGGGTGGTGGGGGGTAACAAAACAATAAAACTTTTCCAAACCGATTTTAAATAATGTTTCGATCAATTATTTACAACATATCCAAAATTCAGCTTCCTATAGTGATTTGGAGGGAGTAGAGAGGTGGAAAACGATTTTCGCTGGATCTAACACGCCCCCAGCCCCCCAGAATTAACGTAGAGGATTGAAATTTGGTGTGCTGATAGAGTTCATACCTAGGTTATGCTTTTTGGAGGTTTTAATATTTTACCCCCACCCCCCTCATTTTTAAGCTACAATTTCATGCTTTTTTGACGTTTTCGAAGTTTGTACCACTCGCACAGGTCACCCAAATAAACCTAGAGGGCTGAAATTTTGTATTGGGATTGAGTTAGTTTCAAGGGGGTGCCTTTTGGGGGTCTCAACTTTAACCCTTACCCCCACCATTTTTATACCAAAAAGAACATGATTTTTCTTGTTTTTTAACAGTTTCGTTCGGGTCAAAATCTCCCCAAATAAACCTAGAGGGCTGAAATTTTGTGTACAAGTTAAGTTAATAGCCAGCCACTGCTTTTTGGAGGTTTCAACTTTTAACCCTTACCCCCACGATTTTTACGCCAATATTTCCTTGATTTTTTTGCTTTTTTTCTAACACGTCTAGAAGCTTTCTAAGAAAACATACAGAGCTGAAATTTTGTACGTGTATTGAGTTTGTATCCAGTTAGTGCCTCTTAGCGATTAAACATTACTTTTCCCCCCACTTCTCCCATTTTTACATCGGAATTTAGTGGTATTGTAAATGTGTTTTAAATGAATTACTTTTATTCTAACACACAGTAGGCGAATAGTAATTTTAAAATTTAAAAAAAAAATGAATTTACTTTTTTAACAAAAGCAATACATACATATAGGTAGTTGCATACATACATATTATATTACATACAGGTAATTCTATATGTATACATACATATAAAGTTGGAATTTTGGATTTTTATTATTTATAAAATAATTTTTTAGTTTTTTATTTATTTATTTTTTTTTTTTGAAAGAAAAAATATAAAGGCCTTCCAGTTTACTATTTAAGGTCCTTTTTTAATATTTAAAACTAAAACATAAAGGCAATTAGCGGATAAACATGGGCAGGAATGTCCTCGTACGAATTGTGTTGGTTTTTTTTCTGCTACCTGTTTTCGGCACAAAATTGAAATTTACTGAGATACAGCCCTTAAATACTTAAAACATTTTTTTAAAGCCTCGATCAGCCGAACGCTCATCACCAGTTTTGAAACCAACAAAATGACAATTCGGTTGTAGACTTTCAATCACATTTCGCTTGTAGACATTCAATACCGAAGATGAAGGGGAAAATTCGACTACCGTGATGGGGCCCCGCTGCTCTCGGCGTTTATTAGATACAGGTAAGGTATAGAAAAATTTAAAAATAAAAAAATTAATTAAAATTCAAAACACAACTTATTTAACTAGCTCAGTTTACAAGATCTTATTTTTCTGTAGTTATGTATTCTCAGGGATTCGCAGGATTTTAAAATAGAAATTTCAATTTAGCATATTAATAAAACAATCAGCCTATAATAAGTCAACGATTGTATAAAGGTCACAGAATTTGAATCACTTTAACAGGTAGTTTAGAAAAGAATAGCAAATTAGTAAAACATTGAAACTTTAACAATTGAATAAATATCACAGAATTAAACGTTCAATAGGTTAATAAATTTGTACATTTCCTACATTTGATTCTAAAAATTGTGAAAAACTAGCTATTGACCACGTAACGTGGATAATACGTGTCCGGCATGGACTTGGCGAATTTATTTACAATTAGTATCCCAAAATTTATCAGAAAGTTCGCTTAAATTTGATGAGGAAATCTGATGCTGATCTGTGTTCTTATAATTAAAAATTTTACAAATTTTTTAAATCTATTTTGTATAGTGTACATAAATATCCAAACTACCTGTTTAAAAATTCTATAGGTAGTAAATTATTTTTTGGCATTATGATTTTTCTATACAAACTATACATATATACATCATATAATTGAAAACACAGACAATATGCACATAAACATACAAATTAATATGGAAAGAGATGGACAGATGGTAGTTGTTATTATTAATACTTATATGTACCATAATTTGCTAAACTAATACATTTAATGCCCCCTAGCGAAATAAAATGGAACTTTACGTGATTGTACTATATATTATAATATACACAGACAATGCGCAATCCAGATTATATAACTTGGAAAGTACCACCAACTAAGCAAAAACGACGATTAAATTTTGAACTAAAAAAACTACAGGAGCGAACGAACCATAACGTTTCAATAGTACACTGAGTATACTTGTTTAAATGAAAAAATATCTCACTGCCTAACTTTTTTCATTGAAAAGCGCCACCGATGTGTATAGAGAGTTAATGATCACTTATGAAGACGAATGAGTGACTACATAATAGTTACGTGGTTGTTCTGGACCACGTAACTATAAAAAATCAGTGTACTGATAAATTTCGTTTATTATATCCAATATATATTTATTTTTCAGGTAAATAAACATAAAATTCAATTCGAATGGAAATAGAATTCAACAGAGTGAAAAATTACTTGATTCAAATAAGGAAATTGATTGCTCTACATCTGCATGAATGCTAACTGCAAAAAGGAAACAAGCCAAAGTTTTTCAAATTTTTTTTTGTTTTAAAGATGGTGTTTTAACTATGGCCATAAGAGACGATAGAGAAAATTCCCTTTCTGTTGTAAATCATCCGTCTATACACCATCTTTAGTTTAATACAAAAAACGCATTTTAAAAAATTTTGGACTTGTTCCCTTTCTGCAGTTAGCAGTTCACATAATATTTAATGTAAATAAAATTATTAGTTGCAGTACAATATATTTTGTTTCTATTGAAACAAAGTAGGAAGTTTCATCAGCATAAAGTTTAAAATTCACGTAAACAACTTCTTTATTTGGTGTAAATTGCAAATTTATTTAAATCTTAAACGAAAAATTTAGTTCATGGAAATAGGAAACTTATAGGGCCGTCTACAAACGAGAATTTTATTTGGTTTGAATAAAATTTATTTGATTGGAATAATTCTTCTTTTCGATGTATGTGGGTGGTTCTACTTTTTAGGTCTCAACCAGAAAAAAAAATTGACAGAGCCATTTCGTAGATTTCATGCGACTAGAATGTAGGAAAATTATCATAGATTCGGTATCTGCAGACCAGCAGCTCGGTTTCATATTAAAACCAATATTTTTTTGCGGATTACTGAATCCAGAGAAAAAAAAATGTTTAAATTAAATTTAAATAATAAAATTAAAATTATTATTTAAATAATATTTATATTTTCTTCTCCTAATACCAATTAAAAAAAAAAAATTAAAAAAAAGTTGGTCTTTTTTGTCTGATTTGCGAAAAATTGAAGAGTGTGTGTTGTTTTGTGTTTTATGATATAAAAAAATTGGTTACGAAAGTTGACCAAATTAATCAACTAAAAAATTTAGTTGATATACAAACAAACACTGATATAATAAATATATACTTATTTTATTATCGTATCCTTCGCCACTTTCATGTTTCCCATCGTCACAGTCTACCGTGACGAAAGATATATCCGTGACGAAGGAGACAATTTTCCAACAAAATCGTTATTAATCGTGAACAGCGAACATTTAGTTTGAAAACTTGAGTTTATCGTAAAGCTTACATTATTACAAATAATATTTACATAAAAACGTTTTGAAATTCGTTAAATACCTACATACCAGAAAAAGCCGTGACGAAGGATACACTCAATAAACACACGCAGCCGGTTTTCTTGCTTGATCTAAACCAATAACAAGCTCTCTATGTCAATCAGTTGATTTTACTTTCGCTGTAGTTCTATGGTCTTTAGCGTCCCATTTTACAAAAAAACATGACCCTTTGACCTATTTTTTTTAAACTTATAGCAATATTTGGCAGTCGTGACGAAATTTACTCAAATTTTCGCGACAATTTTTCGTCCCGCCAAAAAAAAATTATTCTGCAGATAAATAAAATTTAACTTTCTAATTACCATGCGTAACAATTTAACTCTCTTTTTTATTTATAAAATTGTGTGGTTTCAGTAAACTTATTTTTAAAAAACGTTATAGTTCCAAGCAATATGTAATAGGGACCACATGCGTTTTAGAACTGCAATAAAAGTTTGACACCATTTTTATAAAAAAAAATTAAATCAAAAATTAAAGTAAATGTAGGTAGGTCATCTAAATAGGAGTTATTAATTTTATTTAAATAAAATAAATGACAGTATCTTCATTCTGTATATAGTTTTAACCTTCCTTATTGTGGTGACAACTTTAATTTTTCGAAGGCCCTAAAAAGTGGAATCACCCATGTATAAATTATGCCTGATTATAAATATTTCATTGATGGTGGTTTACCTGATAACGCAAAGTGAAGTAATTTCGTTTGTTTTGAATAACCGTACCCACTGATTCAATTTTAACATCCATAATTACCTTATGTAGAATAAATAATTAGTTATAAAAATAATTAGTTAGAAAATATAGTTTTATTTAACAAAATAAAATTTGGGGAAAAAATGGATCAAAGATTACATAAAACTTTTTTCAAAGCATAGATATTTCAGAAATACTTAAACACGTATTATATTTATTTTTTTTTTAAATTACTTAATAAAGAAAAATGTAAAAAAAAAAGAAAGAGCAAAAAATATAAAAAACAAAATTGGTGGATATGTTAAAGATGTGATGATATATAAATTTACAGTATGAAATTAAAATTGACGTCGTTGGCTGGAAGGGTAAAATTAATTTAATTTATTCATATTTTACATAATTTTTGTTCATGTTAATATAATTCAGTTATTTTTCTCTTTATGTTAAGTGTATAATAATTTTATTTTGATTAATTTTTAAATTTTATCATATTGTTACATTTAGCTGTCAAGAATTTTTGTATTTTTTTGTATCTAAGGAAATATCGGGTATACGAAATTTTCTGTTGTAAGCCGATCAAAGTCAAGACTATTTTATTTCAACTCTAGTAGTTTCGTGGTTTATAAACATTACTGAGGGCAAAACTTTCTTGTAATATTCAAGTTTTTTCTTCCTTTTTAATGAATGCATTTGTTAATTCAAAATGCACAGTATTTGTAAAAAAAAATTGAAATCTAAAAGAAATTCTTTCTACCGTTTCAGTAAAAATTAAATATTTGACTTTAACAAAACATTCGTTACATAAAGTTTATATAGATTTTGTCACGCTCATAACAAAAAAAAAAATATAAAATTTTCGATATATGTATATTTTGCCTCTCTTTCTATGCCTTCTTTGTAATTCAGCACTTGTAGGCGGTATAGACATAGTCAGCTTTCAATCCTTTAATTTATCTACAATAAAAGAGACTAAAATAGAGAAAAAATGCAATTCAATTTGGGTTACTATTAAGAATGAAGTAGTTTTGGATAAAGTCGGCTAAAACTTGCCGATCATTTAAGACTTCCTTTAATAACTTCCGTTGCATTTTTTTATTATTTGTTTAATTTAATTAATAACTTCCATAATTTTTGATTGTTTACAGATTCTATATCGAAGTAACGTTGTGAAAAATGTGATTCAAAAACTTCTTCAAGGAACCAAAACTGCATTTATTCAAAGAGAAAAACTGGACATTAAAGCTATAACAAATAAAGCTGCTATTGAACTTTACATTCTATTAGATGATTACACCAATAACGTAGGAATATTTTTTTGTATTTTTCTCAATCGTCAGAGGCAATTTTAGGATTATTATTTTGGGTAGGCCCGAATTTTTGTATACAAATTATAATAGAAGGGCTCGAAGGACAAATAAAAATTGCCGTTATTTTTATCTGAAAATACAATTAATGAGAACAAAAAAAAAAAAAAGGAAATAACACATTTTTGCTACAAAAATATAATCGGCGAACAAGAAAACGGCAAAGTATTTTCAGTCATAACTCTTATCGACGTATAAAAAAAAGCGTAATAATAAATGTTTTTAACTTTTTTTAATTTCCCGTTTTTCAAAATTTTGGCGTAGGCTTGGACCTACCCGACCTACCCGCTAAAGTTGCCACTGTCAATAGCTCAAATAAAAAAAAAAAAACTAAGTGCTGGTCCGATAGGTACGTTATGAAAAGGAGCTCGTAAATTAATTGAAGTGCCATAATTGATATAGAAGGGAAACATGACAACCAAAACACGTATTAATTTTTTTTCCAAAATCAATTCCAAATTATTTCTTATAGTTCAAGAATAAGGACCCACTTGAATTTTTTTTTCAATTGGAGCAAGCAGGGTCGGCGAGAAGGGGAGTCAGATAGGGCAATTGCCCAGTGCCCGGTGTCCGGAGCTTCTCTTAGGGGCCCAAATAAAGTGCGAAAACGTTTTTCTTTATGCTCGTTAACTGTACTTTTGGAAAAAAAGTGAAAATTTTTTGTTGTGCCCGGGGACTCCTCATTTCTCTCGCCGACTCTGGGAGCAAGTGTCATGATATGTTGATTTACGACCTGTCTATGCTATCGTAATGTCGGAAAGTCCTTTATGAATCTGATGAACACGGGTTTAAATTTCCTTATTACAAACTAATTTATAACATTAAAGTCATTAAGTATTAACCCTTTTAAACAAATCATATGGAAAAATTGTTTTATCTCAAAATGCGGGACTTTTTACTGCCAAGTGATAAGTACAACAGATAAGGTTAAAAAAAAAGAAAAAGAAAAAAATCAAAGATTCTAACATCAAAAAAGTGAACCTCAGGAATTTACAAAATATAAATTATACTAAACTATGTTGATAAAATTTGACTTTATTTAGAATTATATCGTATTTCGGAGAATCTGTCACAGATGGCGGTACCTGTACCAGTGAATACGTATATATCGCAGCATTTTGAGCCACCATATTGCAGGACGAGTTAACTCGTCTTAATCATTTAAAGAGTTAAAAGTTACAAAAGAGTTAGTACTTTATTTAGGTTCTTTTAATATTATTTTAACATAGCGAAAATCGGATAATCGCGATCACGAATAATGTTATTTATTGCGTATTGTTGTTACAATCAGTCGCTACCAACCAGTAATGGGCAACAGCAGTCTTTCTGTCTGCAGTCTGTATTAATTGCAAGGCCAGAACCAAAAACAATACTACGCATAGATACTCTTGAAATACCTTACATACGATAGTCCAATTTCAGAACCACTTATTGTGACATTATTGCCCACTGTCACAGTGTGTTAACAGTAAAAATGAGTGCATGAAAAAAAAATAAATGTATGAAAACTAGTATGTAATTTAAGAGGATGACTCACCCCCTCACCAATGTTGCTCAAACTGAATTTTGAATTCGAGAATTTCATTTTTACGTTATTCTAATTGTCTTAAACTATTTTCCATAAAGAACAACTTCTTGAACTACCCAAATTCGACTATTCGACATAATCACCCCCTAGTTAACTACCCCTAGACTTAATATTAGGACATTGAGCAAAAACAGGTCAATTAGATTTTTTGACGTAGATTTCAAATCTGTAAACAAAATTTTCATTTTCATATTTTCACCCCTTTTTTGCAAAATCAACCCCCAAATTTTAACCCCAACCACCCCTGTTGATGTAACTTGAACAAATTGAAGATCAATAGATATTTCTTTTAAAAAAAGCAATATCGCCAATTTAAACTTTTGCTCTATCTCTTACTGTTTTCGAGATATTTGGAAAATTAAATTTTTATCCCAATTTTTGAACGGTGATTTCAGCCCTTCAAACCGTTTTTCCGCCGATAAAAAAAATACATGTCGCTTAGTTTTTAATATTCTACAACATATTTAAGTTTCGTCAAAATCGATAGGTCCGGCCTCGGAACCTTTACTTGTTAGTTAGCAAAAACTACCACTCTTATTTTTTAATTGTGACAATTGTTTCAAGCTTAACTAGCCCATTTTTAAACAAATCCTTCAAACAATTATCACAATTAAAAAATAAACGTGGTATTTTTTGCTAAATATAATATTTGTTTTATTATTTATTATCAATTACTATGAAAACTGTGATACTTAATTTAATTCATTTCCTACAATCCTGTTCATTTTGTTTGTATTCTATTTATCCGTTAATTCTTACATAACTTTTTTCAATCCCTATAATGGCACATTTGATTTCACGAATTCTACACACTACATACAATGTTCGTATGAATTAACAACTAGTAGAGATCGATCAGAAGGTGGTAATATATTTTTATTCGACACAGTTGCCGTCTTATTTTTATTTAATACTTATTTTAAGGATTTTTGTTTACGACCGTCACATTGCTGTGGTAATTAAATATTGTAATAACAATGTAATAAAGGTGTGTTTTCGTTTTACTTTTTGAAGTCATTTGAAGCCTTGTTTGTCTATAGCAATTAAATACATTTCAGTAGAATGAACATAGTTAAATGCAGACATACTTGGGTGATAAAGTTATTGTTCAAAAACTTTTAAAACATAAAAACACAAATAAATTAGACATTTTCCAGAACGCAGTAAATTAGCAGTTTACTAGAAAATAATGGTGTTATAAGCAAAATAAAATGTACAAATACAAATATGTACTATGAAAGTAGTACATGTGACACTACATGTATATATAAATCTTGGTAGCTTACGAAAAAATCCTTATTTATAGAACATAATATATGTTTTATGTTATCATAAAATGATCGTAAAAAGTTCACTTGCTTGTTCATGTTTTATAGACGCATCTATGGTTTTTGTTATCACTATTATGTACCTATAACAAAGTAGGATAAGTATAATGCATATCACTGTATGATATGTTTTTAAAAATTTGCAATAAGCTTATCAAATATGTATGTCCGCCATAGATTTCAATTCGATTAAAACTAGTAAAATAAATTTGAACATAAAAAAATGTTTTTCTCGGAACAGATTGGATACATTGTGAATGGCGTGAATATTCTTTGACCTATATTATATTAGGTTGGCACGTAAGTAATGAGACATTCTAGTGAACTTCTTCGACTCACGGTCCGCTAAGTTCTGGGCAACAGGCATCCTGTCCTTACCTATACGTTACCAAGAAGTCACAGATGCTCATGGCTAAAAGGAAAATTTAAAAAGCAAGAACAAAGTGTGTCATTACTTTCTTGCCAACCCAATACATATTATATTAAATCTTAACAAACTGTAAGTTGTTATCAAAAATGGATACGAAAATTACTTACTGGATCTTCTCAGGTATATTTCCTTTAAATTTTTTTCTTTGAATCAAAACAATATTTTTTCTTTTTTTTGATCTAAAAAAAAATATTTCTTTGAATCAACGAAATTTTTTTTAACTTAAAGAAATATTATTTTGACCCAAAGAAAAAAATTCAAAAAAATTTTTAATCTTTTATTTCGTAAACACTTACCCGTACACAAAACTGTTTTCTAGTAGACATTATCGAAAATACGTCAAAATTGTGGAAACTTATATTTGTAGCTTTACTCGTTAACCACGTTGGCCTCTGGATGATTCATATTTTATTCATAAATGTATATTTGATACTTTAAATAATATTACATTAGTATTTAATAATCAGGTATCGGATTTCTTTCGGATCAGACAGTGTCGTCTTTAGCATATGCAGGTATACATATTGCACTCAATGTGACTAAAAGTAAAAAATATTTTCATAAAAACAACGTACACAAGTTACATACACACATACATATTATGTGTATCAAAATATTATTTATACGTATTTTATTAAACATCCTTTTTTTCTTTTATTTATTACCTGCACAATTGAAAAGTGCCACTGTAATTTTAATTGACCATCAAAAGTATTTTTGTTTATATTATGTATGTGATTTATGTGACATGTCATTTAAATTAAATAAATTCATTTTTTTTTATTGTTTTCAATTTTGAGAGATAGAAGTATAGTTGCTTGTTAAAAATTTGTTTTTCAATAATAAAAATACGTAAATACGTACGTCTTAGCTATTATAGTGGACCGTCTAAATATTAAACAACTTTTTAATATATTTTACAAAAATTTTTTCCGATTTTTTGAATTTTCTTACTTTTGTCAAATAAAAAATGCTGTTAGTATTATAAATGGTGAAAAATGTAATTTTTGACCAATTATATTCATTCAAATGTGCATAATTTAATGTAATTTAGTTGAAAATTTTTATTGAAATAAGTACGGTCCTGAACTGTCCGAAGAATCCCGGTACCTATTAATAATATTCTTGCATGTATATGTTTTCTTTTCAAAGGTTAGTCGACATCAAAGATATTTGAAACTAAAATTGCGAGATTTCACTCAAGATATTGAGAATATTACAAACAATATCACCGTGCATAATACAAAGAATTTACAACCCACCTGTGTCTCAAATGAACTGGATCGAGCCGCCTCCAATATCCATTACTTGACAGAAACACTGGAAAAAGTATTGAAAAAGCATGACGAGCGTAAGTTTCAATAAAATATAGATTTCTTTTTCGAATACAAAGTATGTTGATATGTATAGAATAAACCATTTTCTTCTCCGTTTGTCAGCCAGGAAAATTGGTTACTTTCCACATTTATTAGTCTTATATACCGTATATTGGCAGAATAGGTTGCGTAGATTCTTACGATTACTTATAGAAATGCCTCACAGTTTATTATTTTATTTATTAGGCGGTCGGCAAAAGTTAGTGAGCGATTTTTTTTTCGCAAAAATTTCATGGGAATAAGTCAACGCAATAAAAGGCCAAAATATATTTTAAAAAAGTGGAGACACTACTAGCGAACTATCGTTTCAAAAAGATAATCCGCGGCCCTCCTCCTAACGGAGATGCTCGTCATTTACTAAACAAAACAATTTTTTTAAAAATCGACTTTGGAAAAAATCAACGTATTTTGAAGTCGGGCGGGGCATGAATTTTTCCTGCTTTTCCATTCGTAAGCCTCACCTAACTTCAAGATACGTATTGTTACATTTGTTTTTTTTTTCCTTTCGAAGTCGGTCTTTTAAAAAAAGTTTTTATTTCATACTTTTTAGTGACAGTGCTTGTCTGTCCACTTCATTGATTTTTTGACAGTGGATTTTATAAAATGGTCTTTATTAAGTTGATTATTCAGACTAGACAAACCTGGTAACTAAATTTTTGGGTCGTGGTATAAAAATTTCTCGCGCCTATGGTATATGCTCCACTTAGCTCCACTTAACTGCGCAATTATGCTAAAAAAAAATTAAAATTATTTACGAGTAGGTACTGTATTTTTTATTAAAATATTGCGCGCTGCTACTATGACTATATCCGCTGAAATAGAGATGTAATACAATAATAGGTGCTATATTTGGAAACTTGTAGTCGTTACATATCTAAATTTTTACTAAAGTGATTGCGCGGTTTAACAGCGCACATTGTAACGATGTCTAGCAACTTAGGCAACATGTTTTATATGTATGCGGTGTTGTATGCTTGACCTTTACCAGTAATATATTTTTGTGGGATGCGTGTTCAAATGGTTGATTGATACACCGTACTCCATATTTTTGGTTTTATACAATTTAATTATAAATAAAATTAATTAACAAAATTGTGATGAGAGAACACTGTGTACTAAGAGGAAACCATCTTGATTGTCTGATCCGTGTGTATTGTTAAAATTGAATTACATAAAAAAGGTACAATTAATAAGTTGGTAATAAAGAATTTGATAAGTTTGATAATGTTGCATGTCGGTAAAGCAGATTTCGACAATACCCATATAGCTCCCCTCTTAGTATAAAGAACGGTGGTAAATAAAAGATTACAAAAGTAAATATTATACATTGCAAAATGATTTTTGTATATGAAATAAAAATTATAAAGAAAAGGTAACTCTTTTAGTTGATTTCCTCCCGTAAACACGTTCAGGTCCTATCGATTACGGTGTAGAGGTTGACTGCGAGGACGATGACGTTGAAGGAAAAACCGTTGTCGTTTGACTAGTGTCGAATTCTTCTGAAGGTAAAAATGCTGGTTTCAGCCTTTCAATGTTAATATTGGTTGGTCTACCTTTAATGTCTACTTTGAAAACAAAGTCGGAAATTCTCTCCAGAATTTTAAATGGATCATTGTACGGTTTGTCTAGGGGACCTTTGACGGACTCAACTCTGACAAATACGTGGGTACACTTGAAAAGGTCTCTGAAACAGAAAGGTGTATTTTTGATTTTGTGGGCTGTAGGTCGAGGTCGGGTCTGTCTCAAGCGTTGACGTAATTCTTCTAGGAATATTCTAGGATTTGCCTCTAGATCTTCGCTGTTAAAAAATTCACCCGGTAATCTGATTGTGGTTTCGTAGAGCATTTTCGCCGGTGCTCTTTGAATATCGAGTTTATGACATGAACGGAGTCCGAGTAGAGCAATGGGAAGTGTTTCTATCCAATTTTTATTATTTTGACATCTGAGTGCGGCTTTGACGGTACGATGCCAGCGTTCAATAAGGCCGTTGGCTTGTGGATGATATGGTGTGGTTCGTTGTCTAGATGCACCAATCATGGCAGCTAAGGCAGAAAAAATTTCAGAGTCGAATTGAGTTCCTTGATCAGTGGTGATGGTTAAAGGGGTTCCGAAACGTGACAGCAAATGTGTGAAGACTGCATTTGAAATAGTTCTGGCAGAAATATCTTTAATTGGTATGGCTTCAGGCCAGCGAGAAAAACGTTCCATCATAGTTAAAATGTATTTGTATCCGTGAGATTCCTGGAGTGGTCCGACGATATCGATATGTATATGTTTAAATCGTGCTTCTGGTTCGATAAAGCGCCTGGGACATTGTCTTCACCAGAAATATGTTCAATTGTGGTACAAAATTCGCTGATGAATGCAAGTTGACGTATTTGGCGTGGAGAAGCATTTTCTGAGTTTCGCTGGAGTGCGTTAACTAATGGTTTGTGGTCAGTACGTGTGACGAAAATGTTCCCTTCCAAGAGATATCGAAAAATTTAATGCTGTAATAAATGGCTGATAGCTCACGATCATAAGTGCTATAGTTTCTTTGAGCCGGTGAAAATGGTTTGGCAAAGAAACCTAGTGGATACCATTGGTTGTTAGTAAATTGTTCGACACATCCTCCCATCGTAGTATTCGATACGTCAGTTGTTAAACGTAGTGGAGCACCTATTTTAGGATGAGCAGGGAGTGCTGCATTGGCAAGGTCTTGTTTGCAATTTTCAAAAGCTAAATTTGTTTCTTGTGTCCAATTGATTTTACGTTTGTCGTTTCTGGTGGCTCCCTTCAAGAGTGCGTTCAGAGGTGCTTGTGATTGTGCGGCGTCCTTAATGCAACGGCGATACAAATTAATTGCGCCAAGAAATTTGCGAAAGTCATTGATAGTAGTTGGACGAGGACATTTGAGAAAGCCTGGACTCTTGTAGGTATTTTATAGGTAATACCGTTTTCTGATATTTGTTATCCTAGGAAATCGATTGTCGAAACGCTTAGAACAAATTTAGAAATGTTAAGTACTATCCCATACGCACGAAATCTGTTAAAAATGATTTTGAGATGCTCTTCATGTTCCTCGCTGGAATTTGATGCAATTAAGCAATCGTCCAGGTAAGTATATACGAAGTCGAGTCCGTGCAGGACTTGGTTAATGTAACGTTGAAATATTTGGGCCGCATTCCGTAAACCGAATGGCATGTATAAAAATTCAAATAAACCAAACGGTGTGGTGACAGCAGTTTTCTCGATATCTTCTGGTGCCATTTTTATTCTTAAGAACTCTTTGTCGATATCCAGTTTGCTGAATACTTTCTTGCCATGTAAAAGCTTGAGAAATCTTGTATGTGAGAAATTGGATATTGATCAGGAATTGTTACCGCATTGAGTCGTCTGAAATCGCCGCACGGTCTTCAATCACCTGAAGGTTTACGTACCATGTGGAGTGGACTAGCCCACGGGCTCTTAGATGGACGGCAAATACCTTCATTTTGCATTTCCACAAAGATTTTACGCGCTGCGTGGAACTTGACTGGGTCTAAACGGCGAGGTCGTTGGGAAATTGGGTTTCCAGTAGTTTGGATATGATGTTCTATATTGTGTCCCGATTTTGGTTTAGGTGGAATTGCACCGGTGATCTCTGAGAATTGTTTGAATAGGTGTGCAAATTTATCATTGATGTTGACAATAGAGAGTGAATTAAGACATGGATTGGTAATTCGGCGAATTCTCCCGAAGGATGATATGTTAGTGAGTGGATCCAAGAGGCACTTCTGCTTAACATCCACTAGCAGACCGTAGTGTTTTAAAAAATCGGCGCCAGAATTGCAATTGGAACTGAAGCAATTAAAAAATTCCATTTAAATTCTGGACGGAGTCCAAGATTCACATTAAGGGATCTTCTGCCGTACGTACTTATGACGCTTCCGTTTGCGATAATTTTAGCGAGGTGGGATGTGACACTGAGTATCTAAGTCGTGGTGTTACCGAAATTTCCGCGCTAGTATCGATTAAAAAGGATATACGATTTGTTCTATCGTAGTGTTAGAAAGCGGTGTTAGTTTCCCGAATTTGTATTTGATTGCTTGTTAATTTGTTTGAAAGCACACGGCTGTTCGCACTCATTAGCATTTCTTCCAAATTTATTGTGAAACCAACACCAGTTTTTGTTCCAACTTGGTCGATTTTCCCGTGAACTTCATCGATTTCGTCCAAAACAACTGTTTTGTGAGGACTGGGGATTCATTTTTGATATTTGAAATTTGAGTTCGTTTATTTGTTTGCATAACTCAGCTACATTAGCTGGTGTCTCTTGAATAGTGAATGCTTCGGTAGAGTTAGAAATTGAGCTGATTGATGAAAAATTGGGAATTTCAGCTAACTGATCAGCTAGGGCAGCAATTGCCGTTGGTTGCATATTGGGAGGGGCTGCTAGAATGCCTGACAGTGTTTCCTGAAGACATGTTGGAAGATGATGGATCCATAATTTTTGTAATAACCGATCGTTGAATGTGCTACCTGCCAAACTTTTCATTTGAACTAAAAGTTCTGACGGTCTACGACCAGCAATTCTAAACCGGAGATGAGTTTACGAATTTTTTGGGCGTAGAAATTAAATAATGATTTATAAGTGTTCCTTTGAGATTTCCATATTTATCCTGTGGTGGCGGATTAGTCAGGATGCTTGAGATTACGCAAATCTCTTCACGACCCAACTGACAAACAATCGCATGAAATTTTGAACTATCCAAACTGACTTGTTTGGAGTGAAATTCTGATTCGGCTTGTTTAAACCATAAATTCAGGAATTGTTCAGGATGTTCTGGCCAAAATTTAACAAGTTAACTTCGCGAAGTGCGGCTAAGTTAGTTTGTTGTACGCATTGGTTCATCGTATTTTCGTTTGCTTGAGCGGACGTTGGACGAGACTGATCGGAAGAATTTTGACTTACTTGATTTTGGTATGCCTCCAATTGTTGTTGTAATAGCATATTTTCAGATTTGACTACTTCCAATGCACGTTTTAATTCTTCTTCCATTATTTTTATTCACTTCCGCGATAGTTTAAATGTGGAAACCAACACGTGATTTTTGTAGCTTGGTTTTTTTAAATCAATCAACCACACGGAGGGGTTACCAATTGTGGGATGCGTGTTCAGATGGTTGATTGATACACTGTACTCCGTATTTTTGGTTTTATTCAATTTAATTATAAATAAAATTAATTAATAAAATTGTGATGAGCGAACACTGTGTACTAAGAGGAAACCATCTTGATTGTCTGATCCGTGTGTATTGTTTAAATTGAATTACATAAAAAAGGTTCAATTAATAAGTTGGTAATAAAGAATTTGATAAGTCTGATAATGTTGCATGTCGGTAAAGCAGGTTTCGACAATGCCCATATTTTTTATGTCGCTATGTCATCTGGTGGCAATAATGATTTCTAGTTTAGTTTATCAGATATCTCCAAATTGTTTCATTGGTATCGACTAAGGATTGGTCGTCGCTAACATCCTAAGTGCGTACGGCGCGTGGATGGTTTTGATCTGATAATAATGGGGCCAGATAACATAACATCTATTTAATGTATTGTTGTGAACTTTTGAATTCAATCAGGGGTTGGTGTTTCGTAAAGCACACTAGCTTTATCGCAAACAATAGTTGCACGGCCTTTGGTTCAATTTAAACCATTCTTATTTCGTTTATGTACTTTGTTTCATTATTACAATGTGCAACAGACTTTAATCTATACATATAATAAAACTGTAAATCTGTCTCTGTCTATCTGTTTGTTCACGCATCACGTAAAAACTACTGGACGGATTTTAAGGAAATTTGGTGTGATGATAACTTATTACCTGGGTCAACATCTAAGATACTTTTTATTCTGGGAAAATGTCTCATTTCCACGGGAAAATGGAAAAACTATTTTGAGCATCTACACACATTACGCCAATTTACATATTTCATAAAAAATTTCATAACTTTAGTAACAAAAATTGTAAATAAATTTTGTAGTTTGGAAATTTTTCTGAATTTTAAATCAAAAAAAAATGTTGCTAATTGTGTACCGATAAATACAATAAATACACAATTGTCAATTTGAAGACAATTTAATGCATTTTGTGTTGCAAGAAACTACAAATTGGAAAAAGAAACTACTCAACGTTTCGCATGAACAGCGTCACGGGTGCGGCTAGTATATAATAAAGTTCAGTTCTATTATGGTGTAAAACTAAGTTTTTCATTTACCGGAACCCGCCAATAACCGTTGGATTAGAACTGGAAAAATGAATTATTTCAACAATATATATATATATATATATATATATATATATATATATATATATATATATATATATATATATATATATATATATATATATATATATATATATATATAGTAGTTGAATTTACTTTTCATTTAAATTATAAAAAAAGAAAAATTTAATTAATTAAGCAATAACATGTATCTGGAGTTCGCATATTTTGTCTTTGTTTAGTTATATAATTATTAAAAACATTTTTTTGGTATGATGAAAAAATAAGTAGTAGTTGAATCTAAGCCGTCGGGGTATAATATAGTTTTCGTCTCTAGCAGAAAAAACGGTTTTGTTGACAACACCCTTGTGTTAGCAACTTATTAAATAACACCCCTGTGTTATTAGTTTAATTAAAAGTGAAATTTTACGGAACCCTTTCCGCTTCCTTTTTGAACCTTTCCTTACCCCAAGTGACATTTTACGGATTATCTGGAAAACATTATTAAAATTTTAGTTATGTTTTTCACCTGACGATGGTGTAAAAGCCGAAAGTCGACTCGTGTTTTTTCTACGATTTTGTTGTGAAATGTAACAAAGCAACGATCCCATGTTTTAGTAACATATTTTTTTTTTTAATTTATGTTGATCCAATTATCCTAAAAATAACTTTCTGTCTGTAACTACCTAGTTTAAAAAATTTTTTTGATGACTTGGAAAATTTGTTGATTTTCATCGATTTTTCATTTTCCTAGTAATTACTACTTTAAAAGTTTCAACACTGGGTATGTTCCAAATTTCAAAGCCATGTCAGTGCATGCCCAAAATTATAATTTTTGGACACTGGTATTTTGGAAGCTATTCCACCTAAACGTATGAAATTTAGAATTTAAGAAAAAAAATTAAAAAACCAAATAAAATATTGCAATAGGGTGGGTTAGTAAACATTGTCACTAAAAGGTATGAAATAAAACTTTTTTTAAAAAACCGACTTAAAAAAGTAATAAATAATTATTAGGACGTATTTTGAAGTCAGGCGTAAAAGCGTAGTATAAAAATGTAGATCCATAAGAATTCATTAATTTTGCAAGCACATCCGATCGCATCTTTTTATACCACGCTTTTACGCCTGACTTCAAAATACGTGCTATTAATTATTTATTACTTTTTGAAGTCGGTTTTTTAAAAAAAGTTTTATTTTAATAGCATGACATAACTAACGTTCCTAATTTTGTACGCAATTTTTGAATTTGCAATTTTGTTATTTCGTTTAATTACAAGAATTTTCGAAACAAAATGTACCGTTCATGACACCCCTTCCCGATGTTCAAGAACTTTGTTACTAAATCTCCCTGAGGCGTTGATTATCTTTAGTAGCATCTACTAATCGTAGATACATGTAATCGTTTGAAGGATAATTGAATCCATAATTACTTCTATTGCATAGTTTTTGAACTACCATAATGACTCATACGTTTACAACTTTACCTTAGAATTCGAATTGCATAAATCCGACTTTTATGTTTATATTTATATCTATATATGTTTCATAGTATAAAAGGAGAGCCAGTGTCCAATTTTACATAGTTGTTTCTAAAAATTGTCAAATGGAAAGGAAACGATCTTGGATTCCTATTCAACGCTGAGTCACTGTTCTCAGCGGCAGTATCATGCGACTGAACTGAATCACGTTTAACATTCAAGCGCAGTACAAAAAATAGACTGTAAATTCGCTGTAATGTGATCAGCACCGGCGAAAGGAGAGGTAGCCAGAGCCGTAGCTTAGTAGAAGAAGCAAAAAAATTTTTTTTGCTTTTTCCAGGGGCCCGCCATTTTTCTCGCCGGTTCATATATTAAACACCTCTGACGAAACTCACTTTTAAAATGTGTCTACCCCTCCCCCCCAATGTGCAGGGCCTGGGATAGTTCATATTGTATCGTGCACTCGTGGACATACAATATTATTTTGATATTTGTCAAAGTAAATATCAAATTGGTAATTAATTTTTATGTTCGACTCCAAAATTAGTGAAGAGAAAACATTCTGGGAATATTTTTTTTCCCCAAAAAAATTCGTATAACAACATATAAGAACTGTTATTTTATTTTAATTGTGATTTTTCACCTTGTTTGAAAGTTAGTTACCTCAATACGAACCCTATAGAGTCGACACAACGACTCAATATTTAACCCTAGAATCATACGTTGGTCTACGAGAAACGTTAATCATACATCGACGTCGTTTTGACGGATGGACTTTTTACGGAGAGTTTTAGAGTTTATTTGCAAAAAACTTTTTTTTACATAAAATACTACAAAAGCGAACAAAATATTTAAAAAAATTGGATTTGGAAAAATTTCTTAATGTAAATATTTATTAATTTTTTTAATCTATTTATCAAAGCATATTTTCATTATAAAAATTAAAAAATAGATAAATACATCAATTGTAATAATTAATTTATGAACTATTATGAGTCAGTGGACATGTGTGACTTTACAGATTGTGAAATTTCTCAGTCATAAATATTCCTATAGATATGTAGTTATTTCCTCATTAAGCACATTTATAAATTTTCTAAAATTTGTTAGTAATTTTTCGAATAAGATCTCAAAAAATAATAAAGATTAAAATATTTTCCACAAAATAAATTAGTTAAGTCATTCGAAATGCATTCTTTAGTTTTCGATTCAATATATTAAAACTTCAGTATTATGTCGTCTCTATAAGTCAAACAGCTGTAATCATCTTTCACATTATCATAATCATTGAATAAATTAATTATAACATCCATATCTTTAATAAATTTTAAAAAAAATTAGGAAAACTTTTATATGTAGAGTACAAAATCTTCAAAAAAAACATACGTTAATGACACATCGACGTCCTTTTGACGGACACTATTCCAATACAAACAAAACGACAATGGCTATAAACAAAATAAATATATGTGGTGTGTTATAATAACAAATAAATTAGATAACAGAAATCTCACAGCAAACAAGTAACAACAAGTCGTAGTATTGGAGCAGGTAGAGAAGTTCGTACGTCGTTTTGACGTGTACGTATGATTCTAGGGTTAATATGTATCTGACGACTGTTGAAATAAAACAGCCATTTCAAACCGGCCAATAGCTCTTAGTCTATAAAAGGTATTATCTACAATTTGAAAGTATTCTTTTTATTTAAATTCATATTATGGCTTTTGATATGTTTGATAAGTATGTAAATACTCAGATCGTAAACTCGTTAAAAACGTAAAAACGATAATAAATTTTATGTTTATCATCAGCATTGAGTATTATGTTGATGAGTTAAAAAAAGGTTTTCCGTCTACTGATTGTATGAAACACAAGGAAGTAAAACATACGGTAGAAACATATACCAAATAAATCAATATAGATAACGAAAGTAGTAAAATTTAATCGTATTTTTCATGAAAATTCGAAATCAAGTGTTCACTTTTTAAACAATATTTGAAAACAAATTCAAATAAAATGAGATGTTAAGAGCTCATTGTACCTACATACATTTATTATACAAAAAAAAAATTAATGAAAAAGAAAATAATAATAGTGAAACGATGCCGTCGCACAGTTAGGTATTTCACCTTCAAATCTGAGCAAAAGTATTAAGTTACATTTCCTTAAAGATAATGATAATGTAAGTTAAACTGAAAAATGAGTGTGAATTTTCAGGAATAGACGCAAAATAGGTTTTTCAGAGTACTATTTTGTTTGAAAGGTTGTTTTTTTTTTTGGAAGTCGTGTTTCTGTGTGAAAGTGAAATCTTCTGTGTAGAAGTGAGTAGACTCTTGTACAGGAGTAGGAATGAATTAGGAGCGATCTTATAAGCAAATATTCGTTTTTCATAATGAAATTTAAATATTTGTGTGTACAAAAATGTGCGAACTTGTGCGAAGTTTTCCTTATCAGAATGGTAGAAAAGTTCTTCCGGTTTAATGTGGTGGTATACATTTTGCGTAAAAATGAGTATAACATATTTTGCGTACAAATGAGTACATTAGTGAAAACACTAATGTAGGCATAATAGTTAAATAAAATCTTTTTATTAAAGCATTATGCTTTGCAGGAAAAACGGTAATAACTACAACGTATTTAAACTTTAAATTAATTGTACACACTTAAAATACATTGTACTTCAACCAAAAATACTCCAAACATGCAGAATAATGCAACGCAAACTTAAACAAAAGTAGACTGTCAGAAACAAAAAAACGTACGTATTAAACGAAGGCTAATAGTGGTAGTGTGATTCGATCTTGGATATGTCGCAGGTTATATTAGTCTCATTTCATGGATTATGTCTGCTTGTTGGGAAACCAAGCTTAATCGTTTCTACCAACTTTTCCATATCGTTAACTTACCTGAGATAACTAGCATCGTTTGTAAGCAATGATTTTTTTAAACTCCTGTAGACTTTTTATAGACATCCTGCAACGTATTTTAAATGTACTCAATGTATTGCATAAAAATTTTCAGTATAATTTTCTTAAAATTGTTTCATAACATTTAAAATACAGACGCATTCCAACCCTGTTCTGTTTTACGATTAACATATTACACATGTATAATTTAAAAATATTTAATAATTAATTAACGGTACATGTGCATTATGTAATTCATAAGTAAATAATTATATTTACATTTCTAGAGAAATCTATGACGTAGTGCGCACGGCGACTTCCAACAACAGATACAAACATATTTAAATCAGCGGATAAGACAAATCGATACACTTACTCACGGGTAGTCTGTTTTGAAGGTACCCTTCTGGTACTTTGTATAAAATAAATTAAGTGGGCTATGGCGCGGTGAATACGTCTCATTACCACCAAGTCATCTGGTCCTTAAGATTTAATGACTTCCATTGTTCGGATTTAAATTTTAAAAAACATATAATTATGTCATAGCAACTCGTTCAGGTTACTAAGGGAGAAAATTTTTTGTAGTTTAAGTTTTATGGTTTGATATTACATTCAAATATTAATTGGTGATATTTATTTAAACGTGAGTTTTTTTAATGAAATTTAATTTCATTTTTATTCAAACTTCTCTAATTATGTTACATACATTTAAAATTATTCAAATTTAATATTTCTTTTCTATTTGTTAGTGTTAAGGTGATTTAGGTTTAAGATTATTTTCTCCTGCGTTAATCTCTGCGTGCTTTCAGTATTATTCTATATTTAGTATGTGTGAATAATTTTAATATGTTATATTATTTGTATTTCGGTCACGCCCTTGGATAAAGGTAAATTTTTGAATATAATAAAAACCAGCTGTTATCAGGTAATATCCTTCTGTTTAACTGTAAATAAACAACTCTAAATGTTTTTAAAAAAATTTGTATTTATCGATTGATCAGTTAATGACATTGTTCTGTTTATAAACTTTCATTCAATAATTGTCATTATTGTTGAAATTTGTTATTGATTAATTTATAAATATGATTTGTGATGTTTTGAAATTAATATTCTTTTGATTTCTTAATCTTTATAGACATAGTGGTCAATTGTAGTCTGTATTTTGAAGCAGTTTTATGAGTGGTGATGTTTTGGGTACTTCGCTTATAATTTTGTAAATTTAGAAGTTTCAATTAATAAACACTGTTAAAGTCTATTCAATTCCCTTATTTTGTTTTCTAAATTTCACCTTCCACTCACCACATCAATTATTTTTCTGATTTTCTAACATTTAATTAAAATATTTTTTCCAATACTGCTGTAATCCTCTTTTCTAAAGGAAAGGTGATAAATCCGATTCAGAAGTAATTGGTAATACGTAACTGGATATGTAGGTGACGAGAAAGCAAGTTGAGTTGATACAAAAACAAGATTTCTGTTAGTTAGCAGTGAAGTGAAATGTAGTGTTAGTTTGTCAATTACAACTTTTCCTTAGCAGTTCAATTAATAGAGTCAAAAAACGCATTTGTCTTCTCAAAGGTGGAGTAGAAATGATTTTGATATATTGATATATGTAATGTTTAAGTGTAAATTCAAGAAATTGATTTTCTACGACAATTGAACGCGTGAGAAAAATATTTTAAGGTAAAGTGAAAAAGACAAAAATGCACATACCTTATGTTCGAACATTTTCTTTGTAAATCTGATATGTAAAGAGAGAAAACAACAGAAAAATGAGAAATACAGAGAAGTTTCTCTTAAAGAAATATTTCAAACAAGAATACGAAAGTGTGACGCATTGTGTGACTGTGGAAAAGATAGGTTGAAGTGGCCAATATTTGCAATAAATGTAAAACCTATATAGATGTTTAAATTATTAAAACTAAAAAGAAAGTTACGTTTCTGGAAACAAATTGTTAGAATAGTTGAAATATTTGAGAGGATCACAATCGTGCCCTTTTTATTACCTACGTCACAAACTTAATGTAACGAAACGTACCTATATAATATATTATACAACCCTAATCTCTTTATTTTCCTTAAAACAAAAAATATGAAAATATCAGCAGCTTTCCACTTTTTTATCTAACAGAATATAAAAAACGCCGTGAGCAGCGGGGCCCCATCACGGAAGTCGAACTTTTTCCTTCATCTTCGGTATCGAATGTCTACAAGCGAAATGTGATTGAAACTCTACAAGCGCTTTGTCATTTTGGTGGTTTCAAAACTGATGATGAGTGTCCGGCTGGTCGGGGCTTTAGAAAAAAGGTTTTAAGTTTTTAAGCGCTGAAACTCAGTAAATTTAAGTTTTGTGCCGATAGCAGTTAGCAGGAAAAAAACCAACAGAGTTCGTACAAAGGCATTCCTACCCATGCTTACCCAACAATTGCCTTTGTGTTTTACTTTTAAATATTAGAAAAGGACCTTAAATAGTAAACTGGAAGGCCTTTATGAAGATATTTTTTCTTTCCAAAAAAATCCAAAATTTCTATCTTATAAATAAAAATCCAAAATTCCTACTTTATAAATAAACAGTGACTGTAATAATAGTACGGGAGGTACTGGCGCATGAGTACCGAAAACTATTCCACCTCAATTTTTTTATGTGATCCTGTCGACATTGCCCTGCTGATGATATAAATGCATGTTGCCAGGGGGCAACCCGGGGCCATATTGCTTAAACCGGAAGTTGTTTAAATAATTGCAAGGAATTGTCATTTTTCAACCGGACAAATTTTTTTTATATTCTTTATTGAAATACAAATAAAAAAGGTCCTATGACTTTTTACGATAAAGTTAATAGTTTTCGAGATATGAATTTTTAAAAGTTCGAAAAATCTCAAATTTGGGTACTTTTGACCCATGAAAAATATATTAAAAAAAATAAATAAAATATAAATAATATTTTTTTTAAATTCTTTATACAATAGTTAATAATATCCTTAATAGGGATCTTAAAAAATTTCATTGTTTATACCTGTTTTTTAATTGTTAATTTCGCGCCCTCACAAGTATGCGTCCCCTACCTTTAAAATACCTTTAAGTATTTTCCCAACCGGACAAATTTTTTTTATAATCTTTATTGAAATACAAACAAAAAAGGTCCTATGACTTTTCACGATCAAGTTAATATATTTAGAGATATGATTTTTAAAGATTCGAGATATTTCCAACCTTTAAAAATTCATATCTCTAAAAATATTAACTTGATCGTGAAAAGTCATAGGACCTTTTTTGATTGTATTTCAATAAAGAATATAAAAAAAAAATTGTTCGGTTGAAAAAATACTTAAAGGTATTTTAAAAGTAGGGGACGCATACTTGTGAGGGCGCAAAATTAACAATTAAAAAACAGGTATAAACAATGAAATTTTTTTAAATCTCTATTAAGGATATTATTAACTATTGTATAAAGAATTTAAAAAAAATATTATTTATATTTTATTTATTTTTTTTAATATATTTTTCATGGGTCAAAAGTACCCAAATTTGAGATTTTTCGAATTTTTAAAAATTCATATCTCGAAAACTATTAACTTTATCGTAAAAAGTCATAGGACCTTTTTTATTTGTATTTCAATAAAGAATATAAAAAAAATTTGTCCGGTTGAAAAATGACAATTCCTTGCAATTGTTTAAACAACTTCCGGTTTAAGCAATATGGCCCCGGGTTGCCCCCTGGCAACATGCATTTATATCATCAGTAGGGCAATGTCAACAGGATCGCATAAAAAAATTGAGGTGGAATAGTTTTCGGTACTCATGCGCCAGTACCTCCCGTACTATAACGTTTTTAAATTACCTAATATTTATGTATTGCATTTGTTATAAAAGAAAATTCATTTTTTTTTTTTCATTTTTAAAATTACTATTAGCCTACTTCTATTAGAATAAAAATAATGCATTTAAACACATTTAACAATACCATTGAATACCGATGTAAAAATGGGAGAAGCGGCGAGAAAAGCAACGTAGAATCCCCCTAAAAGGCACTAGCTGGATATTAACTCAATACACGTACAAAATTTCAGCCCTCTAGGTTTCCTTAGACAGTCTCTAGACGTGTTAAAGAAAAAAAAAGCAAAAATATCAAGGAAATATTGGCGTAAAAATCATGGGGGTAAGGGTTAAAAGTTGAAACTTCCAAAAAGCAGTGGCTGGCTATTAGCTTAACCTGTACACAAAATTTCAGCCCTCTAGGTTTATTTGGGGAGATTTTGACCCGAACGAAACTCATGTTCTTTTTGGTATAAAAATGGAAGGGGGAAGAGTTAAAAGTTGATACCCCCAAAAGGCACCCCCTTGATACGAACTCAATCCGAATACAAAATTTCAGCCCTCTAGGTTTATTTGGGTGACCTGTACGAGTGGTAAAAACATCGAAAACGTCAAAAAAGCATGAAAATTGTAGCGTGAAAATGAGGAGGGTGGGGGTAAAATATTAAAACCTCCAAAACAAGACCCTAGGTACCAACTCCATCAAAATAGGAAATTTCAACCCTCTATGTCAATTCTGGGGGAGTGTGGGCGCGTTAGATCCAGCCAAAATCATTTTTCCCCCTCTACTCCCTCCAAATAATCCAAGGAAGCCGAATTTTGGATATGTTGCAGGTAATTGACCCAAACATTATTTCCAACCAGTTTGGAAAAGTTTTATTGTTTTGTTGCCTCCCACCACCCCCTTAAAAGTTGGGTCGGACCCAAAATTTGACCCCAATTTGATAATATTGTTGTGCATCGGAATGAGCCCCACTTACCAAATTTCAGCTCTTAACTTCCACAGGGGGGGCCTAAAATGTTGCGGGAAAATATATATATATATATATATATATATATATATATATATATATATATATATATATATATATATAATCAGACATTTTTTTTTTCGGAATCGTGTTTTACGTGTCCGAAAACGGATAGCGCCCGTACTCTCGCCTCTCGCCGTTCTTATCGTATAGGCTGTATAAGTCTAATTTTTTCAAGGAAAAATTCGATTAAAAATAATTCCATTATATACACACGTACCGGAAGTTTCGGAATGCTAAGGACATAAAAAGCTTATTATATAGACAAATACAATTAAGCGTACTTTTTACCCGACTAACCAGAAGGAGGGTTATTTGTTTAGTTTGTATGTAAGTATGTATGTAACTAGGTCTGTTTCTACAGCGCAGCTTGCAAACTAAACGGCTTAATGGATTTTGGTAAACAAGGTGTCGTTTGATTCGTCTTCATCTCCAAAATATTCCAATGTAAATTAATAGTTGAAATTTTGTATCTTACCGTTTGCCTAAAGAATAGGTACTTACTGTTGGTTTACAGTTTTAGCATACTTTAAGACACCAAACACTTGAAACAAACTAAAATCAAAATTGTGCGGTTCGTTTGGAGCCGTTTGGTGGTCGGTTACAGCTTAGACGACTAGTCGTGCTCCAGCTCTGCAAGAGTAAACATGAATTTTTGGTAATTGTTGCGTCATTGTTACCAGATAGATGGGTGGTTCTACTTTTTAGGTCTCAACCATAAAAAAAATAGAGAAAGCCATTTAGGAGATTTCATGCGACTAGAATGTAGGAAAATTATCATAGATTTGGTATCTGCAGACCAGCAGCGCGGTTTCATATTTAAAAATAATATTTTTTTGCGGATTACTGAATCCAGACAGAAAAAAATGTTTAAATTAAATTTTAATAATATTATTTAAATTATTATTTAAATAATATTTATATTATCTCCTAACATCAATTAAAAAAAATATAAAAAAGTTGGTTTTCTTGTCTGATTTGCAAAAAATTGAAGTGTTTTGTTGTTTGTGTTTTATGATATAAAAAAAATTGGTTAGAAAAGTTAACCAAATTAATCAACTTAATTAACTAAAAAAATTAGCTGATATGCAAACAAACACTGATATAATAAATATATACTTATTTTATTATCGTATCCTTCGCCACTTTCATGTCTCCCATCGTCACATTCTACCGTGACGGAAGATACATGTGTGACAATGGATACAATTTTCCAACAAAATCGTCATTAATCGTGAACAGCGATCATTTAGATCGAAAACTTGAGTTTATCGTAAAGCTTACATTATTACAAATAACATTTACGTAAAAACGATGTGAAATTTCGTAAAAATACATACCAGAAAAAGCCGTGACGAAGGATACACTCAATAAACACACGCAGCCGGTCTTCTTTCTTGATGTAAAAAATACGTCAGTCACTTGATTTGACTTTCGCTTTATCTTATATGGTCTTTGGCGTTTCGTTTCACCAAAAAAAACATGACCCTTTCACCTATTTTTTTTAAACTTATAGCAATATTGGCAGTTGTGACGAAGGATACTCAAATTTTCGCGAAAATTTTTCGTCACGCCAAAAAAAAAAAAAAAATTCTACAGTTAAATAAAATTTAACTTTGTAATTACCATGCGAAACAATTTAACTCTCTTTTTTATTTATAAAATTGTGGGGTTTCAGTAAACTTATTTTTAAACAAGGGGTCAAGTCGAGCGCGTAGAGGGAACAAGGGGTCAAACGAGCGCGTAGAGGGAATAAGGAGTCAAGTCCACAACTTTTGTGTACTGTTGCTGACTTGGCTTACAGCTGTTTCTCAAATAAACAACACAATGTTTATAACGTTTCTTTAAGTTTTATTGATCTCCTGAAAAAATTGATTACAGTGACTTAACCCCTTTTTCTCCCTGGCCCTTCATATGCAGTTCGCATACTATATACTATGATGGCCACCGTAAGTTACCACCAGTCAACAATTAAAAATAAATTTATTTATTTTAAGAAAGATATCCCTTTATTTTAAGAAATTCTTTATTCAATAGAGACACACTTCATATTTTTTTTTCTGTTTAAATTTCACGAGTTGATTAAAAAAACATGATTTTTATTTTGACGTGAACACCACGGCAGTCAGTAACAGACTAAAACAGTAATGGTGTAAATTGCTAGTTACTGCAACTTTAAGATTTCACTTTTTTATACGTAGGCTTGATCTGTCTCATCTGTGACTGGAAGGAATACAACTATCTCTTTTCTGCAATCACTTATGGGTATTTATGTGCATTTTTCAGAACTGTGTTGTCATTCACTTAGTAGCTACCAATGGGTGTGTTTCAATCGTTGTCATATTGTTGCCGTCATGTTGACACGGTATACGTGCATGATGCGTGCTACATGCATGTTATGTATATGCGTATGCAAGACACCCATACACACAACCATCCATCGCACTAACACACACAATTTCGCGTACACATATATAGCCAGTGATGGGCGTTTACGTGTAAACAGTCGGTGTTTACGTTTACCTTGTAAAGAGATGTAAACAGAGTAAACAACCGTAAAGTAAAGTCAACACGGTAAACACGTAAAGAGTCATAAATTACACGTAATTTAAATTTAAAACTTTAAAAATAAAGTAAAAAATGGCAGTTCCCAAAAGGAATATATATATATATATATACAGAATTAAATTTTCAATTAAAAAAAGAAGGGAGAAAATATAGTGCTTTGTGTTTAATTTGTAAAAAAAACTTTGTCCAATGTGGCCATCCAAAGATTGAAAGTGCATAGGTTAGAAAAAAATCTTCATTTTTCAGTTCATATTTTGTTCAATTGAATTTTGAATTTGTTAATAAATACGAAGTTGTGAAAAATAAATATGAAGTTATAAAACACAATTTTGGGTTTTGCTTATTAAGTAATGTAATTCTTTTATTATTACAATTTACAATCTAATTTTTAACCTGTTTACGTTGTTTGCGCTGTTTACATATTTACATCCAAAAAATATGTTGTAAACAGAAGTCGTGTTTACGTGTAAACTATGCTTGTAAACACTGTAAGCAGTTTACGCGCCCATCACTGTATATAACATATTGGTGGGATATTTTCTATCCTTTGTCGTTACTCTGGTTTCAGTAGTATAGAGATACTAGCGTTCGTTCTGTGATATTCTGTGGGAAAAACTATTAAAACTTTACACTGTTGCCGTACTTTACACATCATATTGTGCATTGTTTTAAATACATTAAAAATATTTTAGATTATAAAAAGTATTGGAAACAATCAAATTTGAAATATCATTATTAATAACTGTATTTCTTTTAACAAAAAAAAAAAAAAAAAACATAATTTCATAAGTTTTAACGGCATAAGTTTCATTTATTTAAAGTTGGCAACCATTACGGTATCCTATGTATTTAACATAGGACAATATAGCCAACCTAACCTTCCCCCCTTCACTTTCTTAAAAACCTTAAATGGAATATTATTAATTATTAATTTGTTTTTGAACGAACCAATATTAATTCTGTTTAAACGTATTTCATCAAACCCGTGAAGAGTTTGACTGCAAATCCATTTTTTTTACACTGTAGAAATTCTGTTTAATTAGGTAAGTATTGTTACATTCTCGCATTAATTTTTAATAAAAATATTTCAATTTAATTAAATTTCTTCAAAACGTTAATTTTAATATACAGTAAAATGTGTCCCATTTTACTGTAATCCGAGTTATCCGCACATACGGTGTTTCTTTGCCTAGTTATACTATGGCCGTGTTCCATTAAGGACACACAACGACACTGTGTAACACAATGCATTTGTTTTTTTACAGAAAACTAATTTTTTTAAATTTTATGCTAGACTAACCTTTTAATTGCATTTAAAAGCATTTAAAATGTTAGTATTGCAATAAAATTTTTTAAAAAAGTAGTTTTTTTTGTGAAACATCAAATGCATTAGTAAGTGTTGTTTGGGATTTCTAAATGGAACACGATCGATATGTATAAGTAATATTTTTTTTTCATTACGTTGCACAGACTGCATGTTAATAATAATGACAACCGAGATAGATTATATATACAATTGATCTATATTACAGGATAAAAGATACAATGTACAAGGCGACTGTACAATTCATAAAGATAACATGCAACAAAAAATAAACAAGAGCACAATATATTTGTTTGTAAAAAAAAAAAAAAATAGCTTTCTTTTATGAAAACGCAAAATTGCTGTAGTCATTTCTTTATGTATTTTTCACATATAATGGTGAAAGTGTTAATTTATGATTTTTGGCTGGTTTTTTTATTTTTTAAGCACAGTGAAAATACATCCCCCTCTTGCATTTATTAGTACATGCATGTGCAACTCATTAATTATTTTTTATATTTTATTATTATTATTACCGATTGCCACCTCTCTCAAATTTTTGATATCAGACCTGTGTTATAATATCACCGAAGGAAGGATGTCATCCTTCGGTGACATAAAAACGTTATAGTTCCAAGCAATACGTAATAGGAACATGCGTTTTAGAACTGCAATAAAAGTTTGACACCATTTTTATAAAAAAAAAATTAAATCAAAAATTAAAGTAAATGTAGGTAGGTCATCTAAATAGGAGTTATTAACTTTACTTAAATAAAATAAATGACAGTATCTTCATTCTTTATATAGTTTTAACCTTCCTTATTGTCGAGACAACTTTAATTTTTTGAAGGTCCTAAAAAGTAGAATCAGCCAGAGCCAGATACATACAGTAGATACACAGTACAAATATCTGTACCTACAGTAGGTACATAGTAGCGACGACGCATACACACTATACCGACTATACACATAGGCAAGCACAAGAGCTGTCTATGTACATGACTGTGAGTGGGGATTTTTTGACTACAGTGGAATCGCTAGTATCGAGATAGGAAGTTCGTTTCTGGTAATCTGAGCTTTAACACTTCAAATTAACTTGATCACATTGACTTTAATTTACCAGGTATTTATCTACTTTATCTCAACTTGGAAACTTAACTTAATTGACATTTGCTTATGAACAAATACATAAATAAGGCCAGGCGCACGTTGAGCTGCGTCACGCAGTAAACGCAGGGCAGGGCAGAGCAGGAAAGTACGTGTGGTCGAGCGCACATTGAGACGCAGTTAACGCAGGCAGGACAACGCAGTTTCTGTGACGGTTGTTGTAGAACGAGATAGCACGAATTTAAAAGCAGAGCAGAGCAGAGCAGAGAAGCACTATCTTTCTTCATTTCCTTCAAGTGTTTTCATTTCGATGAAATAAAATCAACTAAAACTTGAGAACATGTTAAAATGTCGCGCAGCATCGCGCAGTTTATGTGTCACATTCACGGGTGTCACATCAGTCTCATGCGACACAGTGCTGCTCTGCTCTGCTCTGCGTTTCAATTCGCGCTGTCCCGTTCTACAAGACGAGTCACAGAAACTGCGCTGCCCTGCCTGCGTTAACTGTGTCTCAATGTGCACCCGGCCTAAATATCAAATTTATTACCAAAATGAATTACTTTAAGTTAATGGCTTAAATTTACTTTAGTTAAAGTTTTAAAGTGGGTTTGATTATGGAAACGGTCCCTAGTATATGTTAAATATATTTATTTAAACGGATATGTTTTTGGTTTTTTGAAACACACTGTGTAGATATAATGTACCTATGTACTTGCAATACTCGTCGTTATTTTGATATTATTTTAATCAAACATTTATACCGACTGTCAAGACCATTTTTATCTTAATTACACCAGACACTTTTTTTTTATCTCTTCTCGACGTTTATTATATTTTACGATATTGAATTTGTTTTCATCGTGCAATTTTCACTTATATTCATTTAGATAATATATCAACATTCTCTTAATGATTTCTGACTTTTTTATTTTGGGTGGAGCTTTGTTTGGATTATTTATTAATGAGATCATTAAATGAAAATTACAATGGCGAGTGGTTTTTATTTTTATATGGTGTACAATTACATCAATATAACTTTATCAATATAAAACTTTTCATTTTTAATATTCCAAAAAAAAAACTTTCGGAATCCCTATAATTTATTTATTATATATATTTGTTGTATAAAAAATATGTTTGTTTTTGGCGCCCTTGTGTTGCCCTTTCCTACTAGCCGTTCGTTACATTTTGAATTCCTTTAATTTTTCAACTGTAGAAAATCTGAAAAAATACAGATAGTAGGTAGCAACTTGCTTAAAACTAAAAAAATTATTTCGTATCACTATTGTCAATAACTTTAAAAAATATTACCTACGTAATTGATCCTCATTGTGACACATATGCATATGTATGAAATATTGTCGAATATCTTTATCCATGTTTACGATAGATCGTGAAAGATGTGTTTAAATGTCTTGTATCCAATCTCGAAAAAATTTTGCCGTCAGCTTACATCTACCTAATAAATCTCTAACACTGACTGACTGACAGACAACGCACAGCCTAAACTGTTGGATCTAGAAGCATGAAATTTTGCACAGGAGTTCCTTATGTAACATAGGTGAGCACTAAGAAGGGATTTTTAAAAATTCGTCCCCTAAGTGGATTAAATAGGGGATGAAAATTTGCACAGAAATTCGTCATTTTTGAAGTTAGAGATATGTATATAAAAGTATGTTACTATGGCTATTAAAATAAATAATCTACTTAATAAATTTGTAACACTGACTGACTGACAGACAACGCACAGCCTAAACTGTTGGGTTTAGAAGAATGCAATTTTGCATAGGATATCCCTATGTAACGTAGGTGAGCACTAAGAAAGGATTTTTGAAAATTCGTTCCCTAAGTAGGTTTAATAGGGGATGAAAATTTGTATGGAAATACGTCATTTTTAAAATTAGAGATATATAAAAATATGTTACTATGGCTATTAAAATAAACAAAATTTAATAAATCGTGGAAGTTGGTATTTAGGCTTTTGAAAACACTGAAAGTGAGCAGAAAGTGAGCACGAAGATGATGCCGATGGAAAAGCCCATCGGGTATATGGCTAGTATTTTAATAAATCTTTAAGACTAACTGACATCCTGAGATGTCGCTGATGGTACATCCCATCGGGTGAGTATACGGTTAGTAATATAATAAAACATACATAGTGTGATCAGAGCTAGAGCTCTTTGTTTTGAAACATTTGTACGTCTTACAAAAATTTCATCTGACGATTTTTACGATCTTAAGGGGTTATATACAGTTGAGATGGTCCGAAAGGTATTACGAAAATGACTCTAGATATCGTTATGAAATAAAAACACAACTATCTCCTTTCAAGGTCAGTACTAGACTGATTTTTATTTTATTATTTTAGTTGCTAGGAAAACTCAATTAATAAAAATAATTTTGACTTTTATATTTCACACGGCAAACTACATGCCAATAATTAAAAATTCCACAATTAGGAAATTTACATTTTCACGGCAATCTTGTGCCGGCAAAAAGGTTTATTATTATTTGCATATTCTTTAAGTACATTATTTCAAGAATATTCTCAACAAATTTCGTACCGATCGGAAGCTACTCGGACTATCTCGAGTAGCGCCCGCAGCTGCTCCTGCGCAGCTGCCGCTCGGTATAATATAAGTGGTACGTCGACTTTCACCGCTCTGTTGTATTATTCGAAATGTTTGGTCTTGAAACTTTGGAGTAGTTGTGTATAGACTTTCGAACGTTCAACATCGAATATGAAAGAAATGCAAACTTGTAACTTTAAACACAATTATCTCAGAATCGTATTTTTTAAAAGTATTTTTGTGGTGGACAGGAATACTAAAAAACTATCAATCCCATTTTTTAAAATTTAAATTTTAACAAATCCTTCCGTCAGCGACTAGATATTAAAATACTAACGAAATGTTTTTGTAATTCTGATTTCCGATGAACCGTTCTCAAGTTATCATGTCCACCACCAGTGATGTCCAAAAGAAGGCGCCCCTGGACTATAGCTGCAGTTCTGCTGTTTTAAAACATTTTTCTATGAAACAAATTTAACAAGTATCCTAAAACATGTATTAATCGACGTTGTTAAGAGTTTTTAAATAAAACCCTTACATAAAACTTAAATAAAAGGGTTTAGGTATAACCCCTTAACAAAAACTTAAATAAAAGGGATATGTGTGGAAACCATTCCTCACGTCTTCATTGGTTTCAGTGGTTTCGCCCGGAAACGTAAGTTGCACTATCTCTATCAAACATATGTATTATGTTATGTACTGTACACTTTAGCCACTGAAGAATTCTGACTTATGCGTGTCTTTATTTACTTATTTATTTTTATGTTACATAAAGCTTTGTTAGTTAATTCTTGACTGTAGGGCGATCCATTTACGAAATACTTACTGTAAAATTTATTCAATATTTAAAATCTCAACTCACTTAATCGTTGTAATTTATTTTCAATTTAATCTATTTTCTTTTCGATTCCTTCTTCTCGATAACTTTACTAATGTTATTAAACTTACAATTTACGAGACATCGAGCGTCCGCTTCTATTGAAATTCTTCTATATCGACAACATTAATTTGACAGTTTTAGGACATTTCTTATATATAATCTATTTCACTTAAAGGATCCCTCCGGATAAGATAGGCGAATCTTCCTAAGGCTCAACCTGGGTCGGGAGTGCCATGGTAGCGTTCGCCCTTGCACATGTATTCCATAGCTGAAATGTTAGGTCAAGGTAGCTTTGCGTTTTCGAGGTGTACCAAAATGTTTAATTTTGGACTTTTCCCGATTTTCCACTTTCCTTCCCTCCAAGTGCATAAGTATTACATATATGCATGTAGGGTTCTAAGAGCTCCATAAGACGGTGCATGCAGCTCTCCAAAACACGGTGTTTAGAAGAAGATATTTGCAACAATTTCTAAATGGCATATAAAAACACACAAAACGCGACCTTGGAACAAAATGAGACATAGATTTTTGGAATCTACGCCTTTGAATTAAGAAATATATGTCTAAAAATATTTCGTAAAATTGGGCCAAGTAAGGTTAATTTAAGGATTTAACTACAAGCGGCTCTAGTAACACTCAGTGTTGTAGACGCCTTAGTGGGCTTGTTTAGTCATAAAATATGGCAACGCTTTCGTCTCACTCTTAAAAGAAGTACACGTGTGCGATTAAGGCTCATTACCAGTGTTTTCATCAGTGTGGAAAGGTCTCACAAAATATAATAAATGAGAAAACATGACCTCCGCCACAAAAAGGTAAACTGAGAAGTTAAAACAAGTTATCCTTGAATTCTTATCGCAGTTATTTAATAATGTTGTTAAGGGCACATGCTTCTGAAGGTTCCTTACGTCCAACTTGATATGATGAAAACCCTTTCAAAAACCCGTAAACGAGTGTACTATTGTGTTTTTAACTGTTACTGATGTAGTCGCTTACAACAAATTACTCAACATTTGTGCCGACTGTGACATTCTGGTAAAAATCGACCCCTTCTTAGATGATAGTGGCAGCAACTACATGTGAGCCGATTTAAATGTCTGTTGTATCATTGGGATTAGAATCCTTGCGTTACTCTGAATAATATCGGCTAGGTGACGTCGTGAAAAAAAACAGTGGGGTAGACAGACAAGCATTGCCACTAAAAAACATAGAAAAGCGTCTGAGACAATTTAGGTGAGGATGATATTGTTAAAATTCTTACTTTACTCTAACTAACATAGGCTAGGTGACATAATTTAGCTTCGAGTTAGTGAAAAATATCAAAAAACATCTGGCAATGTTGAGACTAACTAAATTTGTGTTTTCGAGTTGTATCAGGGCAAGTGCTCTGTGAATGCAAGGAGCTTTAGACACGCGGCTTTATAGTCGTTTTAATGGGTTTATTCAGCCATAGGTAATCACAAAGCTTTCCTGTCATTTTAAATGAAAGCACTTGTGCTGTGCGTGATCAAGTCTCATAACCAGTGTTTCCTGCTGGAAAAGTCTTGCAAAACATCAAAAATTAAAAAAAAAAAAAAACACGCTCACTAGGTCTCCGCCCTACCTCCTGGACAATGGCATGGCTCGTGAAGTGTGGATAAAGATAAGTTTGAGGTAAGGAACTTTCAGAAGCATGTGTCCTTAACGAAAATGTTTCCCAACTGCGATAAAAATTCAGGGATAACTTGTTTTTAACTTTTCAGTTTACCTTTTTGTGAAGGCGGTCATGTTTTTTGATTGATGATATTTTGTGAGACCTTTCCACACTGATGAAAACACCAGTAATGAGCCTTAATCGCACACGTTTAGTTTTTTTAAAGGTGAGACGAAGGCGTCGCCATATTTTATGGGTAAACAAGCCCACTAAAGCGGCTACGACACTGAGTGTCACTAGAGCCCCTTGTATTTAAATCCTTAAATTAGCCTTATATGATTCAATTTTTCGAAATACTTTTAGACATATATTTACTAATTCAAAGGCGTAGATTTCAAAAATCTATGTCTCATTTGGGTTCAAGATCGCATTTTGTGTGTTTTTATAGATCTATGTATGTATCTTGTATGCAATTGACAACTTCAATTACATAATATACTGTTTTTTTTTTTTTTGTTAAAATTGGGGTACTGCTGCCGGTGGATGGCGCGGTCAGCAGCACCCGGCGGCATCGCCTACCAAGGGCATGCGCCGCCATAAACGGTAAAGATAAAAACATACACAAAACAGACAGGAACACATAAATGCGATAGACAAGGGACAAAACATACACATAATAAAATCCATCGATTGGCCCTGCCATCCCAGGGCTTAAAAAGAGCGGACAGTCCTTGGTGACGGTACAATAAGTACTAGACAGAGCGTCCGGTCACCAAGGCCTGGAAGCCATCGCTGGAACTCCCTCCGAGGTGTAAAAGACCCCGGAGCGGAGAGAACCCATTAGAAATACTCAAAAAACAAGACTAGAAAAAATCACAGTGTTATCACAGAAAAAACTTATTACGTCGCTGGGAGGCCACAGGCCGACCAGCGACGCAATAAGGAGTTAAAACAATACCGCTGTGGAGCCATAACAACAGGCCCACAGCGGCATAACAAAATATCACAGATAAATAAAAACAAGTGATGTACCACCTCGGGTGTAAAAGGCCTTCGGTGGTACATCGTCAAAAAGAAATAACAACAACAAAAAACATGTATAAATAACAACAGTACCACTAAGGGTGTAAAGGCCCTTAGTGGCATAACGAAAGACTAAAAGTATCCTGCCAGACCAGCTGGAACAGGGTATGGTTAATAAATAAGACACTCACACAAATCATTTAAACACATAAGGATAAAACTCAATAAAATAAAATTAACTGTAGGGGGAGAATCAAGAGACGTCTTTGATAAAATTCGGAGATGTAATGCCCCTAAAGTCTCTGAAGAAGATGCGAATTTGGGAGAAATTCAAGCATCTTTCTTTCAGAGACAGCATCGTAAGCTAAAGCTTCGGCTACACTATCTGGGAGCTGCAACCTCTGGCGCAATGGCTCAAAGGTTACACATTCCTCAACTAAATATACTGTTAATATTTCTCCTATAAGGTATTATTTTGTCCAAAGTAAATTACCTAATAATTTGAGAAAAATTTTTAGCCACAACGAACTACTTACATTATTTCAAAAAGAGTGAGAGCTAGTTAAAAATACTTTGCTAAAATGATTATTGAAAATTTCATTTTTATTTTTTTATTAAAATTTGAATTTTGAGCTATGTCAGGAACATCTTGTTTTAATGTGATTTGTATAGGTGTATTTTAGTGATAATACTTAATGTTTCCTTCAACACTTTCCAATAAAATATCTCATGATGCAAGACAGAAGAGTTTTTTATTAAAAAAAAATTGTATAATTCAGGGTTCATGATAACTGACGTTATCGGCCTCTTTTTGATATAAATGCTTATGTTCATGAGAAAATTTTGTTACAAAACTTTTTGTAACGGCATTGCACCGTTACGAACCAAAGGGCTCTAATTCGAAAACATTAAGGTTCGTTAAATACTCGTATTGTTTCATGTTTTTTCTCTAGTTTTTATAATTTCTTAACTTCGAAAGTACAATCACGTTAAAAAATGATGGAATAAAAAACAAACAGTCATTAGATTGGAAACCGTAGTTTTAACATGCAGCATGTTAACTTTTTTGGATCAGAACCCTCTGGTTCGTAAAGGTGCATAGTTCGCTACAATTACAAAATGTTTTGTAATAAAATTCTATCAGTTTAAAAAATACAGATTAAAATAAAAAACAATTCTTTACAGACTTAACTGAAGATACGAAACGCTTCGCTGAAGCATCTCTTAAAAAAATAGAACTAGCAAGAGAAAATGTATACAGTATAATTAAAAATGGAAAAGTTCAACAAGCTCAATCCTTCAAACTTCAACTACCTTCTGATTCTAACTCTACGGTCGCAATTTCACAGGTAAAACACAAAGTGGAAGACGAGCAATCGCACAATACGAAAGAAAAAAATCTTTTGAATCCATTTAAAGAAGAGAATCCATCGAATCCGTTTAAAAAGAAGAACCCCTCGAATGCATTCTTAAGATATTCGGCGAGTCTAGAAAGTCTATTTACTGTACCCCCTAAAAACATATCAAAAATTGCTACGGCAAATTCTTTTAATCAAATGCCAGTGGGTTCTAAGAAGAAAGGAATAAAAATCAAAAGGTGACGTGTTGTGTTAATATCGGAAATTGTATTTAAATACTTTGTAGTATGAAGAAGAATTAAAATTTACAGGTACCACACAAATTTGTTGTTTTAATTGATACGACTAATAGCCCAATCAAATTACACATAGAGAAAAAAAATTGTCACCTAGACATTTATAAGTGGACTGGTAAGGGTGCTTATAATAAACGTAAAGAAAATAAATGCGTAAACAGGGGTAGGGAAGGTTTGATTTGGTGGGTTCGAAAGGGATGAAAAATTTTATTATTGTAATTTCCGGCGAAAGTCGTAGCCAAAGGAAAAAGAATCCTTGACAAAAGTTATAGACCATGCAAAAATCTACAATTTTTCAATTTTACAACTCGGCCTTAAAATTTCGGAGAAAAATGTAAATTTCCTTTTTTTCTTTTTTTTAGTTTTAAATTTCTTCTTTCCGCAAAAATAGTTTAATTTTGACGAAAATTGATGGAAATATACCTTTCTATGTCTTAAATAACCACAACTTTTTTTGTGGTAAAAAAATGGAAGTTGAGATATTCATTTCTTTCGATCCAAAACACTCTTTTTTTTCAAAGAATAAATTCTACTTACAAGTAACACTACCCAACTGACACTCTCCGATTTGAATGAAACTTAGCATACTTATTAAGCATCGAAAAATATTAAATACCTGTTTTTTTGTTTCGGCTGAATACGCTGTTTAGGGGTAGAAAACACCCCTCATCCCCTGGAGGTGGAAACAATAATGGCTAATTATTTCTGAAATGATAAATTTTCTGAAAAAAGTGCTCAGGACCAAAGTTGTAGAGTTCAAAATGATGCACTTGATGGTGACTTTCAAGCCGACCTTCAGGTCAATTTTTACGGTCAGTTAAATCTGGAAGTAGCTAACCGTTGTGGAACTTTATTCATATTTGATTCATATTTGGTATCTATTATCACTATAGTGAGGACATTAGTCGGCACAATCGGGGTGACCAATTTTTTATAGCGGATTCTAGCACTACGTCGTCAAAATTATGGGGAAACCTTAACGCAGAGGGGGGGGGGGGTGCATCCACACTTTTGACACAAAAATGTACCACGACAATAACTACAGTACCGCGTCAAAAGCATGGGCACCCCCTCTGCCCGTGAAGTCAATTTCCAAGGTCAATTAAATTTGGAAGTAATTGACCGTTGTCGGACTTTATTCATATCCTGTATCTGCATTCACTACAGTAAGAACATTGGTCTGCACAAACGGGATGACCAATTTTTTATAACGGATTCGAGCACACACCCTAGGACTATGGAGCACACCTGAACCCAAGAAGGGGGTGTCCACGCTTTTGACACGGTACTGTACTTAATATTGTGGTACACTGTCGTGTCAAAAGTGCGGAAACTCCCCTCCCCCTTGTTAAGGTATCCCCATACTTTTGACGACGTAGTGTGTGCTCGAACCCGCTATAATAAACTGGTCATCCCGTTTGTGCGGACCAATGCCCTTACTCCAGTGAATATAGTTTCAGGATATAAATAAAGTCCGACAACAGTTAATTACTTCCAAATTTAATTGACCTTCAAAATTGACTCAAGGTCGACTTCAAGGTCACCATCAAGTGCATCATTTTGAAGTCTACAACTTTGGTCCTAAACACTTTTTTCAGAAAATGTATCATCTAAGAAATAATTAGCCATAATTATTTCCACTGTCAAGAGTTGAGAGGTGTTTTCTACCCCTAAACAGCGTATTCAGCCGAAACAAAAAAAAAACCCGTATTTAATATTTTTCGGTGCTTAATAGGTATGCCAAGTTTCATTCAAATCGGAGAGTGGCAGTTGGGTAATGTTACTTGTTAGACATATCATCGCAGAGAGTTCAGTTGGTGCTCATTTTTTCGCTGTAACATGTACTTTGTGATAAAATAAAGAAAATCGGTAATTATACTCAAAACCATGCTCAAAAATGCAACAGAAAAACAAATAACAAAAAATGATTCTTTTGACAATTTAATTTTTTCAGTAATTCTTCTTGATAATTTGGTAAAATTTGTGAAAAAACTCAAAAACTGATTACACCATTCAGTTGTACGAAGAAAAATACAAAAGAAACTGTGTTTTATTATTTGACTCGAAACTTACTTGGATATTTATAGCAAACTCTACAAAAATAAAGTTTCGAATCAAACTTATTGTTAATATTGCAAGTGTCTTACAGAATCAAACTTATTGCTAATATTGCAATACTAGTTCGTATTACTTTTTCTGATAATATTCTCCTATTTTTCCTCGTTCAAAATTACTTATAATTTTCTATATTTTGCAAAGATAAAAAATTGTATTTACGGCATATAAAATTTAGAACTTTAAATAAATGCTCTGCAATAGTTTTGAAGTAAAAAATTATTAATTTTTATTATTTATATAATTGGTAAACACATTTCCCTCTCATATTCCTTACATTTCCGGGGTAATACCAACATTCCTAACGTTTCAAAAACTGAACAGCTTGTAATAAAAATAACTATATTAAGGTTGTTCTGACATGAGGGCTAACTGAAGAAAAAATTATAAAAATTTGCATACCGATTCTCAAAAAGGTATTTTACCATCCTATGAAAAAACAAAAAAATTTGGTCGCTGAGAGTCAAGAAAAAAATTACCAAAGTTGAGTGAAAATGCATGGGTGCTTATGGAGACATGAGAATTTTTTTGTTTCGAATTTAAAAAAAAAAATAGTTCTAATAAAGAGAATCAAATAAAAAATTTATATGATATAGTTTAACCAGTAAAGAATCGATGTTCAAAATTCAATTGCGATCCGGTCGACTGAACTTCAGATTTTTTGATTTAAAGTAACAAAAACGTCTAAAGTAGCAATAACAACGGCAACAGTGCAAGCTGTTGAAATCAGAATATTGAGAGAGGGGTTATAACATAATGTATCGCTAAATCTGCTTAACCTCATTTTATTTTTAAAAAAAACTTCTTAAAATAAAAATACGACTTTTTTTTAAAAGTATGCACTGCACACAAGTTAAAACTGAAACTGGTACTTATAATAATACTCGTAAAAAAAACATTTCATATTTGAATTAGTTTTGTTTACTTTCCTGAGTTTAAATATAACTGAATTATCTGAAATCATTACACCTTTCTCTTCAAGTTCAAATATCTTTTAAGATTTTCTTAATAACACAGCAAATAATTAAATTCATTATAGTAGGTAAATAAAAAAAAATAATAATGATATTTGAGTTTTGTATGACACTTACATTATATACGTTTTTAAAAATCACCGAAATCCGAGGACATTATTATGATTATTGAAAAATATTTAAAAAATTTAAATTACTTTGTCTAATTCACTGACCAAATTAACTTCACAACTCAATATTATTATGACATCAGAAGATAAAATCATACTAAAAATAACTAATATTTTTTTTTACAAGAATACTATAAATTTATTTTCATAACCAAATATTTTATCATATAAATTTATTTACATATACATAGACAGGTATGTATATACAAAAATATTTATGTAGGTACATACATCTATTTTATTTATTAACACTTTGTCGGTCATTGACGTCATAAGACGTCAAGTTAGACCATGCTAATCATACACCACGTTGTAAGGCGTCAACATTCGCATATAAAGTGTATTAGCTCTCAAAATAATGTACTAATTGTTTTTTTCATCATAATTCTTTATGACCTTCATCGTGCTAAAATCAAACTATAAACGTTTCGCGTACGATGTTATCGACTTCAAAAGTGGGATTATAGTGGTTAAGTTAGGAATCTAAGCAACGTTTTATTTACTGCTATTAGATGGCACCACTATATACCATGTTCATTATTATTTTCCAAATTCCAATGTTGCAATATTTTAGCCCAAGATATACTATTTAAATAACTGTATAAATAAAAAATTTCTTTTATTTAAAATGATTATAAAGATATTTAATAACATTTTAAAATATTTTAATGTTAAAACTATATTTGTATATATTAAAAATTAATAAATTTTCGCTTTGAAATTTGGTCGCCTACAGTTGGCAATGCTTTTAAAAATCAATGCTTTAATATAGGACTCAATATTACCACATTTAAAAAACTAAACCTCATGTCAGAACAACCTTAATGAATGAAACGAGAGAGTAAGTAGCAAGTAGTAACTTTTTAAGCTAGTGGTAGTGAATTCATCATGATCAATCATAATAAAATCAAATTAAAAAATATACTAGTCAATTTATTAACAAGCATCCACTAAATTGTAAAATATCATTTACATAATAGTCCCTTTGCTATCTCTAATATCTCTTCTAACTGCCAAGAATTCCATAGTCAACTTTACTGATAGGTATAACAATATCTAGGTAAAATATATTTAGGTATTTTTGATGGGCAGGTGAATTCAATTTTATCAAAAGTTCAGCAATACCTACCGTAAAACCCCCTAACTTTACCTATTGAACATAGCTTTTCCGTACCACACTTTTTGTAAAAAAAAATTAAAATTTCATGGCTTATAATACATATAGCATTATTTTAGTGACACGGCTATTTCTAACAAGCTACTTATGTCCTATAAATTTTCTGACATTACCAGCCGTCCTTTCTTTAAATCATTAATTATTTGTCAGTTTAATCAAAATTATTAAATGATATTCACCATTCATGTTTCTAAAAAGTGTACAAACTTTAGTTAATATTTCAGAAGCTATGAAATTTATGTAGGTAATTTTATCGTCATTATGAAAAATTACATAATGTCATAAGTATTTAGGAGTAATTTATTTATTCGCCCATTATCGAGTAATTCGTTTAAGTAACGTTTTATTAAACATTTCGTCAGCTGAGTGTTGGTTTGTACCAAGTTCATTTTTTAAAAATTTTTTTCTCCTAATGGTTTCAACTTCCTCAACGCCCAAAACTAACAAAACACCATCTAGAAAAAATTTTTAAAAAGTGGACTTGGAACAAACCAATACTTAGCTGACGACTTGTATTTTAATATTAATATATAGTAATTGGAGCGCCTGTCAAAAATTTGAAATCGATTACGTTTTATTGTTAGATATTAGTTGGAATTTATAGAAGAGCGTGAACAATAGTGGAATATTTAACAATTTTCCAGTATCTTTCATATTTCACTAAAAAACATAGACTGGTAAAATTAAAAATTCGCTGACATCTTAACCTATTACTGTTTCGTCTTTATTTTATTCATGTTTGAATCCAGAATTATGGTAAAGTTACGTGCCGCTACGGTAGGTGTAATTTATCATACAGAAAAAATTGTTTTTTCATACATTATCTACTTACTTAATAATGAAAAAAGTTCGTCTGACAAAAGTAAAAAGAATTTCTTGTAATAAAAAATTTAAAATAGGGTAAAAGACCCCATTGTCGATCGGGGTTATAAGTCCGATCAGTTTTGACATTTATATTTTAATGAAGTTATTTCTGAAAGAAACCTTTGATAAAAAAAATTATTGTTAATACAATGATTATTTTTCAATTTAAATTCACATCACATTTAATGTCTCCTCACTTAATTTAAGAAATACATATATATATATATATATATATATATATATATATATATATATATATATAACAATTTTTGTTGAATTCATGAATTTTTAATATGGTGGATGATCATTTTTCAAAACACATGGGTTATAAATTGTAACATTTTTCACCGAATTTTTAAAGTTATTAGCATAATAAAAGTATACAAATAATTGTTATTAGTCCACTTAAGAGATTAGGATAGCTAAATTAAATTTTATATGTGTTAAATATTATTTGTATGACTGATCCTTGTTGGGATCCAAGTTTTCGAGTTGGGTATTTTGAGAATTATACAGATATTCCATATCTATTTTATAAACATTTTTAATTAATTTTTGGGTTTAAAACACTTAACTAACCGTTTTTATAATTTCACTTTAATATTTTATTTATTTCAGAACGTAAAATCAATTGAAAAATAATTAATATTGAATTAAAACTTCCAAATTGAAATTAAAATGTCATTTAGATTTGAAACGATATGTAAATATATACGTCATCTATCATCAATTTAACTGTTTAAAAATTCACAATGGCGTATAGATAAGTTAGAATCATGTCACAATGTACACAATGTTTTTTAAAGCAAAATTATAGATGGCGAAAGAAAATACAGTATTTTAGTGGTTTATTTTATCGAATATTTAAACCCTTCTGTCATTGCTGCTATGTTTCACAAGGTGTCATTCTGTGATACTCTATGACACAGACTGACCTCTTGTAGTGGATAGAGTGTCAAAGTGACTGAAAGAGAATGGTTCAAATATTCGATAGTATAAGATTTACTACTGTACTGATGTACATTAGTAATCGGACTAATCGGTGATTTTTGATAGGGGTAAGTGTATTGATCTTTCAAAGGAGGTTAATATTTTCTGTATGCTTTTTAATAGACGTCAACAAATTATAAAACAAAATCATTAATAAATCAAAATTTTTGGGTTATATTTTCTTAAAAACATATCTATTGGATTAAAAAAACTTGGTTTCATACTTATTAAGAAAAAAAAAATGGGTGTTTTGTTTATTTTTTAATTTTTTTAAGCTAATTTAATGATACAGCTAAAAATAGTGATCGGTCATCGGGTCTCTTACCCTAAAGCAATAAATAATAAAAAATATTTTGATGATGTAAAAAAATGAAAATTTGTAACGCACGCATTTCTATTATGAGTTCCTTTTTAAAAAATTTTTTTCCCTACACATTAAATTCAAACAAAGTATACTTTATAATTTTACACACTTGAAAAGTAATTTAATGAAGAAAGACTTCTTCAGTTGTACCGAATCACTTTAAAATTTCCAATAAAATATTTAGGATCGATAATGTAAGAAAAAAGAAGAAATGTTTTTAAAAACAAATTACGATGGTAGAAAATTAATAAAAGTTTATAATATACGTATTAATGAAATATAAATGACTATAGATTGTTTCTAAAATAAATTTAATAGCTACTTGACATAAGTTACGACCGCATGATTTAGTGATTAGTAAGTTGACCTTTGACCACGGTGGTCTTGTGTTTAAATCCCGGTTAAGTGAAGATAGTTGAAGTCGATATTCTTCCGGTCTTGGATGGCACTTATGAATTTCCCTTTTAGGGAAATTTATAAGTAATGTATAATAAATAGCATGACTTTATTGTATAATTTAGATCCAACTATTCTCGTTTCAGTAGGTATATTGTGAACCTGTCTGAAAATGAACAACTGACTTCGAAATAATATTGTCACAGTTTCAAAAATAAATGTATTTTGCGAAGTAAAAAATATTTCTTTATTTTAAAAAAAAAATTGTCTATTTGTATTTGAAAAATAGTTTTCAATATGTAAAAAATATTTACTTTTTTCACGCGTAAAAAAGTAAATCATATATAGGCAACTATAAAGTTAAGGTTTTAATTCAGAACTACAAAAGTTTTTTTTTCTTTCTCAATAAAAAAGTATTTAAAGAAATTAAGGTATTATTCCTGTACGACGCTTAGAATTTTATTTCATGATTTTTTTTCGTATCAAAATACCAGACAGCACAGTAACTATCAGTTTGTTTTTGTTTCTATTTGCATCTTACATTGTACGGAAAAAAATTTTCTTAATTTTACAATGCCTTGTTTATATTTTTTGGGGTCAAAGTGGACTCCTTAAAAAAACTGAGTAGGTTGTGTTACTTGTTAGAAGCAAATCACTCTTACATCAATTTTCTCTGTTCCCACACATTAAATAATTTTTTTATCAAAACAAGCTATAATCGGAATAATTAATACACAAAATTTAAAAATTTTGCTAGGAAAACTATTTTCCCGATAGAACTATCTTAATATGAGTAAATACAAAACTAAAAGGATGATAATCGAATCGTTTTTGAGAATAAATAACCAGCTTCCCTAAGATTTTGTAGAACTAAACACAAGATAGAACATACTTATAGCCCCATCATCTTCAAAAAATATCACCAAATTATCACCGTTACTTCAAATACTACTGATCCGTATACCTAGTAAAATTCCATACTCATTCTAAATTATCGGTTGTGAATAAAATTTCAATGTAATAGGTAGTAATAGAAGGCATGCCAAGACAAGTCATGGGTAATTAGTATGTGAAACCAAAAAATTATTGTAAAAAATTTTTGAAAAAAATGTTGCCTCATTTGTTGTGAAGGGAAATGTCTCGACTAAGAAATAAATTAAAATTATTAATATTTTCCTTCAAAAAATATCTGAGACGTATCGTTAAAATTAAATGTACACAATATACAAATACCTATATATTTTTCGCCGTAGGCTTTATTCAAGTAAATTAACTTCGTTTTTCCAAGGAAATACATTCTACATTTCTCATATAAAATTACAACTTTCCACCAAAAACATTTATGCCTATATGTAAAGAGGTTTTCTGCCCTTATTTATTATACCTACAAACATTTCTTACCTCGTATCATTAATTTCCGGTTTTTCATTTCCAGTATGAATAAAATATTATCTGATTATCATATAGTTAACAGGTAAAACATTTTTCTTTTGAAGAATTTCTCTAATGCATAAGAAAAAACTTGAATATCCTGTAAATATATTCAAGAAGCAGAAGAAGAAGAAAAAGAAAAAAGTACTGAAACGCTGTATTCAACCGTTAAATACGTTGTTGTTTGTTATTGAAACTTAAAGCTTATATTTCGATTTCGTTGTGAACTTGAATTGACGGTAGAATATATACCACATTTCAGATACAATTTATCATGAGTTTTCGCTAAAAAATTAAATAAATCTTATATTCCAAAGAAATCAATCTTCTGTTCTTTTCTAAAAATAAACTGCAAATTTAAAATTTATATAAGTGCAATAATGAAAGAGATAAAGCAAAGAAAACGGAAATTATTTAAATTCAAAGTGACGAAGCATGGTTAAATTTAACTGAAATGAACCATAGTAAAATAGTGGTAAATGAAAAATGGAATTTAAGTGTTTCAGCCGTTATTTCCGGCAAAAACTAAGAAATAAAAACTTTTCCAGGTTACTCTGAATGCTATAATAAAGGTACGGTTTTATTGTATTTATTAGACCTGATGATGAATTATCAAAACTCGAAACGTACGTAATTTTAAATAGAAGGGTAAATTTGTCCAAAGAGTAACCCAGAACTAAGTAAATTCCAACAAAACATCTGTGAACGCTTTTTTACCTCTCCAGAGTGTAATGAAAGACAGAAATAAGTCTGCCAAAATCTGGCAACCAGGAATAAGTTATCTTCAAGATAACCGTCAGAAACCATAATATAACATTTTAGTTTTTTGAGACTTTCACTTTTCGGAATTACAGGCAATTATAAGATATTATCCGTACCGTCAAAGCAGCTAACTTAGGACAGTTTTCAACTTTATTGTGGAATTTTGCCTACTATTTTTTGTGAAAGTATATTCTCTTTATTTCAAAACTGAGGTTTTGATGTCCCAATTTATCCTTAAAAGTTGGCTAACTTGGGACAACAATTTGAATTGTATGTGAAGACAAGTTTATGATTATGAGATGGGATTCCACATTTTCTAATGTAGTTACGAGTTCATTATAATCCTTTGGTCAAAGTCTCTTTATACCTTGTAACAAATACAATACCCAATCCCTACTTGGCATTCTATTTTTAGATTCGGAAATTCTGTACATCAATTATTTATAATGCCTGGCTACGCTCGTCAAACGACTCTAAAGTAACAATCTTCACATTTTAATAGTATGGCTAATTTCCGAACCTTTATGTACTTAGATACCCGTATCAAAAGGTAGGTTTAGGACTACTTATTTCCATTTTAGGCCTTGCTTGGGGCACCAAGACCGTAGGGGACAATTTTAATATCACAATTAATTTGGGTCTTATTTGATGGCCTTGACGGACAATTCTGACCTCCAGGTTCATTCAAATTTGATATTCTAAAATTCTGGGCATAATTCTCGCCTAATAACCCTAAATTAACCATATTCATATTTCTATAGCATATTTAAATTTCATAAAATATTGTCAAAATCCAACCGTTTAATCTTAATCCTATTAGATAGTGCTGGGGGTTAATTTTGAACTCACTTTACATTTAAATTAGATATTCTAAATTTTTTTATAAAATCAGTTTCTTCTAGTGTTCCATTTCGCTCGTCCAATAATCTTAAAATAGATATATTCATATTTATAGCGTACAGTGGAAACTCGATATTTCGTCACTATGTAACTCATCATATTCTATAACAATTCGTCGCTCCTAAAAAAATGTACGTAGTGTAGTTGGTTTTCTACTTAACTTTTGAAATGTAAATAGAAAAAAATTAAAGTGTATCGTACTTAGTTGTAAAAATTCCATTAAACAACGAATTACTCAAAATAAAGGGATATCTTTCTTTAAATAAGCAAAAATATTTAATTAATTTTTCTCTTTATTTTTCATTTTCAGACATATTTCATAATTCGTCTATTTCTGTAATTTATCACCTCTCCGGCCCCGAGCATAAAGAATTGTCGAGTTTCTACTGTAGGTATTTAATTTTCATGCCTTGAGACTTTCCGTAGATACTCCAGCAATCCTAAGCAATAATTTTAATCTTACTTAATTTTTTCAAAATATCAATGCTTAAGTAAAATTTAGTCAAGATTCGCCGTCTTTTTTAGACCATTTTTGGGTCCCCAGCACCCTAGGAGGTCATTTCAACTTCACATTCGTTTATTTTATGACCTCGGTAATGTTTGAGCAAAATTTGGTCAAGATCCATCCATTCTAGAGAGCTTTCATTTGTTAGGATCTCAGTATTATTTAAGCAAAATCCGGTAGAGGCCAACCGTTTACTTTCCAAAGTCCAGCCATTTACTTTAGAAGTCTATATTAGAACATAAGGTATCACGTATCCACCAGTGAACCAATTTTTGAAAGTTGCTCTGCTCGTCAAACGACTTCAGCCTAGCCATATTCATATTTCAGAAATATAGGTACCTAACTTTAACAGTTTGTGACTTTTCTGTAGACAACCATACTTATTTAGATTTTTAGGAGTGGAGTACCGTTGGTCATTTAATTTTACGTAATTTTTATTGCTTCAGACTCCTGGGGATCAATTTTAAACTGACGTTTATTTATTCCGAGATTTTAAAAGGGTTTGTGTAACATTTAATCAAAATTCATCAAATCATTTATTGATGAATTTTGATTAAATGTTTTGATTAACTATTTTTGAAAATAGTATTTTGTACAGTAAATAAGTAATTTCATAGTAGTCATAGGTAAAAAGAATATTATATGGTATCTATAGAAATACTTATTAATACCTACAGATATTCCAATTTTTTTTCTCCAAATGCTTAGCAACTATCTAAAATTTTTATGATTTTTTGATAAATTGGCCACAGACTGCTGTATACAGGAATAAAAATTGATATTTTACGATTTTTCGTAAATTTCGACGGTTAGAAAAAAAATTTTGCAAAACCCTTTCTTAGCGAGCACCTACGACCCAATAGGGACCTACATGCCAAATTTCAAATTTGTAGGTATTGTAGTTTTGGAGAATTTGTGATATATAAGTCACTGGTATTTCGCTTTTATTATATATATATATATATATATATATATATATATATATATATATATATATATATATATATATATATAAGCCAAATACTATTCACTCATTCACTCACTCATTGATCTATCACGAAATCTCCAAAACTACAACACATACAAACTTACGTCCCTGTTGGGTCGTAGGCGTTCGCTAAGAAAGGATTTTACAACATTTTTAGTCTAACTGTAGAAATTTAGGAAAAACCGCAACATATACATTTTTTATTACTGTATACAGCAATCTATGAATTTATTAAAAAAATTATGCAAATTAATTATAGTTGCTAAGCATCTGTAAAAAAATAATTTTGGAATTTTTGTATTAATCATGGAAGAAGGAGAGATATATAATATTGTAAAGGAAGTAGCATTTTCCAAAATACTGATCAACATGTTATGAATGTTAAACGTGCGTATTATGAATAAATAGTAAATAAACAGTAACGGTTTTAATGTAATTAAAATATTGTCATTGCTTTTAATACAATATATTTAGTAGTATATTTTTCTTATAATTGTGATTTCTATATAAAACAAACAATTATAAAATTATTTTTAATATCTGTTCTATTTTATTCAATAATCAACTCCTTAAAATGCTGTTCGACTATTTTATCAGTTAATTTTTTGAATTGTTAATTGTCTAGTAAATCATTGTATTTTTTAACGTTACTTAAAGAATATTATAAATTATTATAAAAACAAAAATTGTTCAAATTAATCGATTATTTACATTTTATAACTGTTTTTGTAAAAAGATTACGTTTTGGTTTATAGTTTTGCACCACTAATAGGACATATCTTTTCGACAACCGTAGAGACAAACATAAATAAAACTATACATTTATGGAATTGTCATTTTGTTAATAAATAAATACATACAAACAAAATACATAATCTTGAGTTAAATTATTATATACTTATTAATTTTACATAAACAACGCCACTGAAATGATGTGTTAATCTAACCTATATTTTAATTTTTACATAATTTTATTTTTTAAAATTTTTTTAAAATTTTTATAGTTAACATATTTTAAATAAAAAATGAATTCCTTATTTACGTAGAGTAATTCCTTTTTTGGTGTTTCCTTTACTTTGTGTAATGTCAAAAATGGTATTTTTCCGCTTATTATAAACCTGTTCTCTAAATGAAAAAATTAGAAAAATAAACAAATTTTCGCTACAAGTGATTGTAGTTATTGATAAATATAATGTTTACTGTCCCAAATATTATATTTATGGAGTATTACGTTTAGTAATATTGTTTTAAACTTCATTGTTGGTAGGACTCGATCTTGTGTGCCTATTTGTACGTGTTTTAGTGTCTATTTACTCTTTTGTTTTTTATTTTTTGTGGCACATCAAAGGAATCTACGTATTCATTCTAACATATCATATTATATTATATCTTATCTCTCTCTTAAGAAATAGTCTCCATCCATATTCTTCTATATCAATGGTATTAATAAATATTTCTATAAATACCACCAATAATATTTTTACCTATGGCTACTATGAAATTACTTATTTACTTCGTAAAATACTATTTGTATCCTATAAAGAAATAAACAACTGGACTGTTCAGTTATCATCAATTGGTACGTCTGCTGTTCTCAGCAAATTCCATACAGATGAAATTTCCATCGAGCCAGGCTCGGTCATCCTGATATTAAAAGTGAAATATGGACTTTACTTATCTGTCCTCAGTAGTTTCAAGAAAACGGTAGCAGGTATCAAAAAATGATTAAACAAGACTATGGGTAAAATTGGTAAACGAATAAAAAAAAAAGAATAATACGATCAAGGTTAGTGTTATCCTATAGGATCTGAGAACCCCCAAGAAAGCTTAAAGTAAACGACTGGACGTATCGTTATCAAATTTTTGGCTCTCCAAAGAAACCCCAAATAAATGGCTGGGCGGATTTTGATCAAATTTTTCTCGAATAGCACTGACGTTCTGAAAAAAATGTACATGAGGCCAAAATTTCTCCGTAGGCTTTCGCCGATTCAAAAAACCCTTCAAATAGACGCTCAGACGGATCTTATCTAAATTTTTCTCAAATATAATTGAGGTTCCGAAATAAATTAATGTGAATTCAGAAATATTCTCCAGAGCCCTGGGATCTCAAATCTACAGTGCTCTTAAAATTCTCAGTATGAATATCTAACTATCTATCGTACGATAAGATCTCAAGGTATGAAAATTAGACATGCTATTGAAATACGAATATAGCGAAGAATTTCAGAATATCTGATTTGAAATTAAGGTGAAGTTGGAATGAATTCAATAGCAACGTTATTGAATTAAACAACTCTATACTATAATCAAACAAGTTGACTGATTTTGATAAAATTTTATGAAAATTAGATATGCTATAAAAATATGAATATGACTTGAAAATATGAAAATATGAATAATACTTTAGAATCGTCGAGCCAGCGAAGGGAAGAACATAAGGAACTGATTTTCTACAAGTTTAGAATATCAAATTTAAATGGACGTGTGTGTGATCACATTGTCCGTCCGTTACACCAAATAGAGCGCAAATTAAAAAGCTGAAGAAATTTGACAATTTTTACTCAAGTACTGTTGAGATCTCTGTGAAAGATCAAAGTGACGTTAAAATGATTTCCCGGAGCCTTGGTGCCTTGCAGACCCTAAAATAGAACCAATTCTAAAACTGCTGGTGTAGGTAACTATACCAAGTTCTTACGGTGCGGAAATTATCCGTGCTAATAAAATATGAAGATAGTTATTTAAGAGTCATTAGGCGAGCACGGTCAATTGACCTATAAATTTTACCTATAATTCAGATAATTTTATGCGAGTGACACCGCGGGTCGCAGCTAGTATTACATATTTTTAAAAGAGACGAATATAGAATCAAAATTACATATTGTACAACTGTCTTCTTTTTATTATGGCAATAACTCCCAACCATTTGAATCTCATATTTATTTTGGGATGCATAATTTCAAATACGATTTAATCCTCTTCATAGTAGAAAAGTTTCGTTTAGCGGAAGCTGTACTTATAGATATTACCAACAAAATTGAGAATGTACCTGGCCTAACTGCTAAAATCGCCAATGCTATAAATAAATAATTTTTTATAATTGCTTTTAAAAAAACGCAGGTTATTAGGTACTTACCTATATTCTTTCATTTTAAAAATTCCTATATCACCTAAAATATATTTTGAAAAATATTAAAATTTTTTTTTAAATCCAGAACTAGGTCCTTTATTTTAACTAAGAAAAGCAAAAAGTACTTTCTTAAGTACTTTACCGATTGAATCTCTAGATCCCGATTTGGGTTTCATAAAAAATGACGCTATAGTATATGCTCCTCTCATACAAAATGGATAATTTGATTTTACTTACTCAACGCTGCGTTAGCAATTTAAATATTGATTCAAAAATTTAATAATAATATTAATGCGGCTTAACATCCGTTTTTCAGACAATTAGTTTATAACAGACGCCACCCACATCATAATTTTTTTTAACTTTATTTATACATACATTTACAATTACATTTTAATGTTGGTGGAGGACAAGGAAAGTGGGGTGAGGGCTAGGATTTGGTAGGTATGCGTCTGCTTAAGGAACTTTGCCGATATTAATCCAGAACTGTAAAGGGAAACTGCAGAAGCCTTCACAAGCGTAGCCGGTCGTCAGATTCGATCCTTCGACCTACCCGTCGGCAAGTGCCAGGGCTTAAGCACGCTCGGCCACTCCGCTGGTTTTTAAAAATTTAATTGTATGTATCTAACCTATTGCGTTTCTAAAAAAAGTCATTTCAGCAGTAAAATTTACTAAACATGTAAAACAGAAAACTAATTTAAATTTTACGAAATTAATTTTAAGCACTAAAATCATAAAATTTAAATTATAAAATATTAATAATAGAGCGAACAAAAAAAAAATATTAAAACTTAAAAAATAAAGTATTTTTCGCATTGTTTTAATTTGAATACTGAAAACCACTAGTATTAGCAAAAGTTCAAAAGTACAAACACACATACATACAAATAATGCCACAGTGGGCAATGTACCCTGTATGTATATGTTTGCATATACATGAAAAACAATTGATATAAATTTTTGCAATTACAGCAGTAACCTAGAGAGTTTGCCACCACATCGTATTTGGGTTTTGAGGGAAAAAATTGTTTCTATATATAGAAATACATAAAATATCCCATATATTGTATATATATAAAATATAATGGTCCTTCTGTTATGCACGTATACTTTACAATTAAACACATACATGCATACATACATATGTACCATAATAGTAACCTATTTTTCCACCAGGTCGCCACCGTCTAGTGGAGTTGATGCTGTATACAACGTAACGTTCATTTTCCACTAACACGCTTTTCAGTTACGTCGTTACGTTGTTCACGTACGGACGTTATTAACGTCTCGTATCACAACAACAGCAAAACAATACAGAATTTCGTAATTCGTAACGTAAATATTAACGAGACCGTGTCGAATGTAACTGTCTATTGACGTAAACAAAATTTTTTTTATTGGATATTTTTTTCATAATTTTATTTTTTCTTAATATTGTGTATTCTTAAATTACAGTGATTTTTTTTTTAAATTTTTATATTTCAATAAAAAAAAAAAATATTAATAAATTTGATTAAAAAGAAAGTTGATATTTCGTTTTAATAGGTTGGTAACAATTTTAAATTTTATATTAATTTGTCAAGAATATTTTTGAATAGCTTCGTCATTTTTGTGTAAACGAAATACAATGTTCAGATTAAAATTTTCAAATTGATTTAACTGGCGAATAATTGGCAAGTGAAGTGTTCTACAAAAAATTTGCACAATGAAGCGTAATAATCATAAATATTCTAACAGCTTAACATTCATAATGCTTAAATACTGAACAAATGCTTTTTATAACATTGTTAAACACCCACAAGTTTTTCTTGAAAATTCCTCTTGAATATTAATAACTGTATATATAGGTAGTTGACTTAGATTTTTAATTCTTACACCATTTTCAAGTGAAAATTACAAAAAATTCCAGAATTATTAAAAGTGAGATCGAATTTTTTTTAGATAATAAACTAAACTAAAACTATTGTAAACTAAAAAATATCTTCCATTATTTAATATTTCATAATTTGTAATTCAATTACTTTTACAATTTGTCAGCTTTACAAAACTCGTAAAATTTTTATTATGATCCAGTTTAATTTGAGATTAGTGAAACAATTTTTTTTTTTATAACTAGGAAATTTTCTTGGAAATAGTTAATGATCAGCTAGGCATCATTATTAATATTTCGTAAACGGTTTTTGTCTTGTTAAATTTATGTTTTAATATTACTTAAATCTTAAATAATCGATTTTAATTTTATTAAATACGTTCTGTACCCATGTGCAAAAATTTAAATTGTTTCAAAATTCATGATTAGCAGTTACTTCCTGTGACGTCAAAAGATTTTTTCACACTCGTATATGTTTTAATATATTATTGTGTTATTTTATACATGCAGGTGTCTTACAATTAGATTTGTTTTATTTATAATATCGAAAATTAATTCTGACATGAAGAATAAAATATACTCGATATACCTATTTTTCTGGTGACTAGTAAAGAATTGACTGAAATGTTTGTTTCACCTTGCAACTTTCCTAGCTTTGCGCTTTTCACTAAAATCTGTAAGTACCATTATGAAAATATAAATAAATTTAGTTTTTTATTTTTTATAAGTTGATTTGGAATTATTTTATTAAAACATAAATATAGTTGCTTTATCTAAAATGGAAGATATTTTGTCAAAGTACTTTTGATAATTTTATTGAAGACCCGAATTCAATTAATAAAAATATAAAACTTTTATTCTGAATTTTTTTTATTATGACTAGTTATTTAGCTCACATGGCTCTAACCTAGGCTAAATCACCTTTAGTAGGATACGATTAAGAGTCTAAGAAATTATTGTAGTTCTTGATCATGGGTCGTAGTAATTAATCAGTAGGTACATTTTTTTTTAAAGTTCGAAAGAATTCTCGATGGATTAGTGACATTTGATTGAATTTAAGTACACAATTGGTACAAAAGATAATACGTTTTCTAACTGAAAAAATCTTGTACATATAAATTTTTGAAAAATGATACAATAATACAACTCACATTGTTAAAGTAGTACAACTCATAATATTGTTAATGGTATAATCAGGGCCGACGAGAGGGTACGGCAGGTGGGATAGTTGCCCGGGAGCTCGGGTCTAAAAAGGGGGTCCGCAGCCTCGATTAGGAGCGCGGAGAAAGTGAGGCGACGTTTTTTCTTTTTTTTTCGTCGATTGTATTTTTGGAAAAAAATGTTTGAAAATTTTCTGTTGTACCCGGGGACCCGTCATTTCTCTCGCTGGCCCTGGTTACAATGATATAATATGTTGTGATCACGGATTAATGTAAAAATATTAATGAGGATTACTGGAGCTGACTCGTTGATAAACTAATTTGGAATATTAGGGGTAAGTTTGTGGTACCTGTTAATCAAATATTAATATAATTAAGTGTGTTTGGTAGCCTGCACTAGTGTACACTTTACTGCATTTTGTAGTGAAAATGCGTTTGGTATTATTTAGTGTAGATAAAAGTAACTGTTTGGTATACTAGTGTAGTGTAATTTATACTGCCCGAATTACACCAGGGTTTGAAAAAGAGCAACTAGTGTAGTGAGTGTAAATTCATAGTTAGCTTGGTATTGACTTTAGATTAATATTATTTCTCTTTTGCATTTTTCTTTTTAAATTTCTATTTCAAAAATAAATACCCAAAAAAATATTGAAGCAGCAGATACGTATAATCATTAATGAAACTAATAGTGATAATAGTGATTATAACTCGGAACTCGACGAACAAAGCAGTAGTAGAATTGCAGTTTTTTATTAGAGAGAATGTAAAAAAAATATATAAATAAAATAGTATACAAAGTAAAATATTTATTATAAATTTGATAAATTTAATTAAGTATTCCTTATTAAAATAATAAAAAAAGAAATTTCAACAGTTTTGTATATCACTAGTCCGCAACTAGTCCGTTCAATTTAGACTTAATCCTGTAACTACAGTAACTATTAATTGATTTATAAATTAATTAATAATATTTAAAAGTATTTAAAAAGATCAAAATACAACGGAATCGAAAAAAAGAGATCGTGAACGAAATTTTATTGAAAATGAAAAATATAATTTATTAGAAATATTTAGAAAATATTTAAAAATAACTGAATGTAAAGAGACAGACGATATTAACAATAAAAGAAAAAATAAAAGAATTGTCAAAAATTCTGCTGTCGTAGCCCGTAGGTACCTCCTGCTAATCGAGCAACTACATCCATAATGTGCAACTGAACGTCGCAAACTATTTGAATGTTACCAAACCTTTTCTATTTCTAAACACTTCAGCATGATTTTCACCTGGTGACTCAATTTTAATATAGGTACAATCAGTTGCACCACATACATTTGAAAATTGTGCAGTATTATAAAAATGTGCACAGACGTTGCGTTTTTCCTGACTTGTATAGTTAATTTCAATAAATTCATTTTTAATGAAGCGATGTGATAATTCTACTCACAGTTACCGTACTTACATTAAAGTTATTTGTAATAACTTGCTGAAACGACCTAGTAGCATAAAATCTTAATGTTATCAGCAACTGGTTCATTGCTGAAATTGGGCACTTTCGAAAGATTGTCGATTTGATGTTATTGTCAGTTTTTTCTAAAACATACATTGTCACTTCTTTAGTCAATCGAAATCGAAGTTTAAATTCTGCATCACTTAACGTCTCAAATGAATTCGCACGATTGCGAAAAATTCTAGGCAATCGTATCCTAACAGAAACTGAATATACTGATGAAATCTATGAAATTGAAAACATCTTATTAGTCTGTAACCTGTGACTTCAAAAGTTATTGACGTTAAAGTCTGCTTGTCAAAAAAGTAGTTGTCAAAAATAAAAATTTTCATTTAACATCCAGTTAAGTATTTAAGGGAGCAAAATGAATCAGTTAGTTTTATAATATTGGCCCTTAAATATTTAATTTATTCAGGCTTATCTTTAACTTGAACAAATTTACGTGTGTTCAACAAACTCAACAATTTTTAGATTATTCCGCCATTTTTGCTTGCACCAGTATAATAAAAACGTTTGTTACCAAGGGTTGCACTGTTTACACTATTTAGACTTATGGCCTTACACTCATTACAATTGAAATAGACTAGTGCAGGCTACCAAACACAGCCAAAGTGTATTGCCCACTTCTTTTCTTACCCAAACCAAAAACGCGCATATTAAGAGAATTTTGTCTTCTATCAGAATATTAAAATAATAAAAAAGAATTGGCCAGCTTCCATTTAAAGTTGTGAATATTATTTATGGCAAGACCGGAAGCCGATAAAATAGTTGTACTATGTGAAAAATTTGACCAATTGCATTGTTCATGGTCAGCTGGTATACAATTAAGAAAGGGCATAGCTGGGTAAGATAGGGAAAACGGCCCTTGATGCAAAATTGATTGTTTTTATAGGAAATAATACTTCTTAGCCTCAGATGCATTCCTGCCAAATTTCAACCCTCTGAGGCTAATAGTTTATGAATACACAAAGAGACAAAAATTTTTGAAAAAAATTTTTTTTGACGAAATTACTGAGCCGATTTATTTGAGTTTAATATATATTGTGTACCCACCTTAGGCAAAGTAATAAAAATAAAAATTAACGTTATATCCCTTTATTATACTAATTTTTTAAATTTTTAAATTTAAGTAAATTTTTTTTTCTGGCTCTTACGTGTTAGCGACACCCACCATTTTTTGTTCAATAATATGTCTCTTAGTACTCTATAACATATATTTTTATGGAAAAATTTTAGTTGGTAGAACATAGTAATATTTCAATACAAATGCATGCCATGTTCGGTACTATATATATTACTTACGTATACAAAGGGCCATAAACTAAACCATCTGCCTTATTTCTAAAACACAGTAGAACTCTACGGAGTGCAATAAAATGTTCTATTCCCCCCTGAGTTACAGTTCTTGGAGTTCCTGTGACGGTCTAAATTATATATATATATATATATATATATATATATATATATATATATATATATATATATATATATATATATATATATTTTGACTTGTTATAAAAAATAGGTTTTAACTTGTTAAAAAATAATTTTCAAGGTAATTTTTACCATGAATCTGAACATTTGAATGAAATCAGTAAAATTATCTCAGCATACTTACTAATAAAAATTACATCTATAACTCAACAAAAATTATAAGTTTTCGAAACTTTATTTAAATAAAGATAATAATAATAATAATAATACGTCTCAAATTTTATATTGTTTTAATAATAATAAACATTAACTTAATAAGTTGGAACAAAAAACTTCAATAATATGTAGTAATAACAACAGTCCGGCTAAAACCTGTTGTAGTTATAAAAATATGTATGTAGGTACTACATATAACTAACTTGAAGAAATTCGCCCCTCTCACTTGATGTTTTTGTTGCCCTTCTTAAGAGGGTGCAGAAAGGCGACTTTTTCTGTAATAAAATTACATACGCTCATAACTACGACAAACAAGCTTAGACAAACGTCTAGCTTTATCTGCTGTTCATCTTCTTTTGTTAACACGATGGCGGGTCATGGGGAATTATAACGAAATGACCAACTGGTATATTATTTTGACAGCTAATAAACTTTGTATGAAATTGTTGACGTCGTAAGACGTGGTGTTTGAGCTAACAAAGTTTCACTTCTCGTCTAACAAAGGAAAAAACTCTAACAAAAGAGAAATCAATATCTATATTGTTTTATTAATAAAAACAAACGGCAGATAATGTTGAACTTTTGTAAATTTAAACTAGTCTATCCTAGTTATGAACGTACAGTCGTGTTGAGACTAAAAAAAATCATGGCCTCCCCTTTGATTTGTCTCTTTTTATTATTACTCTTCTTTTTCTAAAATAAATTAGCAGATTTAGATCTCTATAGTTAACTGGTGACTTTTTAACAAAATCCTATTATAATTATTTTATACATACCTACTTACAAATAAGTCAATTTAAATAAAATTGTCGTATATTTTTTGATAAAACTAAGCAAATATTAATTTAAAATACTGTAAGCAATTCAAAATATTGTAGAATAGCTCCGAATAGTATTAAATACATCTACTTAATAAATTTCTAACACTGACTGACTGACAGACAACGCACAGCCTAAACCGTTGGGTTTAAAAGAATGAAATTTTGCATAGGAGTTCCCTATGTGACGTAGGTGAGCACTAAGAAAGGATTTTTTAAAATTCGTCCCCTAAGTGGGTTTAATAGGGAATGAAAATTTGTATGTAAATTCTTTATTTTTGAAGTTAGTGATATTAAAATTATGTTACTATGGCTATTAAAATAAATATTTAATGAATCATTAACTTTGACCGATAGACAACGGACAACCTCAACTGTTGAGTTTAGAGGGACGAAATTAAGCACAGGACTTATGAAAATTGGCGTTTAGGCTTCTATTTATAAATAAAGTCAGTTGTTTCTGGAAATTTATTCCCTAAGGCATTAAAACAGAAAATGAAAGTTCATATGGGAAGTTCATCGTGGATATTGATTTAGGCTTTTGAAAAACATTAAAAGTGAGCACAAAGTGAGTACCTAATAAAGAGATATTGCCGATGGGCAATCCCATTAGGTATACGGCTAGTAGATATATAATCTATTATAGTTAAATATGCAGAACACCCTCCTTACTCGGTACCTCAGTTTTCAAGCTTTTTTTAGTCTCAATACGATAGTATGTAATTATATTATTTTAGAAATAGGGTAGATATTTTACTTTATAGTCCTTTTTATACATAATTAATATATGTAGTATCGAACATGGCATGCATTTATACTGAAATATTACTATGTTCTACCAGCTAAAATTTTTCCATAAAAATATATGTTATAGAGTACTAAGAGACATATTATTGAACAAAAAATGGTGGGTGTCGCTAACGCGTAAGTGCCAAAAAAAAAATTACTTAAATTATAAAATTTAAAAAAATTACTATAATAACGGGATATATCGTTAATTTTTTTTTTATTACTTTGCCTAAGGTGGTACACAATATATATTAACTCAAATTAATCGGCTCAGTAATTTCGTCAAAAAAAATTTTTTTCAAAAATTTTTGTCTCTGTGTATTCATAAACGATTAGCCTCAGAGAGTTGAAATTTGGCAGGAATGCATCTGGGGCTAAGAAGTATTATTTTCTATAAAAACAATCAGTTTTGCGTCAAGGGCCGTTTTCCCTATCTTACCCGGCTATGCCCTTTTTCTGCCTTCCATTTTTTGTTTCAACAAGAAAGTACTTTTTTAAACCGTCATTACTGCAGTAAAAATTTTTCCAAATTTTGTGGCTCGTAGTTGGCTTGTGGGTCAAAGGCTACCTTCCGTAATTTTATATTGTACTATTAAACGAGCAATCTTTGCATATATTATGTATGTATGTATGGCCTTTTTTTAGCAGACGCTAATGTTTTTCTTTCATTTGAATAAATTAATCTCACTAAGGGTCAATAAGGGTTAACTGACCAGGGCCAATTCTACCTGGCCAATTTTTTAAGATATTTCAATTTAAAATATTTCGGTTTTACATATACGAATAATATAAAAAATAAATTAAAAACTTAGTTTACAGTTTCAACAATTACAGTTTAAAGTGGTATAACTCATATTATTGGGTCATCCGGAAAGTTATATAAGTTGGGTCATCCGGAATGCTCAAAAGTTGCCGCTGATTCTTGACAGTTTGTCTCGGGTATCGCTTTATTTCTTGACGCTTTGTTTCATCGTCAATACACACAGGTCGACCGGAAGGAGCTTCATCTTCCAAAGAAAAATTACTCGTTTGAAATCTAGCACACCACTTTCTACAAATTCTGTCAGAAAGCGCGTCGGCACCATAGACACTACAAATATTTCTTGTTGCGTCAGCTGCATTAGTACTCTTTTTAAACTCGTATAACATGACATGATGTTCCTTGATGTCTAAGATTGCTCATGATTACTGACCTAACACTAACATGTTGTTGCATGTTTCATTTGCGGTTACTACTTGAAGAAATATGAATTCATTCGAGCGGCTCCCAAAACGGCACGAACTTTCCGTATGATCTAATAAATTGATATAATACCGATTGAAAATAAAAATAGAGTAATTTTATTATTTACAAAAATGAAAATCCCCGTCAGCTGAATGCTTGGGAGTGGAAAGGTCGTCAGTTCATTTGTCAAATACTTATCCAACGTTCAGATGCACTTAGTGTGCAGCATGTTTAAGGCCCTAACTGACGGTCTTATCTCCTTTAGAAGTGCAGCTGACGATCGTTTTTATTTAGTATCATAAAAATATAAAGATTCAACTGTATAAATTTCATACAGTATAAAATTACTTTAAACTTGAATATTCTTGCATGGTTTATATACATGACTGTTGTATAATCCCCCTTCTTCAATGCAGCTGACAGTCATTTTTTTGTTGAAAATTATTTAAAAAATCATTCCCGAAATTTTGGTACGGTATGAAAATACTTGTATCATACTTCCTTTTGGCAACTTTAACATGTTGTAACTTTTAGTCCCACCGCGGGTGGGGCAACTGACGCTCATTTTACTAAATTGAATGTTAATCAACAGTCCAAGACCAAATTTATTCGTTATTCCTCGAGGAAATGCAATGCTACCTCCCGTACTATAAAGAAATAAACAACTGGTTAACTGTCCAGTTATCATCAGTTGCCACATTTGCTCTCCTCAACAAATTCCATTTAAATTAGATTTCCACTGAGCCGGACTCGGTAACCCTGATATTATATAATAAAACGGAAAATAGTAAGAAAACCAGGAAACAATTTAAAAAGAAACATTGAAGCATCTACATAACGTAGCGTCGCAGCATCTACATAACGTAGCAAATTTCCTCCTACTAACTTATTTTAGTTCAAAAAATAATTTTTCAAACGAATACAAGACGTAATAATTATAACAGTGAAATTCTACGTCACTTTGAAAACTAACCGTTTTTCAGACTTTTTTCAAATACAGACGTCACCTAGAATTATTTTTTGTATTTACAAAAACATCAGTCTACACTTCTACAGAATTCAATTTATTAGTTAGGAAAATAATTCAAATATCTCTAACAATAAATATCTCAAATGAGTTTAAAAAAATCAAAACGATGCTGTCTATTATGTATCCCTAGTCACAAATATACCTATAAAAAGTTATACAACTAAAAAAAAAAAAAAAAAAAAAAAAAAAAAAAAAAAAAAAAAAAAAAAAAAAAAAAAAAAAAAAAAAAAAAAAAAACACCCATAAAACCTATGTCTACCAAGTACTTAACACATAAATATTTTTGGTATATCAGTTTGCAGGATATATAATGTTTGTAGGGCATTATTTCAAATCTCAAGGTCACCATTTAAACTAATTAATATATTATTAAGATTTAAACTGCAGTTATCTCAAAATGAACACTTCCCAGATATCTCACTTTCATACTAGGAAGGCGATATATCAACATCTAAAAACATTTCAGTCCTTTTTGGCAATTCTGGCAAAATTAAAACACTTTTTTAAAATTTTTTTTATTGTAAAATCGAAACTTTCTTTTGAAGACGGTTAAAATTACCATTTTTTACTATTTTTACACCATTTTTACCATTTTTTACTATTTTTACACCATTTTTACCATTTTTTACTATTTTTACACCATTTTTACCATTTTTTACTATTTTTACACCATTTTTACCATTTTTTACTATTTTTACACCATTTTTACCATTTTTTATTATTTTTACAATTATTATTTTTTACTCCTATTTAAAATAATATTTTTGACTGTTTGTCTTTTTTTAAGAATTAAATATTGTTTAAATTATTTTGTTGGTGGCTTCTATAGAAATAATTATGAAATATTTATTAAATGAAAAATCAAGAGGCGGCTTTGCGTGTTTTGATTAAATTTTGCGTGTTTTATTGTCAATTTGCGTGTGGAAAGTAAACTTTTTGCACGAAAAACAGCAGCTGAAATATACTTAAGCCATGCGGGAAGAGTGCAGTGGGCAAACAGCTATTTTCCGTACTAAAATGTATGCGCCAAATCAGTACTTTCCCTGCATGAGTAATAAAAAAAATCTTTTCCACATTTTTGTTTTGAGTTTCAAATTTTTTAAAAATACTAAAAATTTAAATTTTGGCTTTACTTTGCTAAGCGACATAGAGGAATGTATAGGGAAGATTCACACAAAATTTCAAATAAATCGGTAGAGTAGAACTTAAAATATCATGCACGCCAGCTTGAAAAAAAAAAGTTTCCAGGAAAATGTCTTTAAAGTTTTAATGTATAATACCTGATACCGGAACCTACCGTACTAAAATGACTAGAACTTTATAAATTTTTGAAATTTTGAAATCTTCATTTGAGAACATATTTATAAAGGTCTATACTTTCAGCAAATGAAACAAAATTTTAAACTAAAATACCCACTAGCTATTATTTCAAAAATCTTGTATTTTCTGCCGTGATTAAACTGAAACAATCGTCTTTTGATACAGTCTGTTTGTTTAACTTGTTAAACATCCTAACAAAGTATATCGCTACCTTTCTTTCCCAACCTCGTATATTTTTTTTTTACTGTTTTGAGTTAAAAAGTCATACATGTACATAATTCTCTCCCCATATGATGTTTTAAGAAATATTTCAAAATAGTTAGTGGAATAGTATATTGTGTAATAAGTGCGGGAAATTGTCGATTGGCCACGAAAGCGAAGTTGAGCGCACGAACGTAGTGAGTGCGCTCATTCGCTTGAGTGGGCAATCGAAAATCCCGCACGAGTTGCACATACTATTTTTTATTACGAAGTTGACATACATTTTTCTATTATTATTACTATTTTTGACATTTTTATTACTTTTTAAAATAATATTTTTAAATGTTCCTCTTTTTTTTCATAATTAATTATTATTTAAATTACTTTGATGGTGGTTTCTATAGAAATAATTATGACATATTTATTAAATGAAAAATTAAAGGGCGGCTTTGCGTGTTTTATTGTCAATTTGCGTGTGGAAAGTTTACTTTCCGCACGCAAAAAAGTATGTGGGAAGAGTACAGTGGGCAAACAGCTATTTTGCGTACAGAAATGTGTGCGCCAATTTAGTACTTCTCCCGCATGAGTAATAAAAAAATAATTATTCAATTAAATGCAAACTTGTACGAGGTGAGCTAAATTTAGTTTTTTGAAAAAACACGTTAAGAGTTTCTGGATAATGAAATAATAACGTCTTTATCGGCATACTTCTTATTTAACTATCTGACACTAGAGTTCGTCACCGCTATATGATCAAAGCTACCATTTTATTACTGACTGTATGTATATAAATCTTATTTGATCAAGATAAAACTTTCGAACAGTAAAAGACGTAAATAATTTTCAATGGATTAATGAGTGTGCTTGAAATTATTAAATTAACTAACTGATTAAATTATTGGTTGGTTTCTCGAATAAAAAGCTGAACCTAATCTGTACCGATGCATATGTGTTTGCCGTAATACCTGATAATTTGGGGAAAAAAATTGAAAAAAATTTGAGAAGATAACAAATTTGAAAGAAAAATTTGTCTTCCTTTTTCAGAAAATTAATACAATTAAGAAAAGGACATAGCCGGGTAAGATAGGGAAAACGGCCCTTGACGCAAAATTGATTGTTTTTATAGGAAATAATACTTCTTAGCCCCAGATACATTCCTGCCAAATTTCAACCCTCCGAGGCTAATAGTTTATGAATACACAAACAGACAAAAATTTTCCAAAAAAAATTTTTTTAACGAAATTACTGAGCCGATTTATTTGAGTTTAATATATATTGTGTACCAACCTTAGGCGAAGTAATAAAAAAAATTAACGTTATATCCCTTTTTTATACAAATTTTTTTAAACTTTTAAATTTAAGAGACAAATTGTTGAACAAAAAATGGTGGGTGTCGCTAACGCGTAAGTACCAAAAAATATTTTCTTAAATTTAAAAATTTAAAAAAATTAGTATAATAAAGGGATATAACGTTAATTTTTTTTTTTATTACTTCCCCTAAGGTGGGTACACAATATATATTAAACTCAAATAAATCGGCTCAGTAATGTCGTCAAAAAAAATTTTTTTTCGATAATTTTTGTGTTTCTGTATTCATAAACTATTAGCCTCGGAGGGTTGAAATTTGGCAGGAATGTATTTGGGGCTAAGAAGTATTATTTCCTATAAAAACAATCAATTTTGCTTCAAGGGCCGATTTCCCTATCTTACCCGGCTATGCCCTTTGAAAAACTAATAAAATTAATTATAATGAGCTGAATATTAGTACCTAAGAATTATTAAAAATTGATCTTTAAAATTTAAAAATGACATTTTATATATTTTTATATTGTTGATGATTAAGTGACGACTGTCCGCGAGAAAAACGATAAATTCAATATTTTGGCGCATCAACATTTCCCCGCAAAAAATAAGCCACGAGCAAAAAAAAACATCAAATTCACATTTTAGCCCCCTCAACTTCCGTTTTTGGCGCCCTTAAAAGCCTGCAAAGGAGCACGGGCCCCCGCTGCCCCCTTAGATCCGGCCGTGCATGATGCACACATGGTCCTCCATTCACCGCGTCAATACAGACAACATAAGTACATTTGAAATTAAAAGTATAAAACTGCGTCTCGCATTAGAGAGAGGTTGTGTTTGATTGATTACTGAATTGGAGTGGCACTCGAACAAGTGATCGGTGGCCTAGTTGGTAAGGCGCTTGGCTGGTAACCAAGAGATCCGGGTTCGAGTCCCAGCCGATCCAGTTTGGTAATTTTTCAAACACTATGTCAATTTTAATTAACATAATGAATTGGCCATTTGCCAAAGTACATCGAGTGTTCAAGTACCAGCCAAAGCTGGACATGGAGTGAACATATGAATATTGGTGTATGTTTAAATACGGATAAAAATCCGCCATACACTAATAATGTTTCACAGGCACTCGATAACATTTGAAATTAAAAGTATAAAACTGCGTCTCGCATTAGAGAGAGGTTGTGTTTGATTGATTACTGAATTGGAGTGGCACTCGAACAAGTGATCGGTGGCCTAGTTGGTAAGGCGCTTGGCTGGTAACCAAGAGATCCGGGTTCGAGTCCCAGCCGATCCAGTTTGGTAATTTTTCAAACACTATGTCAATTTAAATTAACATAATGAATTGGCCATTTGCCAAAGTACATCGAGTGTTCAAGTACCAGCCAAAGCTGGACATGGAGTGAACATATGAATATTGGTGTATGTTTAAATACGGATAAAAATCCGCCATACACTAATAATGTTTCACAGGTACTCGATAACATTTGAAATTAAAAGTATAAAACTGCGTCTCGCATTAGAGAGAGGTTGTGTTTGATTGATTACTGAATTGGAGTGGCACTCGAACAAGTGATCGGTGGCCTAGTTGGTAAGGCGCTTGGCTGGTAACCAAGAGATCCGGGTTCGAGTCCCAGCCGATCCAGTTTGGTAATTTGTCAAACACTATGTCAATTTTAATTAATAAGTACATTTAAAAAACTATAACATATGTCTTATGAGATATGCTTTATTGATTTAATATGCATATGTTTAAAATAGTAATCTTAAGTTGGACACACAAAGCTCATAAATCTATACATGTAATAAAATTGTAACGAGGCCATTTCTGTACATGCAATATTTTTGGAAAATTGTACTGGTACTGTAAATAGTTATCGATGTAGATACCAAAACAGCGATTTTTAGAATTTTTGTCTGTCTGTCTGTCTGTTCACGCATCACGCAAAAACTATTGGACGGATTTTAATGAAATTTGGTGTGATGATAACTTATTACCTCGGTCAACATCTGAAATACTCTTTACTCCGGGAAAATTTCTCATTCCAACGAGAAAATGGAAAAACCATTTTAAGCATGTGCACACATTAGGTAAAAACTATTGGACCGATTTTAATAAAATTTGATGTGGTGATAACTTATTACCTCGGGCAACATTTAAGATACTTTTTGCTCCAGAACCCACTCCCACGGGAAAATAGGAAAACCATTTTCTGCATGTGCACGCATTACGCAAAAACTATTGGACAGATTTTAATGAAATTTGGTGTGGTGATAGCTTATTACTTGGGTCAACATTTAAGATACTTTTTACTTCGGGAAAATGTTCCATTCCCATGGGAAAATTGAAAAACCATTATAAGCATGTGCACATATTACGCAAAGACTATTTGATGAAATTTGGTGTGGTGATAACTTATTACTTGGGTCAACATTTAAGATAATTTTTATTCGGGGAAAATTTCTCATTCCCACGGAAAAATAGAAAAAACCATTTAGAGCATGTGCATACATTACACAAAAATTATTATTCCTTGCAAGTTCTGTATAATTATTACACTTAATGCATACATAATTCTCATTGAACTTATAAAAATGCCTTGCGCGAACGACGTCGCGAGTACGACTAGTTGTTTATAAATTAAATATTGATAGTGCCAAGAAACAAAATTCTTTTCCTTTAGTCTAATGGAGTTCTATATATATCAACATTTTGCTGGTATTTTCATATTTGCAATATTTCTTCTCGAAATAATTAAATTTATTAAGGAAAACAGCATTTTTATTTTTATTTTTTGTAAAAATATTTGAACAAATTAATAATATTAGTACTGGAAAGAAAAATGGCGCATTTTTTTTACAGTTGTTTGAAACAATGTGGATAATTTTAATGAAATGCGGAAAAAGATTCTCCTCTGAAGTTTCTTAATTAAGCGTATTATTGAGAGAAGTTTGTAACTTGTAAAAAAGAGGGAGGAAAAGTATACTGTTGCAAAATATTTTAAATTAGTTAATTATAGCGTTGATGTTAAATCTGAAAATACCCATCTACATTATATATTATAATATACATACCTACATGGTGATTCACATTAACCGCCAGGGAAAAATTTTTGCGCTTATAAATTACAGGCACTTACGATAATATTAGAATATTGTCACAACAAAATTCCCCAAGTCCGTGGTGTACATGCATTAAGACAGGGTTCTTGATTAGCTAAAGTTTTTCACAATTTTGCGAGATAAAATGTATGTCAATTATGTATATTCGGAAAAATTTACTTGTACAAGTGTTACCGTGAATGTCAGTTACGTAATAATTTGATTCTCTATATCCCATAGACTAATCGATCTAAATCACCCGAAATAATTTTAGTTTAAAGTTCTCAACAAATGCTACTATTTGCTATTTTTTTAGATTTTGTGATGCATTGTTGAAAAAATTAAAATATTTTAATATAATAATCATGCCTAAAACTAACGAATAACTAACAGACAGAGAAGGAGGACATTCATTTTAAAGTTTAATATTTTGAAAACTGAGCTTAGAAATGAAAAATGGTTAAACAAATTTCAATTGAACTTTAAGAATCCTTTCTTACGATATTCATTTTTCTCGTCATCTTTTAATACGAGAAAGTACCTACTTCAAGAAATAAAGAAAAATTTTTTGCTATATACACAACTGCCGTGATTATCTGTGATTCGAAATTTATATGTTTTAGCCAATTTCCATTCTGGAAATTCAGCTAAGTAGCTTTTATGGTAAGACCTAAGTCCCGGACTATGGTAGAAATTTGGTATATATATATATATATATATATATATATATATATATATATATATATATATATATATATATATATATATATATATTTATGTGTGTACGCGATAACTCTCGAACGAAATGTTTAATGCTTATGAAATTTGGTATGCGAGCTGGAATCCGGATTGGCTCAGCTAAGTTGGTTAACCAGATATGTCGGATGCCCAAAAGTAGGTTTTTTGGCTATTTTGCGCCATCTTTAGTGGTTTTTTGCAAAATTTTCACATAATTCAAAAATTTTTTTAAACCTTTTTTACACCATCGAAAAGAGCGTAAAAAATTTCAAAAGACAAGCTTTTAAAACATTGTTTTAAGTGAATTAGCTTTTGACAAAAATTAAGTTTATTGAATTTTTTTACGATAAATGCTTCATCGTTTTAGCAATTCGTTACTAGATAAAACAAGTGCTAGTTAGTTATTCAATATCTCTGTATTTATGTGTTATAATAAAAATACCCCTGTCGCAGCATCTGCATAACATAGCGAATTTCCAAATCTTGGGCACTGGCGGATCTCATCTAAGACCTGTACCTATTTAAAATAGTTCAGCTTTCTAAGAGTACAAGAATTTTTAAAATCGGTTGCGTAATTAGTTTTGGTATTTTTGGGGACCCAAGAACCCGAACGAATTTTGTGCAGCATAGTTGTATCCATCTAAAATAATTTAGTTCTCTAGCAGTGAGAAATTTTTTAGCATCTTTTCGATAGCTTATTACTGGCGTTTTCGGATCTGCAAGATCCCGGTGGACCTCATTAAAAAATTAGCTCGACCGTATATTCTAGGCGGACTTTATGTAATATATATATATATATATATATATATATATATATATATATATATATATATATATATATATATATATATATATATATATAAGGTACCTAAGGCATTTAAGGCCCAGCGGGTAATAAGGCCCATTAGCTATATTTCTTACCCAGAAAAGTTCTCTAACGTATCAACAAGTTTAAAGTGAACTTTCAATCATTTCAAAACCAGATACAAAAGTTGAGCTACTCAGAGTAACAAACTCATGTCATATTTTAACAAACAAATTTAGAGGTTACATTTTCGTTCGTTGATATAAAAATCGTGCACATTGTGAGTGTTATATTAATGATTTTTGAAAGGTATGTTTCTTTCAAATTGTTATCAAAATTGAAAAAAATTAATATTCTTTAAGTTTTACATCAATTAATTTAGTTTATTTCTAAAGTATTTATATAAAATGTATATAAGCATAAATATTGACATGTTGATAATAAGGCCCATGCAAATTTTGTTTGGGCTTTATTACCAACACAATTAAAATCAAACACTACAAAGTCAAATCAATTAAAACAGGTCTGAAGTCATTAACAAATGAAGCAAAATTAGACGCACAACCTTAAATATTTATAGTTACTCTGATATAAAAACAACAAAAAGGAAAAAGGACAAAAAACTAAGTACATTTAATTTTGATTTATTTATTGCATTTGTTTAATGATGCCAGATCAGTTTTAGTTGGTTTGGTCGAATTTTTATTTTTATTCCTTAGTGTTTGGAAGTATGGCTGATAAAAAGATGAGAGCGTTGTGGTCTGAGGAAGCACTGGCATCAGCCTTAAGTTATGTCACTCGACATGGCAGTCAAAGAGAGGTTACAGGGAGATTCGGAATTCTAAGAAGAACTCTTAGATTTAATATTTATTTATTTCGACTTAATATATTCAAACACCTAGTACTTGACTTATGCGAAAAATATGATAAAAAAAATAAAAATTAAAAATAATGACTTAGGTAATTTTTTTTATTGTTGTTTTCAATAAGAGTCACGCATTCAAGCGGGATTCAAGGATTTTCGAAACTTTTTTGAACGTGTAAAAATAACAAAATATTTTGATATATAAGTTCAAGTTATTCTTAAAGTATTTTCAAGTTCAAGTTATTCTTAAAGTAATTAAAATCCCCCAATTAATTTTAAAAAAAAATAATAAATGTACTATTTCAGGCAGTTGTAATAGGTGGGCCTTATTTTCTACACCAGTCGGAAATAAGGCCCAATTGCAGACACTTTTTAGAATCAAATTTTTGACTTGTATAATTACAAATTCATTAATTTTTTTAGGAATTTTTATCAAAAAATAAGTAAATTTTTATAATTAAATACTATATATTTCATATTTTATAAGATATATAAATAATAAGCATATTTTGCTTAGGTGGGCCTTAATTGCCTTAGGTACCTTATATATATATATATATATATATATATATATATATATATATATATATATATATATATATATATATATATATATGTATATGTATATATATATATATATATATATATATATATATATATATATATATATATATATATATATATATATATATATATCAAAACCCGTTGTGTAGCATTCTACGCCGCATTTGCATCCGCAGGACAGTTGTGGATCTCAGATAACACAACCTGTACCTATCTAAAATAGTTTACCTCGGTAATAGTAAAAAGGTTTCAAAATCGGTCAGTTATTTTATTTTTGACACTTTTAGGTCCTACTGACACTTCAGACCTTACATAACGTAATCTATATGTATCTAAAATAGCTTAGCTCCCCAACAGTGAAAAAATTTTCAAAATCGGTCGGCTAGTTTATTTTTGACGCTTTTGGATCCGATGGACCCTGGCAGACTTTACATAACGTAATCTATATTTATCTAAAATAGTTTAGCTCTGTAACAGTGAAAAAATTTTCAAAATCGGTCGGTTAGTTTATTTTTACCACTTTTGGGTCCCATGGACCCTGGCGGACCCTAAATAACGTAATGTATGTCTATCTAAAATAGTTAGTTCCCCAACAGTGAAAAAATTTTCAAAATCGGTCAGTTAGTTTATTTTTGACACTTTTGGGTCCTGTGGACCCTGACGGACCTTACATAATGTATTCTAAATCTATCTAAAATAGTTTAGCTCTGTAACAGTGAAGAAATTTTTAAAATTGGTCGTTTAGTTTATTTTTTACAATTATGGGATCAGTAAATCCTGGCGAAACTCATACAAGTCTAGTACTCTAACAGTAAGAAAAGGGTTCTAAGGATCTCATATAACTTATGGCAGTCCGTAAGCTTCTTGCGGACATCATTTAATTAATTAATTCAAATACTTTAACTTACTAACTGTGAAAAATTTTTTAAAATCGATTGGTTAATTAATTTCTGGCCTTTTTAGGTCCCGAAAACCTTGACCTCACATAAAATACCTTAAATCCATTTGAAATGGTTTAATTTTTTAACATTATTAATTATTAATGGAAAAATTTTCAAAATCGATTCAAAATATTTTTCCGTACATACATATGTACATTGTACATATTTTGTTTTGTTTTATATTTAATAATATTTATATCATAACATAATCTTCAATTTCTTGTTTACTTAAAAATTCAATAAAAAAAAAAAAAATTCTTCATTACATTAGCTTAGAAAATCTGTTTAATTTACATTTTTTAACATGGGATAGAACCATGCTAATTATAATGCAATAAATGAGAAACAAAACTCTATACATGTATGTATGTTATATCACATATATGTGAATAGTTTTCACTTGTTCTCACAAAATTCTTTAATAAAAAAGTGAAATATTTTTATACTTGATAAAGAACTGAGATATAAATATAAATTACTTATTAGACTAACTAAGAAAGAATAAAAGTGAAAATTTACATTTTCTCGAAAAATACTTAAAATAGAAAGAAAATTATAAGAATATTTTCTTCATAATTTTTTTTTCCTTTTCAACGATGTAAAAATCGAACTGCCTTATGATAGGATCGAATGATAAAAAATGGCCAGAAAACCTACTTCTGGGCATCCGACGTGTCTGGCTAACGAACTTAGCCAAGCCAATTCAGAATCCAGTCCGCACACAAAATTTCATAAGCGTTAGACGTTTCGTTCGAGAGTTATCGCGCGGATACATATATATATATATATATATATATATATATATATATATATATATATATATATATATATATATATATATATATATATATATATAAATTTTAGTGAATATCATTTTCGTATTCTAGGGACCTCAAAACATATTTCTGATATGGTCCCGGGCTTAGGTCGCACCATGACACCTGGCGTAAAAGCTGAATTTCCAGTTTTGGAAATTCGCTAAAAAAGCTCTGTCTTATCTTTTTAAATTAAAATTGGACAGATTTTTTAAGAGTACGTTATGGAAAGGGAATTTTTGTATGATGTCCTCCTTTAGAGAGAAAATATAATTTATATATATTTGCATACCTAGAAAAAGAAATCGAAAATTATAGTTATGTAGTGTAATAATATATCGTTAAATGGATATACGCTACACTATATGAGATCCGTTAGGGTCCTGAGAACCCAAAAGCGCCAAAAATTAACTACTGAACTGATTTTGAAAATTGTTTCACCGTTAGAAAGCTAAACTATTTTAAATGGATAAGGGCTTAAATGAGATTCGCCAGTGTCCAATATTTGGAAATTCTTTATGTTATGCAGATGCTGCGACGGGGTTATTTTTTTACGGTTATAAAGAAAACGTAACGTTTAAAGTAACGTAAATTTTAATTAAAATATAAAAGGTTCTACGTAAGTCTTATATTGAATCTGAATGTATTAATAGTTACTCTAGCCGATTTAGATTACCTGCGAAATTCGGATATCCACGACGCCGACGGTCCTGCTATCTATTAACGCGGATAATCAAAATAATTGTAGATATGAGAATTATGGGAGCTAAACTACTAATTGAAACTACCTCAAGATTATTTCAAAATACTCAATTATTTTAATGGTTTTTCAAGGAATTTAAATTAGAAAAATATTAAACAGTTAACAAAAAAAAAAAAAAAAAATAAATAAATTAAAAAAATTTAGTTATAAGCAAACCTTTTTGAAAAAGCTACTTTTAATGATACCTATAAGTACATTTATATTGTAAAGCCCTGGAATAACTTCTGACAATTTATTAAAATTTTTATAAATACTTGGAAAATAAAGTCTACAAGTTCCTAAATTAGAGAAACAATTTTTTTACTAGGTGATCGGTTTTGTGCGACGTGATTCTTCCATCTTCAAAATATCCTTGGATTTTTAATGATAAAAAGTTATTGTTTTAAAAAATTGCATACCTAGTAGTACTAAGCAAATTTATTTAAATTATTTTTTAAGGTAGTAGGGCCATGGCTTTTGATATTGTATAGCATTCGGGCTAAAATTTCTGAAGGTTCAAACTGCAGTAATGGGAAAAGTGTAAATAAGGCTGCAATTTCTGAGCACCTATATTTGAGTGAATCTATCTATAGAATTATTCAAATAATTTCAAGTTCTGCTCCTGCTCCTCGTTGATAATTTTTCTAAATATTACATGTATGTCGACTCACGGTATTATAAAAGGAGTAAAAAGAGTAAAAAGAGTAAAAAGAAATACTATTTAAAATGATATAGATCGGTTCTAACTAACGTTGCATCGAATGAGACCCGTTCGTGGATACACAATATACTTGAATCTTTTATTTAAAATTTGAATATGTGTTTATATTAGACATTCGTTAGTTTCCACTACTTTAGTAGAGCCGGTAGCAATATCTCATTTATAATGTTTCCAAATCCACACATAAATCCTTATAACACAGATTTAAAATGCATATTTAAAGAGCCATAATTTTTTAACTAAACAGTATACCTGAATCACCCGGTATATTAAGTATCTCTGCTTTTACTCTAGATGTAATTAATAACACATTTATGTCTAGTGGGAATCAATTTTATTTTAAAACAAGCGTCCATAGAATTTCATAATTACATATTTTAATATTCACTAAGTAAAACACTATACTACAGTCGACTCTCGTTAATTCGAAACTCGAGGAACTCTTAAAATATTACGAATTATACTATACCTCATTTAAGTTAAAATTGATCATGAGTTTTCGTTAAAAAATTAAATAATTCTTATATTCGAAACAAATAAATTTTCTATTTTTTTCTAAAAACAAACTGCAAATTTAAAATTTACGTAAATGCAATAATAAAAGTGATAAAACCAAGAAAACGGAAACTATTTAAATTTAAAGTGACGAAGCATGGTTAAATTTAACTGAAACGAACCATACTAAAAATATTACGGTGAACTTGAACTTGTCTCAAAATGTACTTACAATCTCTCTGTCTCTTTCTCTCTGCAACTTTGAATTGTCGAGTGTTTGACGCCGATGAGTTACGTAGCAATGATTTTTTCGTTCGAATTACCAAGTGTATAAAAATGTATTGTCTTAGTTCGAAATATAAAGAGATTTTTAATTTTTAAGGATATTTTGGAGTAATGGTCATCAAAGAAAACAGAAATGTGATTTTTTCCCCTAAAGGCTACCGATTTCGACTTATCGTCTTCTTCAGGCCTCTGAGAAAAATTTATTGATATAAAGGTACATAGATAAAATATAAAAAATATATAAAATATATTACATGAGGTACTTACATAATTGTATTTATGTCAGACTGACATTTGAAAATAAAAATAATAACACTAATTAAAAAAGTTTAAAAACAGTTTAAAGCAAGATTTATAGTTTAAAATGATTAAAAATATGAAGAAAATTATTTAGAAATATAGATAATTTAAAGAAATATATAATTAAACTGTGCATCACGAAAAAATTGTGCATTACGAAAAAACAAATAAGGATAATATGAATGTATTTGTGAATTAATGTTAAAATATTTTGAATGAAAAGTAAGTATTGCTACGATGAATTCCGAAAACAAAGTGCATTCTAATAAAATTAAGGTGAATGATCATAATTATTTAATTTTTTAAAAATTTTTAGTCAGTGTGCGCACCTTTGGTGTTTTTAACAATGGCAGGCATAATCTTGTCAAAGTTATGGGTATATGTATTGTCTACGGAGATGGCGTCGTGGTAGAGATTGCAATTTGGCTGTACGGTATTGATCCAACAGCTTTCGATGAAGAATCTCTTCTTATAATTGGATTCACGTTGGAGCACTATGGGGTTGTCGAAGTTGAAGTTGTGCCCATTATCCCAAGAATGCCGTACCAGTCCTAACACCATATTGGCTTGCCTAACGTTGTTTTTGTGTTGCTTCATCCGCTCACTGAGATGTTGTTTCGTGTTTCCAATGTAAACATTGTCACACTCGGTGCAAGAAACCATATATACCACATCTTCCTTAGGGAAAAAATTTAGTTAAAATATTCTTAACTTGGTGCCATTTCCGGTTATACCGGAGGCTGACACCAAATTTGTTATTTGAAGTGTTTTTGACAGCAAATTTGAATTCGCTGGAAATTGTTACTAATATTCTATGTGCAGTGACATTTCAGCTTTTTGACTTGATACAGGGTGGTTACATAAAGAATCTTTTTAAATATTGTTTATTGTGGAAATCTTTTTTTTTTTTTTTTTTTTTAAATGAATCACTTAAATTTTTTATCATAATTATGTAGAAAAGTATAAAGTCTATCTATTACTATAAGACATTCTTATACCTAAAACTGCTATTTTGGAAGTTACATACAATTTATATAATAAAATGATCAGTTAGGTTTTCTATGGGCACGGCTGATACAAAAACCACGGAACAGATTTCAGTGAAACGTTATAAATTTCTTCCTTAGGCGCTTCACCATCTCAGCATCGACATCTCCAGTCAAAATTACCACAATACTCTTTATGGAGCTTGATATGTTCAAGAAAAAGTTGATATATCAAAAATACTCCTTTAACAATCAACGGAAACAAAAGAAAGAAAAACAAAAGATTACCTAGGTTACGATAAAAATAATCGTAACTTCAAACCTTTTTCAATAAAATTTAACTTTAGAAAAGGATAGTAGTAAAGTTTAATTACGGAGGAACTGAACATAATTTTAAAAAGTCCACCAGGGTTCTGGGATCCCTAAAAGGATCTAAAATTGAATTAATTTTAAAACCATCAATATGGGAATCTATCGTAAGATCTCAGAGTATGAAAATTAGATATAGTTAAGATAATTTTACACGAATGAAACTGGAGGCCATAGTCGAAGGAGGTCAAAAATAAATTAATTAATACATGTTTCGTCACTTTTTGAAAATTAATCCTGTAAAAAGTAAAATAGAGAATAAACGCAAAAAAATGGAGGAGAGGTCAAACTTTACATTTTCAACGTCTACTGTTCTAGCGTCTCCAACAATGAGTCAGTTACTTTAGGAAATGTTCAAATATAATGCAAACAGACTTATATGGGATGTAGGGATTTCAATTTTCAAATAAGAAGAGGGAGGATACTTTTTTAAAGTCTACAAAATATTAGGTATCTTTAAAATATATAATATTTGAGTATTTTAAGCCGACATACTTTTTTTACTTTTATACCAAATTCGTTGACACTTTCTTAATAGGCTTACTTTAGATTTTTAGTCTATGTTATATAATTGAAGAAATGAGCAACTTGTTTTTGAAAATTTTCTATTGTTCCTAGATAACTAGCCAAAGGCAGAAATTAAAAATAAAGGCGATTGCTGAGTAAGCTTATCAATAAATAAAGCCTAGCATTTCAGCTTATGATGAGAAAATAGGGAAAAAATATTTTATCAAACTACTTAAAAGGAATTACCTTTACTAAATTACGAAATTCACGCTTGCGAACCCGCGGGTATCAGCTAGTTTAATAATAAACAGCATGCATTAAAAAAGTGGGACAGTAATTCGGTAAGTAGTATCAAGGACGAAAGTTTGAAAAAATGTAGTAGGTTTGGTTAAATTACATAACTAATGTTTATCTGACGTTATTAATAATAAATGAAGTAAAATCAGACCTCTGACTATTGAAAAGATAAAGGGATTGTAGGTATATATTTAATGCATAGAAAAATGAAGCCAAAAAAGGGTTAAAGTGTTGACCAATATGGCGGTTTAACAAAGTTGTATTTAACATTTCGTATTTAACATTTAACAATATATATAAATTTTAATGAATATCATTTTCGTATTCTAGGGACCTCAATACATATTTCTGTTATAGTCTTGGCCTCAGGTTCCATCGTTACACCGGCCGTAATAGCTGAATTTTGAGTATTCGAAATTCGCTAAAATTTAACATCAGTAAATATATATATATATATATATATATATATATATATATATATATATATATATATATATATATATGTATATATATATATTATATATATATATATATATACATATATATATATATATGTATATATATATATATATATATATATATATATATATATATATATATATATATATATATATGTATATGTATATATGGGACATTCTTTCTGAACGGGAGACCCACTGCCGTCCAAAATTTGTGTTGCTCAAAATAGGTGTACAATAGCTCAAATTAAACGTTATGAACTCTACTTCTCAAATATGAGTGGCATAATTGGTTGACCTCACACAAGTTTTAAGGACAAATTAAAAATATATAGAATATATACAGGATGATCCATTTAACCTACAATTTTCTATGTCTTGAAAAATAAGCTTGTAGGGAAACTTTACCTGACAAAGAAAATAGTATTTCTGAAGAGGGCATCTTTCTGTACTAAAATAAGCTCCATGCCCCCTGAGGGGGGGGGGCGGCGGAAATTTTGAAATCTAAAATAGGAACCCCCATTTTTTATTGCAGATTCGGATTCTACGGGACACAATACTCAAATTTTATACGAAAGACTATTTTCTATTCGTAACAGATGGCGTTATAATTGTAAAAATTACGTTATGTAAGGTCTGCTAGGGTCCATGGGACCCAAAAGTGTCCAAAATAAACTAACCGACAGATTTTGAAAATTTTTTCACTGTTAGAAAGTTTAATTATTTTATATATATATATATATATATATATATATATATATATATATATATATATATATATATATATATATATGTATATATATGTATATATATATATATATATATATATATATATATATATATATATATATATATATATATATATATATATATAAATGACTTAAGTAATTTGCGAGAAAATTGTAATTTTCACTTATGGCCCACAAAATATAGAAAACTAGCTTTTTTTAAAGACATTTTATATCTATTCACGTATGTATTAACTGTATTATAAAAAAAAACGCCGTGAGCAGCGGGGCCCCATCACGGTAGTCGAATTTTCCCCTTCATCTTCGGTATTGAATGTCTACAAGCGAAATGTGATTGAAAGTCTACAACCGAATTGTCATTTTGTTGGTTTCAAAACTGGTGATGAGTGTTCGGCTGATCGAGGCTTTAAAAAAAGGTTTTAATTATTTAAGGGCTGTATCTCAGTAAATTTCAATTTTGTGCCGAAAACAGGTAGCAGAAAAAAAGCCAACACAATTCGTACGAGGACATTCCTGCCCATGTTTATCCGCTAATTGCCTTTATGTTTTAGTTTTAAATATTAAAAAAGGACCTTAAATAGTAAACTGGAAGGCCTTTATAAAGATATTTTTTCTTTCCAAAAAAATCCAAAATTTCTATTTTATAAATACTAAAAATCCAAAATTCCTAATTTATAAATAAACAGTGACTTTAATAACATTTTTAAATTACTTAATATGTATGTATTTCATTTGTCATAAAAGTAAGTTCACTTTTTTTTAAATTTTTTAAAATTACTATTCGCCTACTTGTATTTAGAATAAACATAATGCTTTTAAAACACATTTAACAATAGCATTCAATTCCGATGTAAAAATGGGAGAAGTGGGGGCAAAAGTGATGCGGACTCCCTACAAGGTACTAGCTGGATACTAACTGAATACACGTACAAAATTTCAGCCCTCTAGGTTTCCTTATGGAGTCTCTAGACGTGTTAGAAAACAAGCAAAAAAATTAAGGAAATATTGGCGTAAAAATCGTGGGGGTAAGGGTTAAAAGTTGAAACCTCCAAAAAACAGTGTCTGGCTATTAGCTTAACCTGTACACCAAATTTCAGCCCTCTAGGTTTATTTGGGGAGATTTTGACCCGAACGAAACTGTTAAAAAACAAGAAAAATCATGTTCTTTTGGGTATAAAAATGGTGGGGGTAGGAGTTAAAAGTCGAGACCCCCAAAAGGCACCCCCTTGATACTAACTCAATCCGAATACAAAATTTCAGCCCTCTAGGTTTATTCGGGTGACCTGTGCGAGTGGTACAAACTTCGAAAACGTCGAAAATGCATGAAATTGTAGCTTAAAAATGAGGGGGGTGGGGGTAAAATATTAAAACCTCCAAAAAGCACAACCTAGGTACGAACTTTATCAACACACCAAATTTCAACCCTCTACGTTAATTCTGGGGGGCTGGGGGCCTGTTAGATCCAGCGAAAATCGTTTTTCCCCCCTCTACTCCCACCATATCATCCTAGGAAGCTGAATTTTGGATATGTTGTAGATAATTGACCGAAACATTATTTAAAACCGGTTTGGAAAAGTTTTATTGCTTTTCCGCCCCCCACCACCCCCTTAAAGGTCGGGTCCGAAAAAAAATTTGCCCAAAATTTGACCCCACTTTGATAGTATGAGGTGCCTCGAAAATGAGCCCCATTTACCAAATTTCATCTCTTAACTTCCATAGGGGGGCCCTACACAAATTAAAAGGTGGCGGGAAAATATATATATATATATATATATATATATATATATATATATATATATATATATATATCAGACATTTTTTTTTTCTACATATTCGTGTTCTACGGGTCCGAAAACGGATAGCGCCCCTACTCTCGCCTCTCGCAGCTCTTATCGTATAGACTGTATAAGTCTAATTTTTCGGAGAAAATTCGACTAACAAAGTTTTGCCTCATGTTAATTGCATTATAATTAACATAGCCCTGTCTCAAGTTCAGAAAGTAAACTTAAGCAGATTTTTTAAGCTTATGTAATGAAGATATAGTTTTTTTATTGAATTTTAAATGAACACGAAATTGAAATTTATGTCATCATATAATATTATTGAATATATATATGTATATATATATATATATATATATATATATATATATATATATATATATATATATATATATATATATATATATATATATATATATATGTATGTATATATAAAAAACAATATGTATGTTTTTTTCGCTCGGAAAAGATTTTTAAATGGATCTATTTTGAAAATTTTTTCACTAATAGTCGTTAATGTTAGAAAATTAAACAATTTTAAATGGAATTTAAGGTATCTTATGTGAGATCCGTCAAGGTTTTGGGGACCTAAAAACGCTAAAAATTAATTACCAAATCGATTTTGGAAATTTTTCCACCGTTCGTAAGTATTTGAATTAATTAAGTAATTAAATGAACTCTGCAAGAACCTTATGGACTACCATAAGTTATATGAAATCCCTAGGATCTTTTTCTTACTGTTAAAAAGAGAAACTTTTTATTAAAATTATTTTACATGAATAAAGATTATGCTGTATGAGCTCCGCCAGGTTTAACTGATCCCATAATCGTAAAAAATAAACTGGCCGACCAATTTTGAAAATTGTTTCACTGTTAAGAGAGCTAAACTATTTTAGAGAGATATAAATTACCCTATGTAAGGTCCGGCAGGGTTCGTGGGACCTAAAAGTGTTAAAAATAAAATAACCGACCGATTTTGAAAATTTTTTCACTGTTAAAGAGGTAAGCTATTTCAGATAGATATAGATTACGTTTCGTAAGGTCCGCCCGGGTCCATGGTACCCAAAAGTGTCAAAAATGAAATAAGTGACCGATTTTGAAAATTTTTTCACTGTTACAGAGGTAAACAATTTTAGATAAATATAGCTTAAATGTTGTATGAGGTTGGCCAGCCTTCTGGGATCTTAAAGACGCGATATTAACTAACCGACCGGATTTGAAAATTTGTCACTCTTAGAGAGCTAAAGTTTTCTAGATAGGTATAAGTTACGTTATGTAAGGTCTGGTAGGGTCCATGGGTGCATTATATATATATATATATATATATATATATATATATATATATATATATATATATATATATATATATATATATATATATATATATATATATATATATAGATGACGTTATGTGAGAAACAAGTGACTGATTTTGAAAATTTTTTTTTTGCTACAGAGGTAAACTATTTTAGATGGATATAGCTTGTATGTTGTAAGAGGGGGGTCAGTCCTGGGATGTTAAAAGCGCCAAGAATAATCTAACCGACCGATTTTGAAAAGTTTTTCACTGTTAGAGAGCTAAACTATTATATATATATATATATATATATATATATATATATATATATATATATATATATATATATATATATATATATATATATATATATATACATATATATGGGTAGTTTCTCAAACGATGGAATTTTGGACGTTCCAACGCATTTTGTATATTAATATTTTTAAAAATGCATATTTTCTAGATGGAAATTGTATACCCTTACTGCTTCTAACTGGTCACTCAAAATAACCCGGTTTCGAAATATATTTTTTATAAAAAATTACACTTAAAATGTAAAATTCTCAGTCTGTTGGCATGTCTCCTCTCCAAAGTAAAACATAGTAGACTAAATAATTATTTTTTCTGAATGCATAAAAAAAATTACACTGCAGTAGTAATTTATAATATTGGTACATTTTTATTGTATAAATAATTTTTAATTTTTTTATATTTTCTTTAAGAAATATTCTATTGAATTTTGTCTCCCGAAATTTGCATCATTCTCCTATCAAACATACAAACAAAAACACTTAAAAAAAAATAAAAAATTTATATTCCGATTAAATCATCGTTTGTCATAGTAATTAACTGAAATATAATAAATAAAATAAAGTACATCTTTTACTTAATTTGAGGTTGCATCAACTAATTCAGTTAACATTGTAAGTGAGATCGTACTCGGTCCAGTCAATTTATCAGTATCCTGGTCACCATTTTCGTGAAAAATACTGTGGATATAAAAAATTTTTCAGTTGTATGAGTTGTAAATACGTTGTATTAGAATAGCGGACCTGTTTTTTTTTTTTTTTTTTTTTTTTTTTTTTTTTTTGTTAAACGTTATTTAGCCGTTTTTTAAAGAATATTCTCCTGGTCTCAGTCTCCTGACAGCTCCAAAAACGGCGATTAAACTTAAATAATGTAAATAAATTAGGTAGATGTCGTTAGAATACTGTAGTAAATGACTCCGTATATTTTTTAATAAAAAATAAATTCCCATTTTGTTTTCTGTATAATATATACTATATAATTACTATGCTTCTGACACATATACTACTAATATAATATATAATATGTATTAAACGGTCGTAAATGACTTCGAATATTTTTTAATATATAATAAATTCGCAACTTTTCTTATTTATTTAGTTTTTTTTTCTAATTTTTTTTTTTAATTTTAAATTTGTTTTTTAATACATAAATACCTACACTATATAACTACTATTATATATAATACTAATATAATATATAATATATGTATATTAAATAAATAATAAATTGTTTAATAATTAAAAATTTAATAATAAAAATAATAAAAATTGTGGTGGTGAGGACACCTATAGCAGCTGCCCTTGGCACCCGTGAGGGATATTTATCCCCCATTGGTGTCAAGGAGGCTAAGGGTTCCAGGGGTAGTTTATGCGCAATACAGTAATCTTCGGATTCCATTAGCCTCTGACTATCCAAGATCGGCACCGTTCCTTCTCGAGGTACCACCGTTTTCACAAAAGATGCCGGATCTAGAGGAGAAATCCTCGATCGTTCATTTTTTTTTAACCTATCTTTTTATTTCTTTTCGTTTTTATTGTTTTTTTTTTGTTTTCGTTACTTTTATTTCCTTTTGTTTCAGATTTTCTTTTATCTTTTGTTTCTTTTTTGTTTTTGGTTTTGTTTTGTTTTCGTTCTTCTTTGTTGTCCCAACTTCAAGTCATCTTCGGGACCCACACTAGCTCGTGTGTGGCTTAGCGGCGTTGCCTGGAAAAGGGGATCCTGGTGACTGAGGGAAGCCGTTACTTGCGAGTACGGCGGAACAACACGTCACTTCGGCCCTGGCTTCAGGCATAGACCGTGGCTGCGGTTATGCACCGGCCGCAGTAAATTCGAGCGCCCCGGGGTCGTGCGTGTCACTGGGGCAATGGGCTTCGTCCCTAGGGCCCCTCATTCCCGTATCCCTGGCGTGGGAGTCCCACGTCCCTTATGAGGCTCCGTGGAGGGTGGGGAGCGGGGTGGGGGTTTTTTTTATTAAATTTTATGGGTGAAATTAAAAATAATACTTCTTCGGGCGAGTCCGGGCCCCCCAAACCGGACGCGAACCAGGCTCCACCAACAACATCCGGTGAGAGCAAAAGTAGCGAGACTTGTTCCGCTACTCCTCAAAATGTAGCCGCTCCACAAGTCAGTGGATCGGCTACACAGTCCAAAAGGGGTATCCCTCCCCCCAAAAAAGGGAATCGTCGTGGGCGTCAAATGCCTTTTGATGCCCCAGGAATGCAAGAGACTTTTGTTAAATATCTCGTAGTGAAACCAACGGAAGGCGACTTCAGTAAAATGAGTCCCTTCCAGTTGGCTAAGTTGGTGAGAGAAAATATTGGCCATGTTAAGAATGCCAAACTGTCGGGCAAAGGGTTGCTCGTGGAGGCATTCTCAGCGACACAGTCCGAAAAGATCACGAGTTTAAAGAGCCTTGGACAGTATGCGGTGGAGGTGTCACCCCATGGGGTATTAAATTACTCCCGCGGTGTTATAATGCACCCTTCACTTGCATACTGTTCCCTTGAAGAGATAGTGTCGGAGATGTCTCCACAAGGGGTTTTAGAAGCAAAGAGGCTTAAATTTAACAGGGGGAACAAATATCCAAATTCCCCTCTTATACTATTGACTTTTAACAAGACCACGTTACCAAAAGAAGTGGTCTTGGGCCTCTTTGAAAAAATCGACGTTCGTCCGTATATTCCGGCACCAATGCGCTGTTACCGGTGCCAGAAATACGGACATGTTTCACAAAAATGTAGCGTCGAGCAGCAGATTTGCGTTTGTGGAAGGCCGTTACACGAGGGAAAACCGTGTGACGAGCCGGTAAAGTGTGTTAACTGCGGGGGCAATCACTCGGCTAAGTCGAGGAATTGCCCCAAATTTAAAGAAGAATCAGCCATCCAAGAGCTGAGAGCCCTGGAAAAAATAACATACCCAGAGGCAAGGCGAAAACTACTGGGCAACATGCCTCGCCGCTCCGCCTTGGATGGTTACGCGCGCGCTGCTGCAGCCCCTGTCCCTACAGCGGTTGAGAAATCAAGAGAAATTGTTGAGATTAAGGAAGCGATGAGGCAGATGCAAGTAACCATGCAACGAATGCAAGAGAGCCTCATGCGCTCAACAGGTGTAGTTAACCTTACACCCGCTCCAACCGCTGCGCCAGCCGGGGTCCCTGAGACCAAAAGGGTTATTAAAACAACTCCTCAGGGACCAGTAATAAGAACAGTGACGTCTTCTCCCAAGAAGACTTCACCGAAAAAATCATCCCCGGAGAGAAGACGTCACAGCGAGGGGGAAAAGGAGGTGGCCAAATCCCGGTCCCCCAAAAAGGGACCTGCCACCTCACAACCGGAGGCGGAATTCATTCCGCCCCCACCATTGACGGCTCCGCTACCACAGCGGCCGTCCAGACCGGGCACACCAACACGCCCGGTCACCCCCCTTCCAAGTCGCTCTACAACAACACCAGCGAGCGACTCGGACATGTCGACGGCGTCGGTTCGGACGGGTGTTAAACGCCCAACGTCCGACGCCTATACAAATACCTCGGCCACGGAGTCAGATAACTCCGATGCCGAGGTACAAGTAATAAAAAAGAAGAAAGGCTGGCCAAAGGGCAAACCTAGGAAGTAGCCACACTTCCTAGGGAGCAACCCTACGTAGTAGCAAAAATGGCGATTATTCAATGGAACTGTAATGGTGTAAAACATCATTACTGTGAATTGCAGATGCTTCTGGCTGAGCACACGCCTATGTGCGTGTGCCTTCAAGAGACACACTTAAAGCCGGCGGAACAATTTTCAATAAGAAACTATCACATCCGCCGGCACAATGTACAGCCAGACATCCGGGCGAGGGGGGGTGTTGCCATCATCATTAAAGATGGCGTCCCATTCCGGGACCATCCATTAAACACCCCCCTACAAGCTATTGCAGTACAATTTTTAAAACCGCCCCAGTTCACAGTATGCTCGGTCTACCTACCAAACTTCGACTGGAATGTCGAATCCCTGACCGAGCTTACCTTACAGTTACCACGTCCATTTTTGTTACTAGGAGATTTTAATGCTCACAGCCCCATGTGGGGCTGTAGCACAAGAGACGCCCGTGGAAGACTCATCGAACGTTTTCTAGATGAGTCTGAAACGGTCTTGTTGAATTCCGGTGAAGGTACTTTTATTAATGCAAGAACCGGTGAGTTGTCGGCTATCGACTTATCACTTGGCTCACCGGTCATGGCACACCGTTTTGAGTGGACGCTGGCGTCACACTCATACGGAAGTGACCATATACCTATTATTTTAAATAGTACCATGCCGATGACTCCACAATCGTCTTCGCCGAGATGGCGTCTCCGTCAAGCTGACTGGGATATGTACGTTGATTCATTCCGTACACCCGAGCTGACTGGAGACGTAGAAGATGATGTGGAGCAAATGTCCTCCAGTGTCATTGAAGCAGCACATAAGAGTATACCTATGTCGTCCAACATTCCACCTAAACGTCGCTTACCATGGTGGAATGAAGTCGTGAGAGTAGCAGTTGCCGAGAAAAAGCGGGCGTACCACGAACTCAGACGTCGCCCCACGCAGGAAAATGTGATAGCCTACAAGCGTGCGCAAGCACGCTGTAAACGCACAATTAAAGAACAGAAAAGGCTATCATGGGAGCAATATGTTTCGGCCATTAATACCTCCACAACAACCTCAGAGGTATGGAGAAGAGTGAGGGCTATTACAGGGAAATCCTCCCGTTCACCAATGCCCTCCCTTCTCGTCGCCGACGGTCGGAACATCACTGAACGCGCAGAAGTAGCTAATTGCTTAGCTAAGCACTTCGAGCGCATCAGTGGCTCCCAGAATTATGACCCGGACTTCCTGCGGATCAAGATCGAACATGAACAAAATGATCTTGATTTTTTCTCAGATGAATCCCTCCAGTATAACCAACCGTTTTCTATGCAAGAATTACTGGAGGCGCTTCGGGGATCTGGGGACACCTCCCCTGGACCTGATGAGATCCCCTACGCCATGATCCGGAACCTGCCTTATCCTGGTAAGTGTAGGTTACTGGATCTTTACAACGAAATTTTTAGGCAAGGCGTTTACCCTCCGCAGTGGCGGGAAGCTACCATCATTCCGCTTCTGAAAGAGGGTAAAGATCCATCTCAACTATCTAGCTACCGTCCAATATCCTTGACTTGCTGTTTCAGCAAGGTATTGGAGAAAATGGTGAACAACCGTCTCGTCTGGTGGCTGGAATCCCACAACCTTATACCTAAACATCAATGTGGGTTCCGCCGATACCATTCGACTACGGACCATCTTGTTCGCCTCGAGAATGCCATTCAAGACGCCTTTCTCCAACGAAAACACCTTGTGGCTGTGTTTTTCGATTTGGAGAAAGCTTATGATATGACCTGGAGGTATGGCATTCTCAAGAAGCTGCACGACTGGGGTTTAAGAGGTAACCTCCCTCAGTTCGTAAAAAGTTTTCTGACTGACCGTTCTTTTCGTGTCCGGGTAGGTGACACTGAGTCTGAGGCCCACTCCCAGGAGAATGGTGTTCCTCAAGGCTCCACCATTAGTGTCACCTTGTTCTCCATCGCAGTCAGTCATATTGCAGCTTCAGCCCCAATTCGTCGTTGCTTGTACGTTGATGACCTCACAATTTTTTATGCAGCCGATTCCATTGAGGATATCCAACAACGGCTGCAACAAGGCATCAACGAAATGGTGACTTCTGCAGAAGCTCTTGGTTTTCGATTTTCACCCCAAAAGACATCGGTGGTTCACTTCTGCAGAAAGCGCAACGCACATCCGGAGCCTGTCCTCACCTTAAAAGGATCCAATCTCCAGTGCGTTGATAGCGTCAGGTTTCTAGGACTCATATTTGATAAACAACTTACGTGGCGCCCACACCTCCAAGCCTTAGCTGCGAGTTGTCGCAGGACAATCAACATGCTTAAGTGCTTGGCTGGTGCATCGTGGGGTGCGGGCCGGGAGTCGTTGCTTCGCCTGTATCAATCGCTAGTTCTGACTAGGATTGATTACGGCAGCATTGCTTACTCCTCCGCCCGGGCGTCTGCGCTTTTACTCCTAGATCCTGTTCACCATGCAGGCATACGACTGGCTACGGGAGCATTTCGAACGAGCCCTTCTATGAGCCTCTGCGTAGAGTCGGGTCTTCCTCCGCTGCGACTGAGACGTGAGCGTCTCTTGCTCAATTATGCGGCGGGGATATATGCAACACCTTCACATATAAACCACCCGACTCTATTCAGATACCGTTTACAGGGGCTCTACGGTCGACGTCCCACCATAAGTCGACCAGTGGCCGTTCGAACGCAGGAGTTATTAGAGAGTCTGCACTTACAGTTCGCCAAGGTACTTCCCAAACGTCCTATGGAAGTACCTCCTTGGCTGATCCCTTATGTAAGGTGTCGTTTCGACCTGACTGGTCTCAACAAGGAGGAGACCAGTTCATTCGAATATCGATCCCGCTTTTATGAGATCATTAGCGAACTTGACTCTCTCTGCATATACACAGATGGTTCGAAAACAGCTACGGGTGTTGGAAGTGCCATCGTCATTCGTGACGATCCTCACGCTTGGTCACTTCCTCCCCAGGCCACTGTGTATACTGCAGAATTATTTGCTATTCTGCAAGCCCTGCGATTCTGTCAAACATCCGAAGACAGCGCATTCCTCATTTGTCCCGACTCGTTGAGCGCGTTGCAAGCGATCTGCCACTCTCATACCATCGATCCACTGGTGCAGAACATCCGAACGTGTCTCTACATGCTCCGCCAAAAGTCTATCACCTTCTTTTGGATTCCCGGACATGTGGGGATACCTGGCAATGAACTCGCCGACCAGGCAGCACGTCATGCAGCCGAAGTCGGTGAGCCACAGGACATTGCCATTCGCCCAGAGGATCTGAGAGTGTGCATTAGATCGGCGATCGATCAGAAATGGCAACGTGAGTGGAACAACCTCACGGCGAAGCTCAAACAGGTGAAACCTGAGGTCCGAAGAACTCCGGCACCTGTAAATCTGAGCCGGCGAGAGAGTGTGGCCCTGACGCGTTTACGCTTGGGCCACACGGCGTTAACACACCGTCATCTTCTCGCCGGTGAGGATCAGCCAAGGTGCGCCGCCTGCGGGACGGCGCTGACCGTGAGGCATATAGTTGAGGAATGTGTAACCTTTGCGCCATTGCGCCAGAGGTTGCAGCTCCCAGAAAGTGTAGCCGAAGCTCTTGCTTATGATGCTGCCTCTGAAAGAAAGATGCTTGAATTTCTCCGAAATTCGCATCTTCTTCAGAGGCTTTAGGGGCATTACGTCTCTAAATTTTAGAAAGTCGTCTCTTTTTATCTCCCCCGACAGTAAATTTTATTTCATTCAGCGATTTTAACTTATGTGTTTCAAAGATTTTTGTGTTCGTCTTATTTATTGACCATACCCTGTTCCAGCTGGTCTGGCAGGGTACTTTTAGTCTCTCGTTATGCCACTGAGGGCCTTTTACACCCTTAGTGGTACTGTTGTTATTTATACGTGTTGTTTTGTTGTTGTTATTTCTTTTTAACGATGTACTACCGAGGGCCTTTTACACCCGAGGTGGTACATCATTTGTTCTTCCATCTGTGATATTTTGTTATGCCGCTGTAGGCCTGTTGTTATGGCTCTACAGCGGTATTGTTTTAACTCCTTATTGCTTCACTGGTCGGCTTGTGGCCTTCCAGTGAAGCAATAAGTTCTGTCTGTGATATATTTTTGTGATACTATTCTGTGATATTTTGTGTTGTTCTAGTCAGGTTCCTCCACTCCGGGGCCGTTTGCACCTCGGAGGGAGTTCCAGCGATGGCTTCCAGGCCTTGGTGACCGGACGCTTTGTCTAGTACTTATCGTACCGTCACCAAGGACTGTCCGCTCTTCTTAAGCCCTGGGATGGCAGGGCCCATCGATGGATTTTATTATGTGTATGTTTTGTCCCTTGTCTATCGCATTTATGTGTTCCTGTCTGTTTTGTGTATGTTTTTATCTCTCGTTTTGGCGGCGCATGCCCTTAGTTGGCGATGCCGCCGGGTGCTGCTGACCGCGCCATCCACCGGCAGCAGTACCCCAATTTTAACTAAAAAAAAAAAAAAAAAAATAAAAATTGTTTAATAATAAAAATTAATAAATTGTTTAATAGTTTAATAAATTGTTCTTAATAATAAAAGAGAATATAAGAAATTCTCTTGTGTTAATTTTAGTTCTTTACCCATTTTTTCACTTTCCTGGATGTCTCTTTTTTATAATGGCCATAAAATTTATAATTTTTAACTTTTTGACTGGTCACTTTCAAATAGTGTAAAAAATGTCATCAACTTGAAATAAAACTACTTTCCAAAGCTCATGCATGAAAAAAATGTGTGGCCGGAATTAAGTCCATTTTCTTCCATCGTTTGAAGAACTACCCATATCTATATATATATATATATATATATATATATATATATATATATATATATATATATATATATATAGATTACGTTATGTAAGGTCCAACAGCGTTAGTGGGACCCAAAAGTATCAAAAATAAAGAAGCTGACCGATTTTGAAAATTTTTTCTCTATTACTGAGGTAAACTATTTTAGATAGGTATACAGGTTTAGATAGGCAGAACGGGTTTTAAAAATACTTTTACTACATATATATATATATATATATATATATATATATATATATATTACATAAAGTCCGCCTAGAATATAGGGTCGAGCTGATTTTTTAATGAGGTCTACCGATCTGCAGATCCGAAAACGCCAGAAATGAGCTATCGAACCGATTTTGAAAATTTTTTCACTGCTAGAGAACTAAATTATATTAGATAGATCCGTTCGAGTTTTTGGGTCCCAAAAATACCAAAACTAATTACCCAGCCGATTTTAAAAATTCATTTACTCTTAGAAAGCTAAACTATTTTAATTGAGTACAAGTCTTACAAGGAAATGCACCCAGAGTGAAATTCGGGATTTTGATGAAACTTCGCTGGTGTGTAGAATAGACAAAAATAAGGGATCCGTATTTTTTTTATCGGCCATCTTCCACGTTTAGGGGGTGAAACCAGCCCCTAAAGTTGGGGGTTCAAATCGTATTTCTTAAGATATCTCAAAAACGATTATAGATAGAGGAAAACTTTAGATTGACGAAATATTACTCTTTGAAAGACCTATTCACACGTGTAGGTTAAATCAGGGACGGGTTCATAAGAGGGGCTGGAGGGGTGAAAATGAGGGTAAATTTTCTTGTACAGCCTGAATGGTTCAATGTATCAAATTTTTGCCATCATAAGTAGAAAGAGCACCAAAAAATAGGGGATACGTGTTTTCGCGTTTTTTCGAAATATGTGTGGTATCCAAGCCATATAAGGAAGAAAAAAATAGGGTAGATTATATTACATTATTATTGATTGCAAATGCGTTTTATATTTTTTTATTTTTATGTTGATTTTCATCATGAAAATGTAAATTTTTACTTTCCGATAATGATTCATATATTTTTCAGTACTAAATTAATTGGTAATTTAGCCATGTGTACATTTGGTTACTCATATTCGATTTGGTTACACATCATCGATATTTTTTATACCTATTTCTGCGAAAGTTAAAGTTCTCTGGTGTGCTTGTGTTAATGAATGCTCGACAAGAAGCAATAATGTTTTTCGCTCACTTTCAGGTGCTTTGTAACAAATTTTGAGATTTGGGAAATGGGGTTGACACCTCTAAAACATACAAAAAGAATAAGCAAAATAGTTTGAATGTTAAGAAAGAAATAAACCGCGTTTATTTGGTTAAAAACGAATTTGTAAGAAGATAAAGGCAGTTGTTGAACAGAAGATTATTGCTTCTTGTTGAACATTCATTAACACTTGCAGACCAGAGAACTTTGGTAGAAATAGGTATAAAAAATATCGAATATTAGTAACCAAATATATTCATAGCTAAATTACCAATTAAATAAGTACTGAAAAATATATGAATCATTATCGGATAGTAAAAATTTACATTTTCATGATGAAAATAAACATAAAAATAAAAAAATATAAAAGGTATTTGCAATCAATAATAATGCAATATAATCTACCCTATTTTTTTCTTCCTTATATGGCTCGGTTACCACAAATATTTCGAAAAAACGCAAAAATACGTATCCCCTATTTTTTGGTGCTCTTTCTATTTATGGTGGCAGAAATTTGATACATTGAACCGTTCAGGCTGTACAAGTAAATTTACCCCCATTTTCACCCCTCCAGTCGCTGTTATGAACCCGTCCCTGATTTAACTTACACAGTTGAATAGATCTTTCAAAGAGTAACATTTCGTCAATTTAAAGTTTTCCTCTATCTCTTATAGTTTTCGAGATATCTTAAGAAAAACGATTTGAACCCCCAACTTTGGGGGCGGGTTTCACCCCCTAAACGTTGAAGATGGCTGATAAAAAAAAATACGGGTCCCTTATTTTGCCTATTCTACACACCAGCGAAGTTTCATCAAAATCCCGAATTTCACTCTGGGTACATCTCCTTGTTAGTTGAGATCCGCCAGTGCCCAATATTTGGAAATTCGCTATGGTATGCAGATGCTGCGACAGGGGTACTTTGTTATAAATATTGCTGGAATATTTACTAATAAATAGTCTCAAATTACAACAAAAATCGTAGACAAATTAAAAAATATTTATTACTACTAACACTTTATAGGTTATGAATTTTAATTTTAATTTTCTTCAATTGCAAAGGAACACTCATGGTTGTAAAAAACTAGTGAAACATATTTGGTGCATTTACCCTTATAGATATGAATGAAAGGTATTTGTATCAAATATAATCAAACATATGAAAAAAATATTTTAAACAAAGAAAGTAAAGTTCTCTACTAAAATCAATATAAAAAAATTTCAATAGTAATTCCAATATCTTAATAGTACATACATGTCCTGAACACATATACCTATAATTAATTCAATCAAAATTTTATTTTACATTTATATGTCAGCATAGTACGACTCATACATAGGTATCTATCTACTTTAATATTGGATTATTGAAAACTGCCGTAAATAAGAAGTGTTACTTGAAACGTGCACGTAAATCAGACTTTATTGAAGCGATCCAAACTTGAATACTTACATACCCTTTAACATTTACATAACATATTGAAATACCTTGACTGATACGCGAGATCTCTTCACTTTACATACATATAAATCTTTATAAAAGCTTTATCATACTTCATAAAATATGTGTATAAAGCTCTACTCGTACGTAAGGGAAAGTAGGCTTGAGTATAGAAATAGATGTGAAATAACGATGTTACGGAACTTCGACCCAACTCTAAATAAGCTCAAAATTTATTGTTCCAATTACATCTTCGAATCATTCTTTAAACCATAAAAATACGAAGGCCTTTTACCTATACTTGTACATATAAATTTTCATGTTTTTAAACCGATTTTGCGCTAGTTTCTATCAGCTTCGTCAGGCTCCGTTCCCAGTGAGCAGCTATTTAGTGCAGTTCCGAGTCAAAAATTTTCATAATAAAGAACTAGTCTGGGTAATAAGAAAACAGTATTGCACTACCCTTATAATTTATCCCTACTTTTGGGAGCCAGGAACTCTCCTCCCATTTTCACTGGGCTCTTAATCACGTCTCTGCCCCCCCCTTTTAGGCCCTCTTAGGCCGCCGAGCAATTGCCTCATCTGCCCTAGCCTCTTGCCGGCCTTGCTTAAAATGCTCCATGGCAACAATTCACACAAGAAATTAAGTATGCACTTTGTATACTTTTTTAAGTATTTTCTGCAATTTTGTGTTTAAAATTATAAAAATTTTGAAAAAGTTTACTTATTACTAATGTAATTTCGATTGTGTACAATAATTTGACATCAGGTATAGTTTGAACAAATTAAACAAATAGAACAACACAATACAAATGTTTGTCTGCATCTACAACTATGAATTTGTTTATTATTTTAAATTAGTAGATAAACGACCTGGCAACACTATTTCAATTAAATTTTACCTATACTGTTTGGCTTGAAAGCAAGACCAAAAAAATTTTTTCCTCCTTGGAACTAAAAGTGATTATTTAGTCCTTATTATGAGGGACTAGCGTATGTGCTTCAGTCTCAAAATTGCGCAAAATTTGTTTCGTTTATCAGATATTTCAGTGTAACTATTACTGATTCCAACTTCATCAACGTAACGGAGGCGTTGTAATCATTTGTAAGTAATAAAAAGGTTTTGTCCTCCAAAACCAAAATTTTCACTCGCGTTTCACTTTGAGTAAATTTTCGAAGAATTTTGGTTCCGTGTCTGTTCGTGCTCTCGGTTAGATTCTCCCAGACATGCAACTGCATCACAGTTCAACCAGGATTTTCTTGAAAAATGGGGGAAAATCTAACGGAGAAAATAAACAGACACGGAATCAAAATTCTTCGAAAAATTAAAAAAAAATGAAATTTTGGTGCAATTTTGGTTTTGTAAAAATTTTTTTTGGTCTTGCTTTCAAGCCAAACAGTATAGTTAAAATTTAATCGAAATAGTGTTTCCAGGTCGTTTATCTACTAATTTAAAATAATAAACAAATTCAAACGTGTAGATGAAGACAAACATTTATATTGGGTTGTTCTATTTGTTTAATTTGTTCAAAGTATAGCTGATGTCAAATTACTGTACGCAATCGAAATTACATTAGTAATAAATAAACTTTTTCAAAATTTTTATAATTTTAAATACAAAATTGCAGAAAATACTTAAAAAAGTATACAAAGTGCATACTTAATTTCTTGTATGAATTGTTGCCATGGAGCATTTTAAGCAGGGCCGGCGAGAGGCTAGGGCAGATGAGGCAATTGCTCGGGGGCCTAAAAGGGGGGGCCCAGAGACGTGATTAAGAGCCCAGTGAAAATGGGAGGAGATTTCCCTCCTCCCATTTTATATATACAATACGTTTCTCACCGATAAGAATAAAATAAAAGAAATATATATTATGTCAGCGCAAGCTTCCTACTATTTAAAACGGAATGATAATATATCAGCTGCCCCTCAAACTTAAAAAGTTTTGATTATAGCAATAATCAAAAATGTAATGCGAATAGATTGCCATTATGATAAAACAACCAAATTTAAAGTTACTTTAATGTTACTTTGAAATGGAAACTTTCATTTCCACCTTCCCCCAATAAGTTTACTTCACCTACATATTTACGATGAAATTTTATTTATGAACTACCGTGATCTCCCAGCTCGTGTAGTTCGGTAGATATACCTATTTCCATTTTCATCTACTATGTATAATATGCAGGGTAAATTCATCTATGAAATAGTAAGCATCTTATTTTGTTCTCAATATTTATATCTACCACTTTGTTATCGTTAAATATTGCTTTGAAATTTTCGGATTGCTTTAAAAGTTTTTCAATCCGTAAATAAAATCAGCACAATTTTCATGGTACCATACTTTACATCGATTACACTGAATTCAGCTCTATTTATTCTATTGTATTTTTCTAACCATTCTTATGTTGACACGCCTTGTCTTTAACAAATTTTGTTAAATTTTTATTTAAAATTTTACGTGAGCTTTAAGACAATTCTCAAAGAAAACTCGACAACGCTAGAGTTTTTTGATTTTTATTCGTTATAGGTGTTTTCTATATTGATAGAAGCACTCACTTTTGTACAGAGGCGGTGCAAGACTGACATAGGAAGTGGGATAAATGAATTTCCCAAGGTCCCATTCTCTGATTTTCCAAAAAATTCCCCCTTAAAAATTAGGTTACGTGCAAAAAGAAAAAAAAATTCCTCTCAACCATCACCACCCGTTTTCTTGTGCACATGAAAAATTTTCTCCTGATATATATTTTGTAAAGCCCGATTTCTCTGATTTCTTTTTAAAGATTCTCCTTAAATATTACCTGAAGAGCAAAAATAAAACCAATAAACCAAACACCTAATCAAGTTCTAAAGTTCTATCAACTTTCTTGCACATGCGAGGCTCCAAAGGGCACGACGTTCAGAGCAGTCGCCCACTTTATAAAAAATTCCGTAAGATAAGCTTTTAAGACGTTGTTCTAATTGTAAGTGAACTAGCTCTTGAGAAAAATTAAGAAATCTGCTAAATTTCTTTATGCTAAATGCTTCATCACCGATTTTGAAAATTTGTTCACTGTTAGAAAGCTAAGCTATTTTAGATGGATATAAGTTATGTTATATGAGGTCCGTAAGGGTCCGAGGATCTCAAAAGCGCCGAAAATAAATTACCCAACCGATTTTGAAAATTCTTTCACCTTTAAAAAGTTATACTCTTTTAAATGCATATATGCTGTACAATATGAGATCCGTCAGAGTCCTGGGGACCCGAAAGCGCCAAAAATTAACTACTCAACCGATTTTGAAAATTTTCGTTGTTAAAAAGCTGAACAATTTTAGATGGATATAGGTTGTTATATGAGTTGGAAATTCGCTGTTATACAGATGCTGCGACAGTGGTATTTGATATTTCATAGTACAACATCCAAATCCTATTGTATTCGATAATATCTTGGGTGTGTCTAGAACGCACTTGCCCATTTTGTATTAGTCTGTGACAGATCATTAATAATTTGATTAGATTCATTATAAGCAATAAAAATAGTAAACCCATTTAAGGTGTGAACATTCACGACGACACGCAGAGCAGAAACAGTGGTCCATCTGTAGTGGCAAAAGAACTAACTAACAAGGAAAGGGCAAGAAGTTGAAAATTCAAAAAAATTTGAAAATTTGTCAGTATGTAGAGAGTGGCTAACTGATAACATAAGAAATATCAGTTGCTGCTAAAAAACGTTTTTAAGGAAAAAAACGAAACATACCCTCAAAATTGGAACTCAAAAATTTAAAAATTGATGAAAATTTGTTTATAGGTATCTTAAAAAGTTCTAGTAACAAATACAACATTACTTTTTGCATTTACACATTTTTCAGGGTTGTGTACTTAAAAATTTAAAAATTGATGATATTTTGTTTATATATACTATACAGATCTCTAATAATAAATATAACATTATTTTTAGTGGTTGAAACCACCCCTTCATATGTGTACCTAAACATTTATAAATTTATGATGTTTTATTGATATATACTACATAAAGCTCTGGTAATAAATATAACATTATTTTTTGCATTTATAAATTTTTAGGGGTTAAAAATACCCCTTCATATGTACTAAAAAATTTAAAAAATTTATGGTATTTTGTTTACATAGGTATACTATACAGAGCTCTAGTAATAAATATAACATTACGCGTTCAGTAAAAATAACTTTTAATTCGTGAAATAGACAAAGTAATCGAACTTTAAATATTTTTCAATATTTAAAATGGAGTTTCACAAAGTAAATCTCTCAACAGTGAATTATTTAAATATAACATTATTTTTTGCATATACAAATTTTCAAACCACCCGTTCAAGTGCGTACCTAAAAATTTGAAAACTGGCGATATTGTGTTTACATATATTACATAGAGACCTAACGATAACTATAGGTATTATAAATATATTCTTTCACACAGTTCTAGGGGGTCGTTTTATCCCCTTAAAAATGTGTAAGTATAAAAAATAATATTATATTTATTACTAAAATTTATTATAGTACCTATAGGGGAGAGTCTGCTATATTGGACCGGCTCCTTTAAGAGGATGTTAAATTTTCATTACTTACCGTTCGACTAAACTCTTAACAGGTAACTGTAACTTTTCATTTTATATTTATATTTTATCTATATCATATGTAATTTATTATTACAACATAATCTTAAAAATATATACATGGATTAGATGTAGATAACGGTTTTTGTAGAAAAACATTATGGTCTCCCAAACTGGATCTAGTAGAAGTTCCTAAAATGGACCAGTTCAATTTAAGAGCCATTTAATATTTACAATTTTTATTACTTTTAGAATGACATCACGAGGAAAGTACGGCCAATGGAAGCAAGAAAGAATAATTAGAAAAAGCACTTCATGTTTTTAATAAAGGAGAAGAAATGATTTTTGAAACAGTAGCTAATAGTGGTCAATCTAACAAAGAAACTGAAAGTTGGTACTGTGGAATATGTGAAGAAGATAGAATTGAGCCAATGATTCAGTGCATGATGTGCAAAGAATGGGATCACTTAAAATGTGCAAATTCCTCGGAGAGAGTGAAAAAGTACTTTTGTGTTTATTGTAAAAAATAATTTCTGAGCTTTTAATCTTAGAATTACTATGTACTTTTTGTTTCAACTATATATTTTTTCCCTATATAATATTGAATTCTGTTGTAATACATTAGAATAAAAGTAGAATAAAATTAATTTTTGAGCTTTCTGAGCTTCAACTTTTGCTTAATTATGCTATTATCAACGGTGGTCCAATTTATGAACCAACCGGTCCAATTTATGAACCAACCGGTCCAATTTAGGAAACTAGTTTCCTAAATTGGACCAATTGACATTATTTTTTTTACCCAAGGTAGAGTCTTTTTAAAATTCAGCTAGAGACGAATTAATGTTTTCATTTTATAGCATAAAGATTGATTAATCAGACAACCAAAATTGAGGTCTGTATCTTAATTGGTTTCCTTGTTCCAAACAAAAATGACAAAAGTGGTCCAATATAGGCGACTCTCCCATATATAAATAAAATTTTAACAATTTTAAGTTTTCTAAACACACACTTGAAGGTGTGGTTTCACCCTTTAAAAATGTGTGGACGCAAAAAATATTTATTATTAGAAATTCGTATAATGTGTAAAAACAAAATATCGATAATTTTTAATTTTTTAGGTACGCACTTGAAGGGGTGGTTTCAACCCTTGAAAATTTGTGGATGCAAAAAATAATGTTATATTTATTACTAGAGCTCTGTATAATGTATATAAACAATAGGTATATCATAAATTTATTAATTTTTAAGTACACACATGAAAGGGTGGTTTCAACCCCTCAAGATTTATATATACAAAAAGTAATGTTATATGTACTACTAGAGCTCTATCTAGTATATATAAACAAAATATCATCAATTTTTAAATTTTTAAGTACACATATGAAGGGGTGGTTTCAACCCCTAAAAATTTGTAGAAGCAAAAAATGATGTTATATGAGCTCTGTATAGTACGTATAAACAAAATTTCATCGATTTTTAAATTTTTGAGGTCCCACTTTGAGGGGATGTTTCACCCCTTAAAAACGTTTTTTAGCAGCAACTGATATTTTTTATGTTATTAGGTGGCCATCCTCTATATACTGACAAAGTTTCAGATTTTTTTGAATTTTCGACTTCTTGCCCTTTCCTTGTAAGTGTTAGCACTGGTATAATTATTGCTTTTTACTTCCTAATTTTTCGAATCTAAAACATTTAAAAATGACTCAATTTTTTTTAGACAAGGTTACGCTTATATCTTCTAAAGCTGAAGGAAGTTGCTTATTCTATAAGATATTGTCAAATCGAAATAACGTATCTTTGAGATTTTTTATAGAAATTTGGAAGAGGTTCAATTTCTTTAATTTTCATACATATGTAGGTGGAATACTAAAGTCGGACTCGTGTTTTTTTTTTTTTTTTTGTTGATACCCAATTTTTAAGGTAAAATTTTAATTATTATTACCTCTGGTGTTGAGGTGCCGTTTTTTTTTACTACGTAAGGTTTTATTTGTAAATATGTAAAGCCATTTAAATATCTGACCTTTTGCGTGTTTTTGGCGCCAAGCCTATGCGCAATTAATCTATTATAACTGGAAACACATTTTTATTGTTTATAGTAAAAACAGGTAAATAATCGAAAATCTAAAGGTGACTCAATTTTTTTCTTTTATAAACGTTCATTTTTTATCACCCAAAAAGAGTCGTACAACCTTTAAAAACAACTGAGAGAAGTTCAAGTTTTTTTATTTGCTTAAATAAATGGCGCCGATTCATTTTTCGATCAGTGTTTGTTTTTAGCGAATTTTCATTCTGGAAATTCGGCTATTACAGCAGCTCTTATGGTAAGACCTAAGTCTGGGACTATGCCTATGGTAGAAATTTGTCTCGGAGCCACTAGAACCCGAAAATCTACTTCACTAAAATTTATATATATATATATATATATATATATATATATATATATATATATATATATATATATATATTTATATATATATACATATATATATAAATATATATATATATATATATATATATATATATATATATATATATTTATATATATATACATATATATATATATATATATATATATATATATATATATATATATATATATATATATATGTATTTATGTGTGTACGCGATACGCGATAACTATCGAACGAAACGTTTAATGCTTATGAAATTTGGTGTGCGAGCTGGAATCCGGATTGGCTCGGCTAAGTTCATTAGCCAGACACATCGGATGCCCAGAAGTAGGTTTTTTGGCCATTTTTGCCATTTTTAGTGGTTTGTTACAAAATTTGAGCAAATTTAAAAAAAATTTTTAAATTTTTTTACGCCATCGAAAAGAACGTAAGAAATTACATAAAATAAGCTTTTAGAACAATTTTCGAAGTGAACTAGCTTTTGAGAAAAACTAAGAAATTTGCTGAATTTTTAAAAGCTTTTATTTAACTTGCTATGTTAGTATGTTGGCTTAGATCAAATCTTGGAATCAAAATTTAGACAGGTTCTAATTGAGCTAGAGGTTTCAAATTTTGCATACGTTTCTAACCATGACGACAATGCAATATTGTATAATTAGTTTTTCCCTAAATTGCCCCAAACCAAAATTGTTGATTTTTAGTCCTATGCAACTATTTGACATTTCGAATGTTCAAATATTGTACATTGATTTTACATTACAATTTTTTGTTTCCATAGTTATGTCTGATTAGGGTAAATTAACACAATAGAAAATAACATAATGTAAAAAAATGTTTTTTTAAGAAAAAGCTTTTATTTAAAAATGGGCTAAAAAGATGAAATAGCTACTGAGTGAAGTTTGAAGCAATATGCTTCAATAATAATTTATAAGATTTATAATAGCTTGAAGTATTTAATAAATAATAAAAGCTTGAGGCATTTAATCAAGTTTGGTAAGTACTGAAAAGTAAAATAGCTACTTATATCCAAAACAGAAATAATTAATGATAACGCCTCAAGCTTTTATAAATTATGTTGCATATTGCTTCAAACTTCACTCAGTACCTATTTCATTTTTTAGCCCATTTTTAAATAAGAGCTTTTTCTTAAAAAACATTTTTTTTACTTTATCTTTTTACAATAAATGCTTTATCGTTTAAACAATGCTTTTCTAGATAAAACAAGTGCTAGTTAGTTAATCAATATGTATGTATGTGTTATAATAACAATAGCTCTGTCTCATCAAAATTAGACAGATTAGTAGTAGTTTTTGGACAGTTCTAAGCCCACCTCCCCATCTCCCGATTTTTGAGCGACCCCAGGAGGAGATAAGTAAGCTATGCCGTCTGTAAATTCGCTACTAGATGGCGCTCGTAGTCTAGTACTAGCGATTCCTATGCGTAAGTTTTAAAAATTGTTAATAGATAGCGCAGTCACCTTTGAGCCCTATAAATTCACTACTAGATGTCACTGCTAGTCTGGATAATAGCGATCCCTGTGTGTAAGTTTGAAAAACTGTCAACAGATGGCACCGGAAATAGTTTTTGATAGTTAAAAGATGGTGCTGCTAGTCTGAACCACTGCGAACTCTGTACCTTTATCAAATTTTTTATCTGAAAACAGGTTTAAGCTTGCATAAATTGTCAGCTGACGTCATCAGGCTATTTTCCTACTATAAAAGACCGTAGAGTTACTTTTCAATTACAATTTCTGTTTGAAATTTTAGTGAAAACATTAAATCTTATTGTTGTAAATTTTCAATTGTTGTGTTAAAAACTAATTATTACCAACAATTGAATCCATTTATTGTGGAAATCAATTAGTTCGTCGTAAAATCGTTCGTATTCATCACATAGCATTTCAGAGTTGTCGAAAATTTGTTTAATAATTTCCTTTCGACGCTTCGCTATACTTAGTTCTATTAATTCTGCGTTAGAACATTGAAGAAGATTGATGTAATGATCCGTAAATTCCATACAACAGAAATATTCCGATATCTCAATATTTCCAATATTTTGTCTATAATTGCACTTTAAAAGTCTACAAACCACCTCTATAGATTCAATGGTGTTTGTTTGATAATTTTTCACTATTTTAATACACAAGTCGGCCAGTCGATTCAATTGGTTATCTTTGATTACTTACAGAGCACTTTCTTGCATATGCATAAATTTTTAATATAATTATAAATTTTAAATTTTAAAAAAAAAATCGTTACTTACCTATGTTATAAACATTTAAGTATGTATTTTTTAAATACCTTATAAATACCCATGATTACTATATTGCTAATCACGCGATATCGTGTGATAAAATATATAAGAATTTACTCATTTAATGTAAAAATATTTGATCATCAACAATTAAATAAAAACGAATTTTTTAAAAATTATCTAGTAATATAATATTATGAATATATACAGTACTCTGTTAAAAGTACGGGTTTCCACACCATTAAAAAACATTTTTTACAATATCAATATATATTTAAAAAAAATCATATTTCTTAGTATTTTTAAAACTGAATAGGGTAAAAGACCCGATTGTCGAACGGGGTTATAAGTCCGAACAGTTTTGACATTTATATATTAATGAAGTTATTTCTAAAAGAAACCTCTGATAAAAAAAATTATTATTAATAGAATGATTATTTTTCAATTTAAATTCACCTCACATTTAATGCCTCCTCACTTAATTTAAGAAATATATATATATATATATATATATATATATATATATATATATATATATATATATATATATATATATATATATATATCGAACAATTTTTGTTGAATTCGTGAATTTTTAATATGATGGATGATCATTTTTCAAAACACATGAGTTATAAATTGTAACATTTTTCACCGAATTTTTAAAGTTATTAGCATAATAAAAGTATACAAATAATTGTTATTAGTCCACTTAAGAAATTAGGATAGCTAAATTATATTTTATATGCGTTAAATATTATTTCTAGAAGTGTTCCTTCTCGGGATCCAAGTTTTAAGGTTGGGTACCCCATTTTGAGAATTATATATTACATATCTATTTTATAAACATTTTTAATAAATTTTTGGGTTTAAAACACTTAACTAACCGTTTTTATAATTTCACTTTAATATTTTATTTATTTCAGAACGTAAAATAAATTGAAAAATGATTAATAATGAATTAAAACTTCGAAATTGAAATAAAAACGTCAGACATTTAAATTTGAAACAACATATAAATATATACGTCATATACTTAATTTAACTGTTTAAAAATTCACAATGGCGTATAGATAAGTTAGAATCATGTTAGAATGTACACAATGTTTTTTAATAGATAATTAGATGGCGAAAGAAAATACAGTATTTTAGTGGTTTATTTTATCGAATATTTAAACCCTTCTGTCATTGCTGCTATGTTTCACAAGGTGTCATTCTGTGATACTCTATGACACAGACTGACCCCTTGTAGTGGATAGAGTGTCAAAGTGGCTGCAAGATAATGGTTTAAATATTCGATAGGAGAAGATGGTATGTATGGTATGTATTGCATGTCATGTACATTAAATGCGTGTTTTTTCTTACGGGTCAGTGTGTTGTTTTTCCAAAGGAGGTTAATATATTCTGTCCGTTTTTTCATAGACGTCAACAAATTACAAAACAAAAACATTAATAAATCAAAATTTTTGGGTTATATTTTCTTAAAAACATATCCATTGGATTAAAAAAACTTGGTTTCATACTTATTAAGAAAAAAAAATGGGTGTTTTATTTTTTAATTTTTTAAGCTACTTTAATGATATAGCTAAAAATAGTGTTCGGTCATCGGGTCTCTTACCCTATGGAATATTAATAATTTAAAACAGTTTTGAAAGATTAATTTCTCGTCATAGATTTTTTTTAGTCTTAAATTAATAGCACAATATTCCATATATTTTAACAAAAATTTCTTTCCCATATTTTATATTTACTTAAACAATGTATTTGTTTTTTCTAAATTTATTACTTGTTAGTTTAATTACTAACAATTAGTTAAATATACCTATAGATATTAAATGACCTCTAGTTTTTGCAAACGACTGTAATAAGGTTAACAATTTTTTATAATTATCTAAAATATCTTAAAACATGAATCAGCATTTTTCACATGCTTCAATATGTAGGTACCTACTCTATACTATTATGTGTTTTATTATCATTAAATATTTAGCGAAATTTTAAAGTATATCACGTCAAAATAATATTCAGAAGTCATTAAAAGACAATAGCAGTAAATTTATTAAGATAACTATAAATAAATATTAATCTAATGTTGAAATATTTATTAACAAATAGTACTGCTTAGTAGAAAATTGGACACCTCTTGTTTTGTTTTCAAATTTACCTTTTTGCAATTAAAGAAAATTTTAATAACTATGGATACCTATATAAAAACGATATCCATAAAAAACAAGCATACTCTGATCTCAACAATTTTTTCTCATCTTAAATTTTATATGTTCTTACTTCGCTGAAACAGACTGTATGTAAAACGTTCTCTCTTTAGGTATGTATGTAAAGTATGTACTTTAAGTATACACTTCAAATTTTAAATCATAAAAGTTAAATAAAAGTGTTATCCGCTTTTTTAAAAAAACAAAATAAAATTTTCAAAAAGTGGTATTTTGCAATGTAAAATTTTTAACAATAATTATTATGTTTATATATCCCCCAATATTTTTACCATAAACAATAGTTATAGAAAGATAGGTAGGTACCAATGCTAGCTAACGGTTTTTTTAAAATTTTTTTTTTTTTTTAAGTATAGTTTTTAAAAAAATGATCAGTTTTTAACTTGTAAAATTTATAATTATATTAAAAATTTGTGCATATGCAAGAAAGTGCTCTGTAAGGAATCAAAGATAACCAATTAAATCGATTGGCCGACCTGTGTGTTAAAATAGTGAAAAATTATCCAACACCATTGAATCTATAGAGGTGGTTTGTAGACTTTTTAAGTGCAACTATAGACGAAATATTGGAAATATTGAGATATCTCAATATTTCTGTTGTGTGGAATTTACGGATGATTACATCAATTTTCTTCAATGTTCTAACGCAGAATTAAGAGAATTAAGTAAAGCGAAGCGTCGAGAGGAAATTATTAAACAAATTTTCGACAACTCTGAAATTCTATGTGATGAATACGAACGATTTTACGACGAACTAATTGATTTCCACAATAAATGGATTCCATTGTTGGTAATAATTGATAAAGGTACAGAGTTCGCAGTGGTTCAAACTAGCAACGCCATCTTTTAACTATCAAAAAGTATTTTCGGTGCCATCTGTGACAATTTTTCAAACTTACACACAGGGATCGCTATTATCCAAACTAGCAGTGACATCTAGTAGTGAATTTACAGGGCTCAAAGGTGGCTGCGCCATCTATTAAGAATTTTTCAAACTTACGCACAGGGATCGCTAATATCCAGACTACGAGCGCCATCTAGTAGCGAATTTACAGCTGGCATAGCTTATCTATCGCCTCCCGGGGTCGCTCAAAAACCGAGAGGTGGGGAGATGGGCTTAGAACTGTCCAAATGCTGCTACTCAGATTTTTCAAGAGTAGGTTATGGAAAGGAAATTTTTGTATGATGTCCTCCATTAGAGAGAAAATATAATTTATATATATTTGCATACCTAGAAAAAAAATCGAAAACTGTAGTTATGTAATATAATAATATATTGTTGAATGGGTATATGCTACACTATGTGAGATCCGTTAGGGTCCGAAGGACCCAAAAGCGTCAAAAATTAACTACTGAACTGATTTTGAAAATTGTTTCACTGTTAGAAAGCTAAACTATTTAAATGGGCACAGGTGTTAGGTGAGATCCGCCAGTGCCCAATATTTGGAAACTCGCTATGTTATGCAGATGCTGCGCAGGGGTATTTTTATTTGACATACACATACCTACTTTTTCAGGCTGGGAGAGAGAGAGTGAGTATTCATGTATAATAATTTTAAATCTAAAACAGAATAAAATTTTCATTTAAAAGGCAAAATGCAAAATGGTTCGACTAAGCCTATTTAAAATAGAAAATACAGAATGTTAGCTTTCATATTAAATACACTTTAAAAAAAAAAAAAAAAAAAAAAAAAAACAAAAAAAAAAAAACAAAAAAAAAAACAAAAAAAAAAACAAAAAAGCAATTTAAATGATTCTCTTTCTATTAAAAAACAGCAGATGTTCTCAAAACAGTGATGTTTTCATATATTTAAAATAAAAAAAATCACACTTCACACTAATTCGAACTCTTATTTAAGTGTATCCTATTCAGCAGATTTACCCTATCCGCACTGTCTCCCGTATTACCATAATGTTGAAAAACTTTAGTGTTATGGAAAATCTGTTTTCAATAAAAATGTTTTTAAGGATTTGTTATAAAACTTTTTGACATTTAAATTATGTCGATTTTGATATGTATCTCCTGAACTAGGCCAATTACTGTGTAGCAAACTTTACTGATGTAGGTATACAATACTGTTTTTTTTTTTTTTTTTTTTTAAAAAGTTTGTTAACTTTTTGGTCATATTGTACTAAGTTATCGAAATTATTCAAGAAGGTACATGATGCAAGTATGCAATATATTTGAGTTCTTCGCACAAAGTATAACTGAAGGAAGGTTGCGAATCTGAAAATTAAAAAAAAAAAAAAAAAATTGGCACTTTGCCAGTATGTGGCATGGGGTGACTAGCTAATTACATGAAAAACACCACTTGATGCTATAAATTTATTTTAATGGGTAAAACACCCCCGTAAAATTTCAATTCAAAAACTTAAATCATCAACATTCACACACTTAATTATAACAAATTATTATAAATATCATCATACTAACGGTAACAACAATAGTACATTATGGATATTACAAGCGATGCAAAAATTAATAACTTGAAGACTAAAAACATCAAAATCTTTTAAAGTGATTCTCACAAAACAGCATTTTCAGAGTTAGCTACTAGTTCTGTCAAATAAATTTAAAAGAATTAACTCAAACTTCTGTCAAAATATTGAGAACCAACGGTCCCCGTCTTGGCTTCGCTCAAGTGTCTGTTTTGTTTTCATATTGGTGTTTTACATAATTTCCTACAACGGAGTGTAATATTTATATATTTAATATACCGTAAAACCGTCTAGACCCGGACACTTTTTTTACATTTTTTGGTATAATTTTATGTTTATACATGTTTCTTCCATAGATGTCATCAATAAAAGTATTACAATTAGAAAGAGCGTATATTATTTGTTATATCCCTGACCCATTTGTTTCATTATAAGTAAAAATAAAAAAAATAAAAAATAATTAGTAAGTGTCCGGGTCTACACCCCAAATCCGTCTTGACCCGAACACTTACTTAAATAATGTAATAACATGCAAACTAACCTCTCCCGTCGGAGTTAGGACAGTGTTTTATATCGTCTGATGCCCTTGAACCTGTCGAAGGCTTCAAAATAGTTTATGGGAAGGGAGAGGGTCAATACATAGTATGCCTCTCTATGAGTAAACTCTATGAAGTAATTCTGGCGGGAATATAACGTATGGATAGTGGAAGTTACAGCCAGTGCGAATCGCGGCCATAGTTTAATAAACTAATGTGTTCGGGTCTAAACGGATATATGTATATAGCATGTATTTTTTTATATATACATCGAATATAACTTTAAACATCATTAAATGATACGCGATAAAATTCTGAACACATACATATCAAAATTAAAACAATATGACAATTATGACGAAAATTACATGTCTAAGTTAGACACACATTTTATTTCTTTGAAAAACGGGAGAATAGTAATCCTGTAAAATGAGATAGTAAATGCTAAAATCCGTAGTTTTATTGGTACAGCTGTTTAAGGGATGTTTCTCTCTCTGACGACTGAGAACAAATGTTTATTGTAGCAGGTTAATGTAGAAACTACTTACTTTGAAGATTGGTGCAAAGTGTCCGGGTCTAGACGGTTTTACGGTACTTTCTCACCCGCTCGTAATTCCGAAGAAAATTATCAAATCCTGCTCAATCTCACTCTCTTCCAGTTTATCAGTTTTAATCCTGGTCTCGGTTTTTACGAGTTTCAAGCTCACTCAACGACTTTAGAAGTAACTAATATTTATATTTCTATAGCATACCCTAATTTTTACAACATTTTGTCGAGATCCAATTAGCTGTTTAGTTTGTGTTCTTTATGGGGCCTCAGGGTCCTGGATGATAACTTCGACTCCATATTATTTTGTAATTTAGTTGGGAAACAATGCACTTCCGGAAAATGTCGAAATCTGTTAAATAACTTTGACTGTGTGCTAATTGCCAGAACTGATAGTATTGGGTCATCCGGAAAGTTCGTGCCGTTTTTAGTGTAAACTACCGTTCCAGATTTCTTCAAATGGCCGAAAACTGGGTTTTGAATGCCCAAAATTTATCTCTTGACGGACAAATTCATCGTCAATACACACGGGTCAACCGGAGTGAGCCCCATCTTCCAAAGAAAAATTACCCTTTTGAAACTTAGTAAATCACTTCTTACAAATTCTGTCAAAAAGTGCATCATCACCATAACACACACACTACAAATATTTCTTATTGCGTCAGCTGCATTGGTACCTTTTTTAAACTCTTATAACATGACATGATATTCCTTGATGTCTAATAAAAGATTGCTCACCGTAATTAACAAAAAATAATATATTGTACAATAAGCATTTCCCACGTATTTTACACTATACTTTTTCTACGAGCACATTTTTTTTCGTAAAAATTTAACATAAATAATTAAAATAAAATTTAAACAAATAGTAAATTTTTTTTTAAATTTATAATGTCAGTGTTAAGATGTTCAAATTTTTGCCAAAGCATACTTTGAAACTATGGAATCAATAATAAATAATCAACATACATATATCGCGCATACTCTTTCTCAACCTTGTATCTGAAAAGTCCCAATTTTTTGAGATACAAAAAAAACGTATTTAAATCTGTGTTTTAATCATTGTGAACTTAAGATTTATGCTAATTACACCCTTTGATGTTGGCTACCTACATGTATAAAATATATATAGATAAGTATATATATATAAATACAATATTTAATGTTTTTTTGTGTGTCCTAAAACATACAGTTTTTGATATACGAGGTTGAGAAAGAGTACGCGCGATATGTATTATTTCTATATATTATATATTAAACTAACGGAACAGCCTTCTTTTTTATTATACTAAGGCGTGGGAAATAATTTCCCACTGTATTTCCGCACAGTGTGGGCAATTGTTAATTTTTACATATAGTTAGCTGTGCACAAAATGTCACTTTTAATAGTTGGAGTAGAAAAAAATTATTTAAACACTATTTAAAGGTGTATGACACATATTACAAACAACACTGTCGGCTAACAACACTAATATGTAGTGTTTCCGATCTCGATTCGATTTTATCGAAAATCGATTTTTGGAAAGCTGATCTTCGATTTTTCGAATCGATTCTTTGTAGACCAAATCGATACAAAGATAGTGAAAATTTTACGGAATCGGAGATCGATCTTTTCAAATTTAAATTAGAATATTTTTAGTCAAAATATGATATTTTTTCAAAATTATTGTAGAATATATTTTAACTATTTATGTTGTCAAATAATTTTACCACTTTTGTGATTCATTTATAGAAAATTGAGTGAAATTTTGGATTCATGTGACACTTTTAGCGCAAACTAGAAACCATTTTATTCATATTAAATTCAGCAGTTCATCTTCAAAGGAAACTGAAAGTTTTTTTGAAACTGATTTGTGATGACCTAATAAGAAACCTTATTAAAATTTTTATATATCCTTTATTTTCTGTAAGGTCAAAAATTGAATCGATTTTCGTCGGATCGATTTTTTGTAAGCTGATTTTCTCCTGCATCGGGTTTTGGTTTGACGATTCGAAACGATTCACAAGATCGATTTTTTGGCCAGAGATCGGAAACCCTACTAATATGTTGCTGCATGTTACATCTGCGGTTGCTACTTGACGAAATATGAATTTATCTGAGCGGCTCCGAAACTGGCACGAACTTTGCAGATGACCCAATACGTTTAAAAATAATGGTACTTTTATTCTATACCGTAAAACCGTCTAGACCCGGACAGTCTACACCAATCTTCAAATTAAATAACCTCTACATTAACCTGCAACAATAAACATTTGTTCTTGACGTCATTAGAGAGAGAAAAACATCCTCTAAACAGCTGTGCCAATAAAAACTACGGATTTCAACATTTACTATCTCATTTTACAGGATTACTATCCTACAGTTTTTCAAAGAAATAAAATGTGTGTCTAACTTAGACATGTACTTTTCATCATAATTGTTATATTGTTTTAATTTTGACATGTATGTGTTCAGAATTTTATCGCGCATCATTTAATGATGTTTGAAGTTATATTCGATGTATATATAAAAAAATACATGCTATATATGTTTATCCGTTTAGACCCGGACACATCAGTTTATTACACCATGGCCGCGATTCGCACCAGTTGTAACTCCCACTGTCCATACGTTAACATTCCCCCCAGAATTACGCAGTTTATGCCTCCTTCTGGTGTCATATCGTATGTTTACTTTATTGAGAGGCATACTATGCATTGCCCCCTGGCCCTTCCCACAAAATATTTTTTAGTCTTTGACAGGTTCAAAGACATCAGACGATATAAAACACTGTCCTAAACCCGACGGGAGAGGTTAGTTTGCATTTTATTACATTGTATAAGTAAGTGTCCGGATCAAGACGGATTTGGGGTGTAGACCCGGACACTTACTAATTATTATTTTTTTTTTATTTTTACTTATAATGAAACAAAAGGGTCAGGGATATAACAAATAATATACGCTCTTTCTAATGGTAATACTTTTATTGGTGATATCTATGAAGGAAACATGTATAAACATAAAACTATACCAAAAAATGTAAAAAGTGCCCGGGTCTAGACGGTTTTACGGTACCTGCATTAATAGTATTTTTACCTACGGCTCTTATAAAATTATTTATTTACCATATTAAACAAAATATTGTCTAGATACATGGACGGATTTACTGATAGTCTTTATAGACTGTAGCCAAACTTAGCCCCGTTAACTAAAAACAGAATAAAAAAATAAATAAATCGCCAAATCTGAGTCGGCACTTTTGGACAAAAATTTTAAGATTTGTATTTACGTGTAATAAATAAAAACAATAGGAATAAACAAATCCGTAACTGTCCAGTTGTTACAAGCGAGGACATTTGCGCTTTTCAGCAAATTCAATACAGGCAAAATTTTTATCGAGCGAGGCTCAGCTATCTTGATATAAGTCATAATGCTACTAAGCTAATTTTTAATAACAAACGTGAACAAAATCACAATAAATTCCTAAATATTCGAAATATATAGGTTAAGACATGACAAAGAGGTTTTAGAATGCCCGTTTCAACACAAACATTTACTTTTAATAACGTTCATGTCTATAGTGCTAACCCAACCTTTTTTTTTTGACACCGATGCGGATGAAATATTAGTGGTATTTGTAAGAAAAATTCCTAATTTTTTTTCTTTTAATACGATAAACGAAAAATATAGAATTCTGTATGGTGAGCGTAAAAAAAATTATTCGTGTATAACAAGATAAATATTTCTTGGGATATGTTACAACATATTTAAAATATTATCATGTCTTTGAAGGGTTTTTTATTCGGCTCAACTAATTCAGATCACGTATATTCTCAAATATATTTAACACTACAAAACGTATATAAAAATGTAAGAGAATTACAAAATAACGAAATAAGATGCGTGTAACTAACTGTTCTGCGCACTCTAGTATAATACAGGCTAGTGCAGGATAGGAAAGTATTTATGACGTGTCTAATTCGAGGAGAATACCATAGTAAATAGCTTTAGATTTAGACCTAAATTTTTCGAAATTTTGATTAGGAGAGATTCGCCCAAAAAAAAGAAAAAATGAAAAATCAAACACTTTTGGGCATCCTAGTGCGCACACTTTACTATAATTCATTGACGTTATAAAACTTTACATGCTCTTTTCTGGAAACTATATTTATCTACATGGTTTCGCATGTACCTCAAAACGTATTTAAGGTACCAACTTAAATAAAAGTGCATATTATTCGTCGATACCGTCATTTTGGTAGAAACTAGGATCTTTTGATTCCGTAATATATTTTCAAAATGGCGGCTCTTTATAAAAAAACATTTTCTTGACTATAAACGGTGATTATAGTCAAGAAAAATCTCACAATGTCGACTTCAATGCCATTTCTACTGAGCTCATTTTTGAATTTTTCAAAAAGATTTTTTTTTTTTGAAACCTGATCATGTTGAACTAATATAGACTCAAGTATTATATTTAGACGATTGCGTCATTAATTAGCTCAACTCTTCAAAATGACGTCATATGAATTTTAAACCAATAATTGAATACAAAATTTTTAATACTCCTTAAAAAATTTCTTCTCTATTCAATATTACGAGTTAGAAAAATATAATATAATAATTTAATCCAACCTAATTAAACAAAAACAATTGAAATATGAATGATAATTATATAAATTATTTACTAAGAGGCGACTTACGTCGTTACCTGTTTTTAATCACACTCCAGAAGAAGACTTAATTATAATGAGTTGTCTGTCAAGAGTTTTTCAAATTTTTTAAATTTGGTACAGTAAGGCTCAACGTAATGGTAGATGACTAATTAGATTTTACCGTGCAAATGGTTTAAATAGTTATAAATTATAGCTATTTAATCACAAAAAAATCAACCAAACTTTTCAATTTTATACCTAAACTTTTTCTATCAATAACAACTCAACCATATTTTATTTTAAAAATGTTTATTTTTTTAGGTTATCGTACTTTTTACTTGACCTAGTCGTGTACTTCTAAACAGTTTAAAAATTAGTGGATTTTCTCGAATTCAACTATTTTAAAGAATGAATAAAGAACAATTCAGCTATTACACCATACCTCACCAGGTCATTAGAAATAGAAAATAATGCCGACTCGAACAATATATATATATATATATATATATATATATATATATATATATATATATATATATATATATATATACCTATATATATATATATCTATATATATATATTTTTTGTTATATATATATATATATATATATATATACATATATATATATATATATATATATATATATATATATATATATATATATATATATATATATATATATATATATATATATATATATATATATATATATGGAATGATCAACGTTTGAAGCCATAAGAGACAAATTTTTTAATAAATATATTATGTGCCCTATAACACATGAAAACTACTTCAGCATATTTCTTCATTTCACTAGTCGATCTCAGATATTTGATGTGTCAAATTTTTGCTTTAAGCTCTAAGAATTAGAGCATATATGTTGAATTTCTAGGCGTGGCGGCTGGTACTCACATTTTATCTTATTTGTTTTAATTTGTTATTTTAGCGTATGCTTTTTACTTAAAAAAATGTAATTTTTTGTAATGATCTCTCTACCTGTAATAAGCGTAAAGCTTTAAGTACAGATATATTATATACATATATATACATATATATATATAAGGACAATTTTCCCATTCATATTTGAAAAATAGAGTTCATAACCTTTAATTTGAGCTATTGTAGACCTAGCTTAACACCAACTTGGACAGCACTAGCAGGGGGTCTCCCGTTCAGGAAGAACGTTAATTCGAAACTCGAGGGACTCTTAAAATATCACGAATTATAGAGAGGTTCAAATTATCGTAAGTAACAATTTTAATTTTTTAAGCATTTGCGATGAATACATTTTTTTTTTTTAAGAATTTTCCGAAAAAATTTTTCAAAATTTTTTTTGAAAAATTTTAGCAAAAAAAGTTATTTTTGGAAATATTCTAAGAAATTTTCCTTTTTTTATTAATTTAAATACTGTTATTGATAAAAATGTGAAAACAGCTGAGAAAATTTTTTTTCAATTTGCTGAAGATTATGAAAGTTTAAGATCAAAAAATTATCCTTTAATTTTTTCAAAAATTCAGTCGAATGAAACACAAAAACGGATAGATGGATTAAATTGAAACTCGGTGGGGTTTTTCTGGGTATATTGAACTGTAAAAGGCACACTTAATATTAGTGGTTTTCTCGAAGTTTTTAATTCAGCCCATGATTTTCCAAAGAGCCACCAAAAGCTCTTTTTTTCTTGATTTTTCAAATTAATGTAAAGTATGCAAAAAAATTTTTTTCTGAAAATATAATGGCTAATTCTTGTAGAGAATTTATTCGAGTTTTTAAAACACCCGTTCAATTTTCTGTGTGATCATTGGTTGCTGAGATATCGATGGTCAAAGACGAAATGATCCTTTTCCATTCAAAGTCCGATATCTCAGCGAGAAGTGGTCGTATAAAAGTCTATAAAAAAGCAAATTAAAGTTGAATGAACAAGTTATCCGGTCCATATGGTGATTAAGTCGGAAAAATTTTTTCCAAATCCGTGGACCAAAAAAAAAAACCAAAAAAATTTCGAAAATTTTTTTTTCAGTGTATTTATTAGGATTGCGCCACACATGTTGCTTTGAAATTTTTTTTATCGCAAGATCTCGAAACTAGAAACTTCCAGCTTTAAATTGCTTTGCTTACGACTCCGATATGACTTTCACGAAGATACAGCCATTCGAAAAATCGCTAAAATTTTTGAATTTTTTTTTGATCCTTTAATTATTTCCGCTAGTGTAAATAGATATATTTGTTTGGCGCGTCGGCATTATTTTCTATTTCTAGTGACCTGGTGAAGTATGGTGTAATAGCTGAATTGTCCTTTATTCATTATTTAAAATAGTAGAATTCTAGAAAATACACTAATTTTTAGACTGTTTAGAAGTACACGACTAGGTCAAGTTAAAAAGTACGATAAGTTAAAAAAATAAGCATTTTTAAAGTAAAATATAAGTGAGTTGTTATTGATAGAAAAAGTAAGGTATACGATTGAAAAGTTTGGTTGATTTGTTTGTGATTAAATAGCTAATAACTATTTAAACCATTTGCACGGTAAAATCTTATTAATCGTCTACCATTACGTCGAGCCTTACTGTACCAAACTTAAAAAATTTGAAAAACTTATTAAGAGTAACTTTTGATAGACAACTCATTATAATTTCGTCTTCTTCTGGAGTGTGATTAAAAATACTTAACGACATAACTCGCCTCTTACTAAATAATTTATAAAATTATCATTCATACCTCAATTGTCTTTGTTTAATTAGGTTGGATTAAATTATTATATTATCTTTTTCTAACTCGTAATGTTGAATCGATAAGAAATTCTTTGAGGAGTATTAAAATTTTTGTATCCAATTATTGGATTCAAATTCATATTACGTCATTTTGAAGGATTAATTAATGACGCAATCGTCTAAATATAATAGTTAGAGTCTACGTTTTTGTGTTTAGTTTTTTAGTCGAATTTTTCCTTTGAAAAATTAGACTTATACAGTCTGTACGACAAGAACGGCGAGAGGCGAGAGTAGGGACGCTATCCGTTTTCGGATCCGTAGAACACGAATATGTAGAAGAAAAAATGTCTGGTATATATATATATATATATATATATATATATATATATATATATATATATATATATATATATATATATATATATATATATATATATATATATATATAACTTTTAAGGGGGTGGTGGGGTGCGGAAAAGCAATAAAAATTTTCCCAACCGGTTGGAAATAATGTTTCGGTCAATTATCTACAACATATCCAAAATTCAGTTTCCTAGGATGATTTGGAGGGAGTAGGAGGGAAAAAAACGATTTTCGCTGGCTCTAACACGCCCCCAGCCCCTCAGAATTAACGTAGAGGGTTGAAATTTGGTGTGTTGATAGAGTCCATAACTAGGTTGTGCTTTTTGAAGGTTTTAATATTTTACCACCACCACCCTCATTTTTAAGCTACAATTTCATGCTTTTTTAACGTTTTCGAAGTTTGTAACACTCGCACAGGTCACCCAAATAAACCTAGAGGGCTGAAATTTTGTATTCGGATTGAGTTAGTAGCAAGGGGGTGCCTTTTGGTGGTCTTGACTTTTAACCCCTACCCCCACCATTTTTATACCAAAGAGAACATGATTTTTCTTGTTTTTTTAACAGTTTCGTTCGGGTCAAAATCACCCCAAATAAACCTAGAGGGCTGATATTTTGTCTACAGATTAAGCTAATAGTCAGACACTGTTTTTTGGAGGTTTCAAATTTTAATCCTTACCCCCACGATTTTTACGCCAATATTTCCTTAATTTTTTTTCCTGATTTCTAACACGTCTAGAGACTCTTTGAGGAAACCTAGAGGGCTGAAATTTTGTACGTGTATTCAGTTAGTATCCAGCTAGTACCTTTTAGGGAGTCCACATTACTTTTCCCCCCATTTTTCCCATTTTTACATCGGAATTGAATGCTATTGTTAAATGTGTTTTAAATGCATTATTTTTATTCTAAATACAAGTAGGCGAATAGTAATTTTAAAAAATTTAAAAAAAAACGCCGTGAGCAGCGGAGCCCCATCACGGAAGTCGTATTTTTTCCTTTCATCTTCGGTATTGAGTGTCTACAAGCGAAATATAATTGAAAGTCCACAAGCGATTTGTAATTTTGGTGGTTTAAAAACTGACGATGAGTGTCCGGTTGATCGGGGCTTTAAAAAAAGGTTCAATTTTGTGCCGATAGCAGTTAACAGGGAAAAAGTCAACACAATTCGTACGAGGGCATTTCTATCCATGCTTATCCGCCAGTTGCCTTTGTGTTTTATTTTTAAATATTAAAAAAGGAACTTAAATAGTAAACTGGAAGGCTTTTATGAAGATATTTTTTCTTTCCAAATAAATCCAAAATTTCTATTTTATAAATAATAAAAATCCAAAATTCCTAATTTATAAATAAACAGTGACTTTAATAACATTTTTAAATTACTTAATATGTATGTATTTCATTTGTAAAAAAATTATAGTCACTTTTTTTTTAATTTTTTAAAATTACTATTCGCCTACTTGTATTTAGAATAAAAGTAATGCATTTAAAACACATTTAACAACAGCATTAATTCCGATGTAAAAATGGGAAAAGTGGGGGGAAAAGTAATGTGGACTCCCTAAAAGGTACTAGCTGGATACTAACTGAATACACGTACAAAATTTCAGCCCTCTAGGTTTCCTTAGAGAGTCTCTAGACGTGTTAGAAAACAAGCAAAAAAATTAAGGAAATATTGGCGTAAAAATCGTGGGGGTAAGGGTTAACAGTTGAAACCCCCAAAAAACAGTGTCTGGCTATTAGCTTAACCTGTACACAAAATTTCAGCCCTCTAGGTTTATTTGGGGAGATTTTGACCCGAACGAAACTGTTAAAAAACAAGAAAAATCATGTTCTTTTGAGTATAAAAATGGTGGCGGTAGGGTTTGAAAGTCGAGACTCCCAAAAGGCACCCCCTTGATACTAACTCAATCCGAACACAAAATTTCAGCCCTCTAGGTTTATTTGGGTGACCTGTGCGAGTGGTACAAACTTCGAAAACTTCGGAAATACATGAAATTGTAGCTTAAAAATGAGGGGGGTGGGGGTAAAATATTAAAACCTCCAAAAAGCACAACCTAGGTACGAACTTTATCAATACGCCAAATTATAACCCTCTACGTTAGTTCTGGGGGGCTGGGGGCGTGTTAGATCCAGCGAAAATAGTTTTTCCCCCCTCCACTCCCACCAAATCATCCTAGGAAGCTGAATTTTGGATATGTTGTAGATAATTGACCGAAACATTATTTCCAACCGGTTTGGAAAAGTTTTATTGCTTTTGCACCCCCCACCACCCCCTTAAAGGTCGGGTCCGAAAAAAAATTTGCCCAAAATTTGACCCCACTTTGATAGTATTGTTGTGCATCGGAATAAGCCCCACTTACCAAATTTCATCTCTTAACTTCCATAGGGGGGCCCTACACATATTAAAAGGTTGCGGGAAAATATATATATATATATATATATATATATATATATATATATATATATATATATATATATATATATATATATATATATCAGACATCTTTTTTTTTACATAATCGTGTTCTACGGGTCCGAAAACGGATAGCGCCCCTGGTCTCGCCTCTCGCAGCTCTTATCGTATAGACTGTATAAGTCTAATTTTTCGGAGAAAATTCGACTAAAAATAATAATAACAATGAAGGTCGATTTTTAATGTTTTTTTTGGCGAATATCCCCTTAAGGTATCATCACAGTGTGACTCGCCAAAAAATAGTTAATTTTCGCAATTTTGCAGATGAGGGAATAGGGATGAATTTTTTTAGGATTAATACCTGCACTATTTAAAATACAAAATATATTTTTGGTATTCATTTTTATTTATTTTTTTTATAAATATTATAATTTTTTCAAAAGAGTGTCCTTAACAAACGGCGGCCGCAGTTTTCATCTGAGAAAAAAATTCAAATGGATTATCAATCTGTAGGTAAGCTGCTATGTTCCGTTATGGAGGTTTTTCTTTTTTGAAATTTGAAAAAATGACGGCGGGGCGACTTCAATAAAAAGTACAAAATTTGGCCCTTTTTTCAACAGTTTTCTGTGTGAAAAAATAGGAAGATTTAAAAAAAACTTCCATAGGAACATGGAGAATGGAATAAAAAATATTCTGTCAACATTTTAAACTTGTATCTTGGAAACTTTTCCTCTGAGAGTGGGTAGGTACTGTTTTTAGAAAGGTCATTTCGAGACAAAGTTTGTCTCGAAATTGTTTCAAGTCGTTTCAACAAAAATATGATACTGTGGTGCTAACAATTGATTTTATACGTTTACTGGTTGTGGTTTACCAGTTAAAGACTGAATGTAAACTGATATAACATTCCGCCAAAAGACGCCTATCGATCCACAGAATTTTGTATTTAGACTGAATCCATTAATCCGTGGTCGTAGCGACCGTAATAAGTCGAATTTCAATTTGAAATTTTGAGAGAACATACATAACTGTAATATGTAATTTAAGATATGACCAAAAAAAAAAAATTGACTTTTTCAAAATTCTACACTGATGGTACCTTAATTCGAAAGTAATAAACTATTTTCAAATATTTAATTCAACCATTTTCTGTTGAAACTTATATCGTGAAAAATACATTTGATATTCAAATCAATTGACAATATGTTTTGAATGTTTTAAGTGTTTTCAGAGAAATTATTTTTTTGAACTGAAAGACGTATAGTTAACCCAGTCAGTAGAGAATTTTACACAATATTAAAGGAATTTTTCAACTTTAAATGCTGGAAAAAATTTTCGTATCTTCTATGTATTAACAATGGAAATAGATTTCTAGTCCGTCATGTATATCACCAATCTGTTAACAAGTTTCAAATTGCCTAGTAATAATAGATTCAGATTTTCGATGCTACCACTCCGAACAGGAATCTGCTAACAAGTTTCAACTAATTGTGTGCTAAAAATAATCTATACATATAATAAAATTATAACGAAACCATTTCTGTACATGTAATATTTTGTGAAAATTGTACTGATACTGCAAATAGTTATCGATGTAGATACCAAAACAGCGAGTTTTAGAATTTTTGTCTGTCGTCTGTTCACGCATCACGCAAAAACTATTGGACGGATTTTAATGAAATTTGGTGTGATGATAACCTATTACCTGGGTCAACATTTAAAGTGCTTTTTACTCCGGAAAAATTTCTCATTCCCACGGGAAAATGGAAAAACCATTTTGATCATGTGCACACATTAGGCAAAAACGATTGGATGGATTTTAATAAAATTTGGTGTGGTGATAATTTATTACCTAGGCCAACATTTAAGATATTTTTTACTCCGGGAAAATGCCGCATTTCCACGGGAAAATAGAAAAATCATTTTGTGCATCTGCACGTATTACGCAAAAACTATTGGAGGGATTTTTATGAAATTTGGTGTAGTGTTAACCTATTACTTGGGTCAACATTTAAGATACTTTTTACTCCGGGAAAATTCCTCATTCCCACAGGAAAATAGAAAAACCATTTTGGCCATGTGCCTGCATTACACATAAATTATTATTCTTTGAAAATTCTGTATAATTATTACACTTACATACTTCTCATTGAGTTTATAACAATGCTTTGCACGATCGACGTCGCGGGTACGGCTAGTCACTTATGAGCTAATTAATTAAAATGTCTTAGTAAACTCATTTCCAATCCGAAAATATTAGAAGATTGTCTGACACATATCAGGTCCAGTACAGTACTCTTCAAAAATTAATCGGTTGCCTTGCCGCAGAATTTTACACTTTTGATGCAGAATGTGCTCCCGTAGTTACTGATTAAGCAATCTAAAAAATCAATTGGTTTCTAAAGTTCTGTAAACAGGTTATCTACATACTTCATTAATACAATAGGCTCTGTAATTAAATAAATATTCTTTCTTTGTGAAAGACTCACGGTACAGGATTATTACCACATTGATGAGTGCAAGTCAATAAAATATAGGGCACTTATGCTTTGAAATATTACCTAGTACTGTTTTTTGTACTATTAATAAATAACATATTTTAAGCACATATGCTTGCGATGGATAAGTTAAAAATTTTAATATGATTACAATATTAAATATATTAAAAAATTAAATAAATACAAACAACAAAAATATTAAATTATTAGTTATTTATTTTATTTTATATATTTTTTATACTAGTTTATAACAATGTGTTCTGTAAAAGATAAATTTTATAAATAAAAATGTGCGCTACAAAACATGTATTTTATTTTCGCTCACTTAACAACACTGCACATTTTGTTCTTTTGATTTAATTAAATTTTGTATCATAACGTTAAAATGACAATTTTTTATACCGGTTATATTTAAGCTTCATTCTTTCACATTCATTGTTTTGTGTTGAAAAAATATGGCCAGGGAAATAACAGCAATAAAAAAGAAAGTAATAATTTATATAAATGTATATATGGGTAATAAACAAATGTGTGTGTTTAATAGAAGAGAAAATGTAGAGAGAAAATGAAATGACGATTTATAAATTTCTACGTAAATGTGTTATTTCAAAACAAATAAAAATTATTTACCAAAGGGTGTGACACATAGCTTCCTTGTCCTTGTAACGTGTTGTGCAAGATTGCACCTTTTATGAGACTGCTAATGTAACTTTGTGTTTAAAATGTTTCTTATCTTAAATTTTGGGTCTTTTATTATACTATCAACATCATTGTTAAAATAAGAACAACTCTTAAATCAAAATAAACTGCTTCTTAATTTTTTTAAATTTGTAATATAATTATGGATAATATTGACTACGTAGCTTTTTATGCAATATGAAATTAATCAGTTAAAATTAAAAAAAAGAATTAAAGAAACTGCTAAACACTATTGGGTGTTTCAAACTATCACCTACTTTCAGAAAATTGAAAAACAAAAATTTTTCCAATGGCAAAAAAAAGAAAATTCTCCTAGTAACAAATCACTTGCAGTGAAAAGCGAAGGGAGCATTTCCCAGTTTTCCCGGTTTTCTTAATAAAATTATATCGGCAGTTTTCCACATCTCCGGGAACATTGCCGATTCCAGTATCCCATTTATCATTCCTAAGGGGCATATTTTACAACTCTAGAAATATCAACAGGGATCCAATACGGATTCCTTCTTCGATTTCAAGCGATTCGCCGTCGACAGGAGGACATCCGTGGTGAATTTTGGAACGTGCATGTCTTCCGCACGTTGCCATTCCGTAAGATGTTACATGGAAAATAGGGAGTCCACTATATATCCGACCTATTCTTTCTGAAGTCCCAGTCATCACGATTTTGTAACTCATCACGATTTTTTAATCTGGCCTCAAACAGCATCTCCAATTCGTCATAGATTTCCTTCCACGCATGTTTTTTGGTCTGTTTTTGGTCTGAAAAGTAGCTATGCTAAAGGTTTTTCTTGCATTCCGGTGTTCTCTTGTCAGATTTTCCAGTTCTACGCTATCCGGCCTCCTTTTTATGATGCGGACCTTCTTTCCACGTGTTTTGTTGTATTCTTTCCTTAAGACGGCGATGTTAGCCGACCACCAATACACGCCTCTTCTGCCTCTAGAATTAGATCTCCTTCTAGGCATGGTATAGTCACAGATCACAGTTCCTTATTAAAACAACTGCCCTTTCAGTTCTTTCGTTCCTTATACCCACCGTTTTCGTTTTCAGTTGTATCGCTTTTCTTGTTCTGGAAATAGATATATTTGTGGTCACTGAGGCTCTCTATTTCAAGGACCTGTCACTATTCGATATCTTTGATATAATTAGCGCAAAGTGTGAAAGTAGAATCATCTCCTTCGTTAATCACAGCCAGAGTTCTCTTAGCAGCCATCTCAAACAGTAAGTCTCTTGTTTGTTTATAACCTTTCCACCCCACTCGTTGAACTTGAAGTCTCCTAGTAGAATCACTACTTACTGCCCCCTGTAGTTCTGTAACTAGTTGGGACACATTGATGCTCCTCTTAACTTCTTTTCAATAAGTCAGCGTAAGAATTCTCCCCCAGAAATATCCACGAAAAAACCGGCGAAACTTTAAATGACCCATCATGTACTTGCATAATTGTTTTTATAATATCCTTTAGTATTTATCGTTTAGTAGTATAATTGTTTTTATAATATCATTTAGATTTAAAATATTTTTGGAAAAATGTCACACACAATAGGAAACGTCAAAATTATTTTATATTTAAAATTTTCGCTTATATGTAACGTAATAAAAGTTATTGTCATTTAAATATGGTGCGTATAAAATAAAAAACGAATTTACGACGCATAAATTATCATTGAGGATAATTAAATCTTATCAAGTTCCTTCTCATTGCTTTTATTACACTTCTACCTTTTGTGTATAATCTCTTTGTAATAAACATATGTATTTTGTTGTATGTATTAAGAGAGATTTTTTTTAAATTTTTCAGTTTTTCTAGAAGAAATGCAAGGTAGTTATGGAAGTTAGATAAAAGATACGCCAATAATTTAAAAAAAAAAAAGGAAGTGAATCTTTTAGAGATTTTTTCTTTTATTATTCCCCCCAATTTGAAAAATTTGACTTTAACGCGGACGGTTCTAATCAAGTCCTCAACATAAGTGTAAAATATTGTTTTTTTTTTTCAGTGTATTTATTAGGACTGCGCCACACACGTTGCTTTGAAAATTTTTTTATCGTAAGATCTCGAAACTAGAAGCTTCCAGCTTTAAATTGCTTTGCTTACGACTCCGATACGACCATTTTTCACAAAGATACAGCCATTCGAAAAATCGTTAAAAATTTGCAATTTTTTTTGATCCTTTAATTATTTCCGCTAGTGTATTTACAGTTAACATGTGTTTGACTTTTTCACTTACCATTTCGCACACTTCCATATCGATGACAAAATTATACAGATTGGTTGTTAAACTAGTTTTATCTTCAACTGATTGACCACAAATAATAACTAATGTGCGAATATTTGCTTTCCATCTTACTCTATGTAATATCCCCACCGTCATTTAGATAATTAATTTTATCTGTCAATAGATAATAAGTCGGGAGGGAACTAACCTACGACCCTTTTTCACGATAAGATTAAAATCTGACCGCGCGAGCGAACTAGTTATGCACCCAATTTATGAACCCAATTATGAGTCAGTAGACATGTGTGACTTTACAGAATGTGAAATTTCTCGGTCACAAATATTCCCGTATAGGTATATGTAGTTATTTCCTCATTAGGCACATATGTAAATTTTCTGAAATTTGTTAGTAATTTTTTGAATAAGATCTCAAAAAATAATAAAATTTAAAATATTTTCCACAAAATAAATTGTTAATCTCTTATTAAGTCCCTTGAAACGCATTCTTTGGTTTTCAATTCAGTATATTAAAACTTCAGTATTATGTCGTCTCTATAAGTTAAGCAACTGTAATCCATCTTTCACATTATCATTATCATTGCATAAATTAATTGTAACATCCATATCTTTAATAAATTTTAGAAAAATTAGAAAAACTTTTCTATGTAAAGTACAAAATCTTTAAAAAAAACATACGCTAATCATACATCGTCGTCAAATTGACGCACACTATTTTAATATAAACAAAACGACAGCAACTATAAACGAAATTGATATGTCTTTTGTGTTATCATAACAAATAAATTAGATACCAGAAGTTTTAGAACAGACAAGCAGCGACAAGTTGTATTACTGGAGCAGGTGAGTAGTTCGGTCGTCAGTTTGACGAGTATGTATGATTCTAGGGTTAATAAAAATAATAACAGAAAAAAACACTCATAATGTACAAAATGTTAACAAACACAAATAATTAAATACTCTTATTACAACTATATGTACGCATTTCAATGCAATTACTAAAAAAAATGATAATATAAAATTATATTTTTAAGTGTTATGTTATTCTTAAACAAAAAACCAACATACAGAGAATGTGTTTGTTGTAAGTCAATACCTGTTTGCAACAAGAACGCACACATGAATGATCACTGATCGAGATCGGCGTCTACAATTGTTCTGCCTATTCACAGATGTTGTGAACGCGGATTGTAAAGTGTTATTTTACTTTTCGAGGGATAATGTATAAAATGTATAAAGGATACGAAATTACGAAGTTTTTAAAGTAGCGAATTCATTGAAAGCTTTTAAAAGTTAGTTTGTTCCTCTGATATGAGGAAATGTGACAGAAGCAGTTACATACTTCATTAGAATATAATGTAAATACATATTCAAAATTAAGGATTTAACTGAATTGACGTTAAGAAGTTTGTCAACACATTACTGCTTTTAACAATTTTATCACGGATTTACAGTGACGAGGATTACACCTTGTAAGAAAAAATAAGTAGTTCAAATAAAACGCAAAATAAAATACCCCTGTCGCAGCATCTGCATAACATAGCGAATTTCCAAATATTGTACCTATCCATTTAAAATAGTTTAACTTTCTAACAATGAAACAATTTTCAAAATCAGTTCAGTAGTTAATTTTCGGCGCTTTTGAGTCCTCACGACCTTAACGGATTTCATATAGTGTAGGATATTATATCGATTTAACAATATATTATTACATTACATAACTATAATTTTCGATTTTTTTTCTAGGTATGCAAATATATGTATATAAATTATATTTTCTCTCTAAAGGAACACATCATACAAAAATTTCCTTTCCCTAACGTACTCTTAAAAAATCTGGTAAATTTTAAGTTAGGAGACAGAGCTATTGTTATTATAACACAATACATACATATTGAATAACTAACTAGCACTTGTTTTATTTAGAAAAGAATTCCTAAAACGATAAAGCATTTATTGTAAAAAAATTCAATAAATTTCTTAATTTTTCTCAAAAGCTAGTTCACTTAAAACAATGTTTTAAAAGCTTATCTTATGCAATATTTTACGCTCTTTTCGGTGGTGGAAAAAAAGATTTTAAAAAATTTTGACTTCTGGCCTAATTTTGCAAAAAAACACTAAAAATGGCCAAAAAACTTACTTCTGGGCATCCGATGTATCTGGCTAACGAACTTAGCCGAGCGAATCCGGATTCCAGCTCGCATATCAAATTTCATAGGCATTAAACGCTTCGTTCGAGAGTTATCGCGTACACACATAATATATATATATATATATATATATATATATATATATATATATATATATATATATATATATATATATATATGTATATAAATTTTAGTGAAGTAGATTTTTGTGTTCTAGATACTTCAAAACAAATTTCTACCATAGTCCCGGACTTTGGTCTTACCATAAGAGCTGCTGTAATAGCTGAATTTCCAGAATGGAAATTCGCTAAAAAAAAAACTTAAGAATGTGTTTATGTTAAATTATATTATCCACTTTTAAATTAAGGTAATTAGATAACCCAGTTATCTACACGGCATTTTTAAGACGTTATATCATTTTGAAATATCAAAAAAGAAAATTTTATTATTTATTGATCTGTAAAACCAATCTAAAATTTCCAAACGTGTTTACCGTTTTATGTGTACCTATCATTTTTGAGTAATTTATGGAAATATAGCAAAAGTAACGAAATAAGCTAATGGAATGAAATAGTTAAAAAAAAGTTACTGACCAGACAGAGATTTCAAGATGCTATGTATTGCAGGTCGGCGTCGCAAACGTTTTCAATCGCTCGAAATGGTTTCAGAAATCGGTTCTAAAACGATTTTCAGAATTTTTCTATAGTTATAATTCCTTTTAAATATTATTCCAAGGATCAGGTGACTGTTTCCAAAAGTAATACCAGAAGACCAGACATTGACACAGCAGGATAAGGAACTACAGGAGAAAGAATTTGAGATTTCTCATGGGTTACTATACCATCCAGGATTGGCTGAGTAGCAATTAATACGTTCACCTATAGATATTTTATAAAATAAAAATAATATATAAAAATAATAAAAAAAAAAAAACATTAAATGGCATTTTTCAAATTTGCGCAAATCCTAGCTCAAAAAATTTTATCCGATCATATTAAAACATGGCTCATTTTGTTTATTATTATGCCTATTGTGTAACCCTCCACCAATCTGGCGATTTGTTTTTAGTCGAATTTTTAAACTGAAAAAGTTAGACTTATACAGCCTATACGACAAGAAAGGCGAGAGGCGAGAGTAGGGGCGCTATGCGTTTTCGGACCCATAGAACACGATTATGTATGGAAAAACAGTCTTATATATATATATATATATATATATATATATATATATATATATATATATATATATATATATATATTCCCGCTACCACCCTTCCGAAGATAAACGGCGTTTTCGTTTTTCTCCGTTTAGACAATTAACAGTGCGGGAAATTGAAACTGCTTTTAAAACTTTTTTTTAACTGCCCGCCATTTTTCGAAAAAACGCTTTACTTCCGATTTCGAAGAGGAGATGCACAGTTACATATGTCTATATTAAAATAGCATTTATTTTTTTTTTTCAAATGTACTGAAGAGGCTCTATTATTATATTTGCGCAGATTCGGGTGTTTTTTTTTCGGGCGTCTATTTCAACGTCATCTCTAATAAAAAAAAAAAGTTATATGTAATTAAAGGAAAAAATTTTTTTTATAAAATATAGATCCTAAATTATCATCTGTAAAGAAATTTAGTCTTAAAAATAAATTTTTCACTTAAAAAAAAAAAAAAAAAAAAAAAAGATTTAAAAAGGGTCTTTTTTGACTACACTTACTAATAGTACGGGAAGGTTGCCCAAAGCGGGTACCCCTCTTAAAGCGAGTAAGTACTTTTATATCGTCGTATCAAATGTTTTTGTAAGGTTGTGTGTATACCGAGATTAACCGAATATCCACCAATATTAATCAGTTGTACTTAAGCACTTGTGTCGTTTCATGTCATAGTTAAACGTCATCAAATTTTTTGGTTAGTTTTGTTAAAAATTTTGAGGATAATATTCTGTGACTAGTCACAAACCTTTTTATTTGCAATCTTTTTGGTATAACCAGATTATGTTATCATAATTTGACTTTTAATGTAGAAAAAGGTAGACATGTATCAGCTTTCATTTTAAAATTATTCTAATTTAACAAAATTAAGTCTTTTTAGACAAAGTGGGTAGGGGCAAAGCATGTAGACAAAAAAGAAGCATCTTAATGGAATAGACTGTTGGAAGGTGAAAAAAATTAAAAAATCTTATTTCTAGGGAAAAGCTTAAAAATAATATTCCTACCTTGTTTGTGGTGATGTTGCTGTGGAACCACCTGAAGTAATATACTCCAGTATGGAGATTGTAAAGAAAGTTATAAATTTATTGAACATTGCTGTTATAAATTTATTGATTTTGTCTTTTTTTAATTAATTACTTAATTATTACTATTGTTAATTAAGTTCTATACAGTTATGAAAGTTTTTATTAAAAAAAATAATAACAGTATTTAAATACATAATGCACTTACCCTCTTTGCCTAACGAGGGTTACCCGCTTTAGGATACCTATACCGGCAAAGCAGGTTTTTGCAGAGGTTTTGTATTTTCTTTATTAAAAATATATCTCGTATAAAAATTTCTTAACCGAAGTTTCATTTTAAAGTTCGACAGCTATTTTTTCTGATAATATAAAAAAGATCTGCTTATCGAAGTCGAAAACCACTTTTTTGGGCGTTCAATCTTAGCTTACTCGCTTTGGACTACCTTCCCCTACCTTAATCTTCATTTAGATAACTCTTCGCGAAGGAGATCTTCAGATACAGCCAGTTAAGTCTTATATATTATATGATAGAAACTTGTTGATTTAAATAGAAAACATATTCAAATTATTATAATAAGACTCTTGAAAACTAAATTTATTTTACTAAAAATAAAAATGATTCCAATATTACATCATACAAGAAAAATTAAAAAATTCTTATTTTTGTATTTTCAAAATATTAGAAAATTCCCAAAAATAATTAGAAATTATTTCAAGCTGTTGTTATACATAAATTATAAGAAATAATATTATATAATTATATACTTTTAAAACTGCCGCAATTTAATATAATTTCTTTGTACTGTGATTTGTTTATGTAATTTTTAAAATAGTTTTAGAAAACATATAAATTTAAAAAAAATGTAGCTGTTTAATAAATATACTAAAAATAATATCCAACATCCATACTCCATACTTGATTTATTTTATTTAAAAAAAGATTATTATAATTTCATAATTGTTTCTGTTTGTTTTTAGCAAAATTAATGACAAGAGTTGAATATTAAACGTCAATCATATAATTATTCATGAGATTGCAAATATTCACTTTTATATCTTGGCTTATAATTCAATTATAATTTTAATCATTAAAAGCACTTGTTTCCAACAATAATTTGTTTGGAAAAAATAATGTGTCCGTTTTATCCATCTAGAACTGAGTATCTGTCTAATTTCTACAATTTTCAAGAGTACAATTTAAAAAAATTTTTGTTATCTTTTTATAAAAAAAAAAAAAACATGACAACTTATGTTTATAGAGAAAATAAATCAACGGATTTCATGCAAACAAGCAATCACCCTAGACTACCTAATTTGTTCATCACCCTAAACCACCGATTTCCAACCTTTATGTTACTAGATCTCACTAAAATAAAATTGCTTTCGCGCATCACTACCTTATATAGTTATACTAGCTGCAGCCCGGGATTTCACTCGCCTAAAATTATTTAAATTATAAGTGAAATTTATAGGACAATCATATATTCCACAATTCTGTGCAAAATCAATTATTTCTAGCACTTGACTTTGCTCACCCAATGACTCAAAAATAACTATTTTCATATTTTATTAGCATGACTAATTTCCGCACCATAAGAACCCAGTATCGATACCTATACCAGCAGTCTTAGAATTGTTCTTATTTTAGACCCTTCGAGGCACCAGAGCCTCGGGAAATCATTTTAACATCACTTTCATCTTTCTAAGAGTTTTCAACAGTACTTGAGTAAAAATTGTCAAATTTCTTCTGCACCCTATTTAGTGTACCTGACGAAAAATTTGACCACGCGTCCATTTAAATTTGATATTCTGAAATTTTGTACAAAATCAGATATCCATACGGACAATTTTAAGAGCACTTTAATTTGTGAGAAATTTTGAGATCCCAAGGAATAATATTCGAGCAAAATTTGGTTAAGACCTGTCCGACCGTTTATTTGAGGGATTTTTTGATTCAGCAAAATCCTAACTAGCAATTTTAACCTTATGTCCATTTTTTTTAAGAATCACAGTACTATTCGAAAAAAAAATTGGTCAAGATCCGTCCAGCCATTAATTTGGGTCTTTTTGGTGACCCAATTTGGTAACGATAGGTCTAGTCGTTTACTTTAAGATTTTTTAGGGGTACTAAGGTCCTGCAGAGTAACTTTAACTGCGATAGTTTTTTTTTATTCGTATACCAATTTTATCTATAGTCCTTTTTATCCGTTTTTTGATACCTACTACCGTTTTCTCGAAACTACTGAGGACAGATAAGTAAAGTCCATATTTCAGTTTTAATATCAGGATAACCGAGTCCGGCTCGGTGCAAATTTCATCTGTATGGAATTTGCTGAGAACAGCAGAAGTGTCAATTGATAATAACTAGACAATCTAATTGTTTATTTCTTAATACTTTATAGGATACAAATAGTATTTTGTACAATAAATTAGTAATTTTAAAGTAGCTGTAGGTAAAAATATTATTGGTGGTATCTATAGAAATATTTATTAATACCTAAAAAATTCCAAATTTATTTTTCTGCAAATACTTAGCAACTAAGAAATTTGCATGATTTTTTGATAAATTGGCCACAGATTGCTGTATAGAATAAAAAATTGATATTTTACGGTTTTTCGTAAATTTCTACGGTTAAACAAAAAATTTTGTAAAACCGTTTCTTAGCGAGCCCCTTCGACCCAATAAGGACCTACATGCCAAATTTCAAGTTTGTAGATATTATAATTTTGGAGATTTTGTGATATCTGGGTGAGTGGAATTCTCTTTTATTATATAGATAGTCATCTTTAAATCATACTATTATATTATATACATATAAAGAAGTAAAGTTTGTGACATTGTCGGTGTATACGACTGAGACAATCTCAAAAACTACTCAACCGATTTCAGTTTTTTTTCCCTGGTAAATAAGTAATACTCTCGATTTTTATACAGGGTACATTTAAAAGGTTAAGATTGTTCCGCAGGACTCTAGGACCCCAAAAGACTCAAAATAAACGGTTGGACAGATCGTTATCAAATTTGGCTAAAATAACATTGAGATCCTGAAAAAATAAATATTATATTAAAATTGATACCCCCAGGGTCCCAAAAAACACCAAAATTAGTGGGTGGACTAAACTTGATAAAATTTTGCTCAAACGTGAGGTTAAAATTATCCTCTAGATTCCTGGAGACCCAAAAATGGTCCAAATTAAATGACAGGATGAATCTTGCCCAAATTTTATTTAAACAGTACTGACATTCTGAGAAAATATGCATGAGGCAATATTTATACTGATGATATTTTCAAAAAATATACACAAAAATGTGTGTGTTGTGAAAACTGTCCCCTAGAATCCTGGGGACCCATAAAGTGAAAAAAATAAAGGGATGGTTGGATCTTTACTAAATTTTATTAAAATAGTATTGAGATCATGAAAAAAGTGAAGGTAAGATTAAATTATCCCTCAGAATCCTGGGGATTTCAAAATGCCAAAAAGAAACGACTGGACGGAGCTCTTAAAGTGCTCTTTTATCACTTTATCAGTATGGGTATCTACAAAAAAATCTCAAGATGTGAAATTGAGATACGCTATAAAAATATGAATATATCTTCTATAAAGTTTTTGGGTGAGAAAAATTATAATTAAAATAATTAAAAATTATAAATAATCTTCTATTCTTTTATTTTAAAAAACCTGATATTCTGACTCGGGTATTTTATATCATCACTAAAATAACCTTAATATTTTTATTCACTTTAATGTTAGTAATATAAGATATAGGTAAAAAAAAACCGAAATAATCCGGGCCTGGCTATACTGCAGTCCAACGCAAGCTATGCTTTTTAACTGATCTACCCAACCTCTGTAATATATAGTTAATCTTGTAGTTTAGACATAATACATCACATTTAAATTAGTTTATACATATATTAAACTAACTGTTTAAATCAAGTTTCCCCATTGAGATATCACTTAATTCAAAAGTACGTAAGATGACTATACCATTAGCAATAAAGTTATTGAAGAAAATACCTATACAAAATTCTTATAAAACTTTTACGTAACTACGATCATTATTTTTCATTATTTTCCAAGTTTTTTCTCAATCAATTCAAATAATAAATTTTTTCTACAAAAAAAATAAATAATAATAATAATAATAATAATAAATTTTATAATATCATAATAAATTTGTGTACATTAGATATAAAATAATTTATTATTAAACCATTTTTACGAAGATAAATATTTTGATCGATGTAAAGAATAAAAAAATAAAAATAGAAAAAAATAAATCAATGGACCAAACGCAACCGAACGAAACACAGACACAATCATAACTTATTTATAATTTCAATTCAATCTGATATTTTATTTAGATACTAAAAACATGTAAGCATGTACATAATATACAGGGTGAAAACGGATTTACTGAATATAAGAAAAGTCAAGGTGAAATTTTTTCAAGATAAGCATAATCTTGGAAATGTTCAGATAAATTATACTTCGTTTTCAAACGTCTTACCATGTATGTAATAGTTATTTATCCAACAAGTTGCAAATTGAAGGTGGTTTTTTTTACGAATACGAGTCGTACAATTGTCCAACGACGCTTCCCGAGCTGAACAATTACGGCGAGTAAAAATGGACATCTATTTCCTATGTAGTATATTTTGCAATCCCAAATAAAAAAAAAAATTAATGAAATATATTCTCAAATTATTAAAAACTAGTCAACTATATTAAAATAGTTATTTGTTGAAGAAGTTAGAAAATGCAAGTGTTTTTATCACGGGTTGTACAGTTGTCCAACGAGATTTACCGAGTGGGACAATTAGAACTGGAAAAATCATTTGTTTTAAGTGTTTTGCATACGATAAATATTTTTGGTAATTTTGAACTAAAATGAAACAAATTCATGAAAAATAGAAAAATTATCTCACATAAAAATAATTATGTATTTTAAATAATTAATTGATAATTGTGATTCGTATTGTGCGTTAATGGAGAAGCGACTATTGCAAAATGTTAAAAAAAATAAGTATAAATCAAATCAGCTAAAAATGGTCTAACATCGTCAAACAAATACAACAAATGAAGCAAAATTGGACAGACATAGTTTTCTCTTTTTTACTTTTTGTTACTTTCATATTAGATTAACTATAGTAACTAAAGATTTCTATATTCTAATTATGGTTCATTTGTTAATGACGTGAGACCACTTTTGGTTGTTTTGATCTATATATATATTTTTTTTTTCCACGCATAAAAAGTAAGCCATTTTGACACTACCATAGGCAATTATAAAGTTAACTTTTTAATACATAATTGCAAAATCTGTAGGTACATGATTATAATAAAACTGTAAGGAGACAGTATCTGTACATGGAATATTTTTTAAAAGTTGTACTGATACTGTAGATAGTTTTCGATTTAGATATCAAAAGAGTGATTTTTAAATTTTTTGTCTGTCTGCTCACGCATCATGCAAAATTACTGCACGGATTTTGATGAAATTTGAAACGGTGGTAACGTATTACTTGGATCAACATAATATATAAGATAGGTACTTTTTATTGTAAAGAAACGTTTTGTCCCCTCGGGAAAATTCAAAACCATTTTGGGTATGTGCACGCATTATGCAAAAACTTCTGCACGGATTTTGATGAAATTTGGTGTGGTGATAACGTATCACTTGGGTCGACATACAAGATACTTTTTATTTCGGGTAAATGTTTCCTTCCCTCGAGAAAATATAAAAACCATTTACAAAAACCAAATACATATTAAAAGAGTTATCAGTTCCATCCTGTATATATTAGTAAATGTAAAGTAATAAAAAAACCTTTTTGAACGGGAAACAATTTTATTTAATCAATGATCTGTTACAATACTTATTTTCGAAAATTTTTCAACTTTTCCTGTTATCTACTCGGTAATATTATAAACTTTTCATGTTAACATTCTACACTTCTACAGCAATGAATCTATACATAAAATATTATGTGTAGATTATTTGCGATAATGACATGTGCAATTTGTCAAATCGTTTAGATTTTTTGTTTAGAAATTACCATCAAAAATAAAATCTTGTGAATTAATTTTTTTTTTCTATCACTAATATAATACTTCAAAGAAACCTGGTCAACTACATGATCGGAGCTTTCCAACGAGGAAAAACACAAAGTGACGCAAAACTACATTTTCAGTTTCTTTTCCAACTGGGAATCATGAGTTAATGCACAAACCAACAGCAATAGTAAGGTATCTTATCTGTTTGTAGGGCATATATTTAACATAACCTTTTGTGTATTTAATTTCCATTGTATATAATAGTTTGTTGTGCTAATTTGTTGTTACTTATCAAAAAAGAAATTCAGTTAAATTCTTTTTGTAAGTTGACAACCATGAATCAATGCACAAACTAACACAAACCAACTTTGCTTTCGAGCTAAGTCGATTTGTGTCGTAAAACACGCTTGTTAGAAAGCACCAAACAGGCACATGTTGACTTTAGTCGACTATGCTAGCATTCGCCAGAAAATTTTGTTAGACTAAGGGGGCTTGCACCGTTACAAACTAGAAGGCTCTGATTAAAAAAATTGATGCACGTCAAATATTTTTTCATAGTTTCACTTGGTTTTTTACGGTATAAATACTACAATACTAAAGTGCAGTCACATTTAAAAAATTATGGCATAAAAACAATCAGTCACTATGTTAGAAATTGTAATTTTAATACCTAAAGTATATTAATTTTTTTAATCAGACCCCTCTGGTTTGTAACGGTGTAAGCTCTGTTAGCTAACGTTAGGCTAACAAAATTTTCTGGCGAACGCTAGCATGTTTTCTCGCTGGAAGCTTCCTATATATATACTGAGAAGACAACTAGACAAGCGATGCAGCTTAGGTGTAAGGAAAATATGAGGTTTTTAATGGTGTCATGGCGTCAGGACCAAGCTGCTTACAGATACTTATTGTTAGAAGAATAATTTTTCATAGTTCAAAAATTTTTGTAATTTTTTAAAAATATTCCGTTTTACTTTTGTAATATATTATTAAATTAATTAATAGTTACTTTATTGCGTAAATTTAAAACTTGTTATTAATAAAAAAAATTTTTGGAAATATTGGTTAAAAAATTATTACTATTTTTCTATAGCATCTGATAAAACTATCGAATGAAAAATTAATAATTTTTGTGTTTTGTAAATCCTCTGCTTGCAATTAATTGCTTATTATAAATGTCACTAACGTTTCAGTGTTTGTTGAATAAAAATGGACAGTATGTTATACAGAAATAAATCGAAACTTGGAGTTGGACGACATGAAGTCAGTTTTCTTTTCCATATCCGTATACTATAATAAATTTCTGTGCCCCTCTCTGGACCCACTGCTAGTTGTATCTGTATCGCATATTAGTTTAATCCAAAATGAAGTACAATTTCATTGTCGGTTTATCGTCGGAAATAACTGGATACTCAAATAAAATGTCTAAATTAAACATGTGGTCTATTCTAAAAACGGCTACATCAAGGTTATAAAATCTATAGATAGTTATTAAATAAAAAATGAAAAAATCTTTTTAATTTGTTATAATTATAAAAAGACGTACTTGAGAATAAAAGAAAATTTAATGTCTATAGAAAAGTACACTAAATGAAAATTAAAAATTATTTTTAAATATTAATTAACGATTTCGCAGTAAATATGAATTATGTGTAGAAAGGAGCCAATCGATGACAAAATGTATTAACAGAGATACAAAAATTTTTTTTCAATCTGTTAAATCGTAAGTTAGCGTTTACATAGTAGGTAACTTACCGCCTAAGTAACATTTATGAAAAACCAAAATACAACACAATAATGACTAGTATGTTTTAATTATACACAGAACTGTCAAAAAAAAGATGGGCCTCGGGAACAAACAAATTTTTCAAAAATGGTTTCTCAGAAATGCATTTGACGAGCCAAAAAAAAAAAAACTTTTATACTTCTCTTCGGGACTCATATCAATGATTAGGAGACCCCTATATCAATGGTTACGAGACCCCTTTTCAGACAGCCCCCGCCCTTTGTCGAATCTGTTGATATTTTGTATGGGCATTCGATGATCAAATAAAATAAAAATTTACTTCTTCATTCTTAACATTTTATTTTCATAACTCTACATTTTTTTTTATCAACAATATTTTTTTTATTAAAGTCATGTGGGGTACCTGTATACAGAGTGTAAATATACGCTGTGAGTTTTATGTAGCGAACATTAATAGCTTTCGGTTGCAAACACATTATTTTATTATAGTTTAGCAGAATATATATGGCAGAAAGTTGTTTTGAGGTCCCTAGAACCCGAAAATAACATTCACTAAAATATATATATATATATATATATATATATATATATATATATGTATGTATGTATATATATATATATATATGTATGTATATATATATATATATATATATATATATATATATATATATATATATATATATATATATATATATATATACACACTAGCGAAAATAATTAAAGGATCAAAAAAAAATTCCAAATTTTTAGCGATTTTTCGAATGGCATATCTTCGTGAAAAATGGTCGTAGCGGAGTCATAAGCAAAGCAATTTAAAGCTGGAAGTTTTTAGTTTTCAGATCTTGCGATAAAAAAATTTTCAAAGCAACGTGTATCGCTCAATCCTAATAAGTACACTGAAAAAAAAATTTCCGAAATTTTTTCGGTTTCTTTTTTTGGTCCACGGACTTGGAAAAAAATTTTCCGACTTAACCACCATATGAACCGGATAACTTGTTCATTTAGCTTTAATTTGCTTTTTTTAGACCTATATACGACTACTTCCCGCTGAGATATCGGACTTTGAATGGAAAAGGATCGTTTCGCCTTTGACCATCGATATCTCAGCAACCAATGGTCACACAAAAAATTGAAGGTGTGTTCCGAAAACTCGAATAAATTCTCTACAAGGATTAGCCATTGTTTTTTCAGAAAAAAATTTTTTTGCATACTCTACATGAATTTGAAAAATCAAGAAAAAAAGAGCTTTTGGGGGCTTTTTGGAAAATAAAACGCTGAATTAAAAATTTCGAGAAATCCATTGATGTTAAGTGTGCCTTTTACAGTTCAATATACCCAAAAAAACCCCACCGAGTTGCAATTGAATCCATCCAGCCGTTTTTTTTTTCATTCGATTGAATTTTTGAAAAAATTAATGGATCAGTTTTTTACTCTTAAACTTTCATAATCTTGAACAAAATGATAAAAAAATTTTTTTCAGCTTTTTTCACATTTTTATCAAGAACAGTATTTAAATTTATAAAAAAAAGAAAATTTCTTAAAGAATTTTCAAAAAAAATTTTTTTTCTAAATTTTTTTAAGAAAATTTTTGAAAAAAATTTTCGAAAAATTCGTAAAAAAATAATTTTTTTTCGAAAATTTTTTAAGAAATTTTCTTTTTTTTATAAATTTAAATACTGTTGTTGATAAAAATGTGAATAAAGCTGAGAAAATTTTTTTTTCATTTTGTTCAAGATTATGATAGTTTAAGAGTAAAAAAATGATCCATTAATTTTTTCAAAAATTCAATCGAATGAAACAAAAAAACGGCTGGATGGATTCAATTGAAACTCGGTGGGGTTTTTGTGGGTATATTGAACTGTAAAAGGCACACTTAACATCAATGGTTTTCTCGAAATTTTTAATTCAGCGCCTGATTTTCCAAAAAGGCCCCAAAAGCTCTTTTTTTCTTGATTTTTCAAATTCATGTAGAGTATGCAAAAAAAATTTTTTCGGAAAAAACAATGGCTAATCTTTGTAGAGAATTTATTCGAGTTTTCGAAACACACCTTCAATTTTCTGTGTGATCATTGGTTGCTGAGATATCGATGGTCAAAGGCGAAACGATCTTTTTCCATTCAAAGTCCGATATCTCAGCGGGAAGTAGTCTTATAAAGATCTAAAAAAAAGCAAATTAAAGCTGAATGAACAAATTATCCGGTCCATATGGTGGTTAAGTCGGAAAATTTTTTTCCAAGTCCGTGGACCAAAAAGGAAACCGAAAAAATTTCGGAAATTTTTTTTTCAGTGTACTTATTAGGATTGAGCGATACACGTTGCTTTGAAAATTCTTTTATCGTAAGATCTGAAAACTAGAAACTTCCAGCTTTAAATTGCTTTGCTTACGACTTCGATACGACCATTTTTCACGAAGATACAGCCAGAATATATTTTCCGTAGATTAGAGCCAATTTTAGTAGCTAAAGTCAACTACTTTTCGGAAAACATGGCTTTAAAAAAAGGGTATCTTATGTAAGGTCTACTAGGGTCCTAGAGATCCAAAAGTGTCAAAAAATAAACGACCGATTTTGAAAATTTTTTCACTGTTAAAGAACTAAACTATTTTAGATAGATATAGATTAGGTTATGTAAGGTCCGCCAGGATCCATGGGACTTAGAAATGTCAAAAATAACATAACCGGACGATCTTGAAAATTTTTTCACTGTTACAAAATAAACAATGTTACATGGATATAACTTATATGCTGTATGAGGTCGGCCAGAGTCCTCGGATCCTAAAAGCGCCAAAAATAAACTAACCGACGATTTTGAAAATTTTTTCACTGTTAGAGAGCCAAATTATTTTAGATGGATATAGATTACGTTATGTAAGGTCCGACAGAGTCACTGGGATCCAAAAGTGTCAAAAATAAAATATTTGAGCGATTTTGAAATGTTTTTCACTATTACAGACCTAAACTATTTAAGATAGGTACAGGTTGTCTTATCTGAGATCCACAACTGTCCTGCGAATGTGACATACGCGACATAGAAGACTTCATAACGGGATTTGAAAATACTTTTACTCTTACAGAGTTTTCTTACAAATTATATTCTATAATAAATATCTATAAATATATATATATATATATATATATATATATATATATATATATATATATATATATATATATATATATATATATATAGGGTAAAGTTCTTTCTTCATTCTAGTCCTTCTGTATTCTGGTAAAAATCTGGTACTAATTCAATTTTAATGTTGGCAAACGATTTTGTCGAACGTGTCATTTTTGGTCATCGAAAAAAAGGTTTCCTAATATGAGATAGTAAAGCTTGATAATATGAGATACTGTCTCATATTAGGAAACTCTAAGAAAACAATTTTAAAATAATAATTTTATTGATTAAAATTAAATGAAAATAATAACAGACATCAGTTTTAATGGTTTATTTGTACGTCGGGCTTACATTTACTTTATTGTATAACAAATAAATAATAATTCTGATTTTAAAAATTAAATCTAATAAAAAATTACCAGTTGCAAATTCTTCTTCTTCATAATGAATCATTAAAGTTTATACTCATAAATGATAATACTTTAACAGAAACCACTGAAAAACTTTTGAGAATTAGTTTCACCACATTGAACATGAGCCCATTTAAAACAAGCCCTACATTTCTCCCACTTCTCAGTTTTCACCACGCGTATCCTCTGAAAACAATCCGGCGCAATAAGGACGCTCTGCATCATCATCCTCTTCAATAGATGATCCACTAGACTGATATTTAACATCATCTTCATCTTCGCTTGCCGATTCTATTAGGTTTCTTATAATCGATTTTTTAGTTTTTTACCGATGTCCTTATCCTGAATGACCGGAAACTAACAAAAAGTTTGATATTTCAATTATATTCATGTGTGCGGGAAATTTAAATATAAAAAATATTTTCTTTTCTTTTATTTATTGAAAGGACTGTTTTTTAAAATTTTTTCATTTTATTTATTGTATTTTTTCTTGTCTTGAGAATGGTGTTTTGAGACACCGAAACTGGTCGATATGTTTAAGATTGCTTAAAATTCTGTTTTTTGCTGGTCTTAATATTGACTTTTTTATCGCCAAATAAAGTCAATAATGTAATTACAAGCTTTAAATATAAATATCTGTCTCCATAGTTGAAATAACGTTCTGTCTCATATTCTCCCTCTTCTAAAGTTAATAATTTCCAAATACGAAACACCTAGTTCTTAAAATGAGATACCTCATATTCGGATTCGTTGGGTGTCTCATATTAGGAAACATTTAACGTTACAAATTTTTAGGTAATGTGATTTTTCTTAGGCAAAGAATTTACAGAAATACCTGACAAATAATTAATACAGAATGTGTAGTTGTCGTGAAAAAAATTTGCAAACAATTCCAGGATAAACGAAGGAAATAGATAATATAAAAAAAAAACATGTAATTTTTTTATGACATTAAAACATGACGTCATCAAAAACATCAGGCAAAAGCAGCTTACGTCACAAGCTCGTTCGAATATGTAGGTATTATATTTGTAGTTAGGAAAAAAACTGTTTACTTTTTTGGTAACTATGAAAAAAAATTTTAATTATTAATTTTCATTACTAGACCTACTACTACTACTCAATGTTTTAGAGCCAATGACGTCATACGATTTGACGTCACAGAAAGCATCGTTTTGGCGATCTTTTTAAAAACTGAAATTTGATCCGTGATTTTTATTAAAAATATAGTACAAAATAATTTAAAAATGTGTATTATGAGTTTAGTAAAAAGTAATAAACACACTAAGATGGTTTTTAAAAAATTGTCAAATACCCCATTATCAATATCTGGTCATATAATCAAAATAACCTGCTATCTCATATTAGGTGACCATCTCATAATAGGCAACTTTACCCTGATATATATAGGCTATATTACATAAGATCCGTCCGGAATATACGGTCAAGCTGATTTTTAATGAGGCCGACCCGGTTCTTGCAGATCCGGAAACACCATAAATAAGCTACCGAACCGATTCTGAAAATTTTCTCACTGCTAGAGAACAAAATTGTTTTAGATGGATGGAAACTATGCTGTACAAAGTCCGCGCGGGTCTTGGGTCCCAAAAATTCCAAAAATAAATTACCCAACCGATTTCAAAATTCTCTTGCTCTTAGAAAGGTAAACTATTTTAAATGGGTAGAGGTCTTAGATTAAATCCATCAATGCCCAATATTTGGAAATTCGCTATTGTATGTAGATGTTGCTACAGAGGTATTAAGAATTTTGAGAACTTCCAACCTTCTCAATAATCTTAAATTAAAACTGGCTCAATATCTTAAAATTCACAGCGTTAATACTTAAATTCCATAGCAACAATATTTAAAAAATTTTATTGCAAAGCCGTTGTAACAACAAAGTAAGACATTAATGCAGTGGAGACTAACAATAACCGCTAACGGTTGTTATCAAAATTTCGTATATTTCGGCTAATATGTAGGTGTATATCCAGATACACTAAAAGAAGCATATTTTTCTATACAAACCTCAGTTGTTTTTGACGATATTTTTTGCAGTTTTCAGGATTTCCACTACGTTTTCTTGCGTCTTGCGATGTTGCTTTTTCCATTGTAATAATAAAATTAAGTTTAGAGTTGATTCCAACTGTCTGGTAAATTTTACAATACACAAATGATTTTGAGGTTAGGATATTATTCTAACACATAAATATAGCAAAATTTGAAACTGCTCTTTTTAAAAGTTTCAAACTGTGTATATAATGTATATGCATTTGATAGTAGCACTACACTCTCGTCGAGGCAACACGAGGCGACGCGAGACCGAGAGTGTAGTTGATGCTCTCGTGTTACCTCGCCTCGCCTCGTCAAGCCTTGCCTCGTCAAGCCTTGCCTCGCCTCGCCAGCTCTCCGATCTGAGTCGGTTGTTTGTCACAAGTCAAAGAACACGACACACGAGGCAAGGGGCATCATGACGCTGGCCGGAAGTTTTTTTGTAGTCAAAATTTAATAATTTCAATCGATTGTAGGCCGTTTGTAGATGTTTGTAGTATATTTATTTTCGTTTGTAGCCCTTTACTTTATTTGTAATTAACAATCAAAATTTTGTACTGAAGTTAGCCGGAAGCAATCGTGAAGGTAATTTTTTTTGGTAACAATAGAAAGATTTTCGTTTGTAGTGTCTAAATATAACGGTAAAATGTTCGTAGGGTCGTCTGACAAAGCATACTTAATTAATAAAATTCACCAAGTGCGTGCCGGACACGCATTATCACAGTTACGTGCTCAATAGCTAATTTTTCGCTATTTTTAGGATAAAATGCAGGAAATTTAATAGTACGTATCGACGGATTACTACTAGAACCACGTAGGTCGATTTTTCACTCTTTTGAGATAATTGACCGAAACATTATTTTCAACCGGTTTGGAAAAGTTTTATTGCTTTGTTGCCCCCCACCACTCCTTTAAAGGTTAGATCGGATCCAAAAATTGACCCCAATTTTATAGTATTGATTCCCCGTTTTGTCAGCCCACTTACAAAAATTTCAGCTCAGTTCGTTCATAAGGGGGCCCTACACATGCAAAAAGGAGCCACGAATTATTATATATATATATATATATATATATATATATATATATATATATATATATATATATATATATATATATATACAGTGCGTTCATTTCAAGATTACACATTGCATAATATAATATAATATATGACTGTCCACTTCAAAATTACACGGGGGGAAATTTCAATGGTATTTTATAGTCCGGCACGCACTTGGTGAATATTATTAATTAATTATGCTTTATCAGACGACCCTACGAACATTTTACCGTTATATTTAGACACTACAAACGAAATCTTTCTATTGTTACCAAAAAAAATTACCTTCACGATTGCTTCCGGCTAACTTCAGTACAAAATTTTGATTGTTAATTACAAATAAAGTAAAGGGCTACAAACGAAAATAAATATACTACAAACATCTACAAACGACCTACAATCGATTGAAATTATTAAATTTTGACTACAAAAAAACTTCCGGCCAGCGTCATGATGCCGAGGCAAGGCCATCAACTACACTCTCGCATATACTCGTGTGTTGATATTGCATATGTTGCATATCTGCGTACATAGATATCATCAGAATATAAATATTGCCTGATATTATGTTTTTATACACAACTTAAAATCATGCCTTAAATTTACAAAAACGTTATTTTAAACTTTTTTGTGTAATATACATGAAAAAAATTATAGTATTTAACAGTACATAGAACTGCAGCAGCAGTTATTTGAATCCATGTCACCGACATCACCCATCTTATCCAATAACATTTCAAACTATACGAACGCGCATGGGCAGTATGAATAACTGAGTATATAATCGAGAGCAAGCGAGAGTGTAGATGGTACATACTCGTGTTGTCTCGCCTCGTCAAAACCTCGACGAACGTCTCGTCGAGGCGACCTCGCGAGAATGTTGTGCTACTATGAAATATATTTACTTTCACATTAAGATTGATTTGAAATTAATATTTAATACAATTAAACTGTTATGGAATTAATTGACTTTTCTGTTATCATTTTTTTATATGATTTTATTTTAATTTGTTAGTAAAAATGCATATAAAATGTATCTATACCTTATCAGCACCTAATAGTATCAAAAACAGAAAAATTTAAAAATATGTATTTAGCAACTTTTGGAAATAGGCGACTCAAATACTGGCTTGTCATATTTTAAAAACGTATTTTTCAAATATCACCATAAACTCTGTAATTGTACACTGCTACGTGGATTTGGTGCATCCGTATTTGCCGGACGTTCGCAACAAATTGTAACTGTATGCGTAGACGTGGACGGTGGTATTATTCGCGGACGTAAGCACCAAATTGCAACCATATGTGAGGTGGTGTATTATATCAATTTACGGACAAGTGTACCCAATTGTAATGTGGTATGAGTACCTTCTCTGGCGGATGCACTCGCTAATGACGACAATGTCCATGTAACGGCTTACGGGGTGGAAGATGGGATTCCTTTAGCACATCGGTTGGAAAAGGTTCAGTGGTGGAATTGCTATACGATGGGTTCTAACAAGGAAAGGTTCCCAAATGTCCGCCTCCGACTTCAATGCCGCTGAAATATGTTATTCTACGTCGAAATCTAAGAGACACGTATTTTTTTTAATCGGCGGAAAAACGGTTTGAAGGGGTGAAATCGCCCTTCAAAAATTGGGGTAAAAATTTAATTTTTAAAATGTCTCGAAAACAGTAAGAGATAGAGTAAGAGTTTAAATTAGCGATATTGCTCTTTTTTAAAGAGTTATCTATTGATATCCAGTTTGTTCAATTTACATCAACAGGGGTGGTTGAGGCCTAAAATTTGGGGGTTAATTTTTGCAAAAAGGGGGTGAAAATTAAACAATATAAAAATTTTGTTTACAGATTTGAAATCTACGTCAAAAAAGCTAATTGACCTGTCACCATTTGACACATCCACCCTTTAGTTAACTACCCCTAGACTCAATATTAAGACATTGAGCGAAAATAGGTCAATTAGATTTTTTTGACGTAGATTTCAAATTTAACAAAATTTTTATATTGTTTAATTTTCACCCCCTTTTTGCAAAATTAACCCCCAAACTTTAACCCCCAAACACCCTTGTTAATGTAAATTGAACAGATTGCATATCAATAGACAGCTCTTTAAAAAAGAGCAATATCGCCAATTTAAACTTTTGCTCTATCTCTTACTGTTTTCGAGATATTTTAAAAATTAAATTTTTACCCAATTTTTGAAGGGCGATTTCACCCCTTCAAACCGTTTATCGCCGATAAAAATGAAAGCGGAGGCGAACACCTGGGAACTTTTCCTTGTAAGTTATCAAGTGGAGGTTGTGAAACTACTGAAATCGGGAAGGCGTTTATTCACAAGGATAGTTATTTTTCATAAAAAAGGATTAACTTTTCAGGAAAGGTTAAATGTAATACTTCGTTACGTTTTATACATAAATAACTTTTAACTTCAAATAGCTGTTCGATTCCACAAACTCGTAATATGTCGATTGCAGATTTCCTTCGTAAAAACTATATTCATAATATTCCTCAAAATGGCGGATCCAATGTTCACAAAATTCATTAGCACGTTTCTCAAAAAATCTCAACCATCAATGTTTATAACTTTCAGCAATAATATCTTCCATAAATAATTTCGCCATAGGATAAATAAATAAATTTCCAATTTTATTTTTAAGTAAAGTGTCTTCAATTTATATTTGTTTCAAAAATTCACACGATACAAAATATGGCGCTTTTCACAAAAGTATAACATAACAATTTTTATCAATTTTTTCACTTAATACATTTCATAAATACATATATTTAATATATATTCACTTTTAATTCTTTGTTTTACTTTTAATGTTAGTTATTTTATTATTTATTCATTTTAAACTTATTTTTTGTAATCTTTTATATTCTTTCAATTTATGTTTTGCGTCTACATTTTCAGGACTGAGAACTACTTTTAAACATAAGTTGATACCAACAAGCGCTATCTGCAAGCATACCTTCAAACAGGATATCGAAATACTTTAACATGATTGGCTACTTATAATTAGCGTTCTTTTAAGTGATTTTCATTGGACTAACACTATAGCGTGGTTTAACTCATACATGCGCATTATGCAGCTTTACTAAAATTACTTCCTGGCTATGTGCGTACAGGATTCTAATAACGATATCATTCCAAAAAGGAATATATTATTGATAAAATTTACTAACATATTTGTATCTAAACTCAAAACTAATATCCTCATCTATGAATACATATGATCCTATAGTTGAGAGATCATGTATGCCCATTTATAATAAAAAAGATCGCGTTTTCGGTCGAGTAAATCAACTTCTGTACTAAATAATGACACTGAAATGTCAAATGGCGTTACAACTCTAATTTATTAGTTGTTAATTATTTTTGTGTATTATCTTATTACTACATGTATTCAGGGCCGGCGAGAGAAATGACAGGCCCCCGGCCACAGTAAAAAATTTTGAAAAATTTTTCTATAATTATACTGTTAGTGAGCAAAAAAAAAAGTTTCTCACTTATTCTGGGTCCCTAACAATGGCTCCCGGCCCCTTTTATAGGCACGAGCCCCTGAGCAATTGCCCCCCCCCTGACCTTACCTCTTGCCGGCCCTGCATGTAATTATTTTTCCATCTTAATTAATCTTGATTGATGTAGAACGTAAAAAACAAAATAATTCCTTACAAAGTAATTAACTGTACATATACATACATATATTATTACTAGAAGAAATGGAGATAAAGAGGACCGAAGAATAAGCTTCTTTGTATACAAACTTCATTAAAACTTAAAATCTTATTCGTAAATAATACGCAGAACTTGACAAGAAAATAAGACAATACCACATGAGACGTAAACAATTTGGTTAATAAATCACAGAAAATATTTTATTTTGTCTTTTGCCTGTGTAGCAAAAAAATTAACTAAATTAATGATGATAACATTTTTTAGCGGTAAAGACCACCTTCCGTTAGAAGTAATAATTTACTTCTTATTTAGAATTTTGATAGATTAAATACTCTACGTTCTTGTTCCTTTCCGCTTCATTATACCTAAATGAATGTAAGATACTTATCATGACTTGGGAGAACTAGAACCGTAGGAATATTTAACTTAATTAATCGAAACGAATCAATTAGTAAACAGAATTTATTGAGAGGGACAGATTAAAACAGTGACCTTCCTCTTATTTGAAAGCGAACTGTGCAAAATTTTATTCACTTCTGAAAAATTTTGCAAATTTCCATAAAAAAAATACCATGGATACAGTGGCGTAACAAGCGGGTGGCAGAGATGGCCCCCGTCAAGGGCACCCGAGCAGGGGGGTACCGCTTCGACGGTTTCGCTTCATCGTCAAGGTATAGGTACTGTCAACTCTCGTTAATTCGAAACTCGAGGGACTCTTAAAATATTACGAATTATAGAGAGGTTCAAATTATCGCAGGTAACAACTTTAATTTTTTAAGCATTTGTAATGAATGAATTTGAACTTGCCTCAAAATGTACTTTTACAATCTTTCTGTCTCTTTCTCTCTGCAACTTTGTATTGTCGAGTTCGAAATATAAAGAGATATAAAGAAATACAAAGAGATTTTGTAGGGAACTCCTGATACCGTTGAATTAAAGGTTTTCGAATTATCGCAGATTTGAATTAACGAGAGTCTACTGTATCACTTGATTTTGATACTAAGAGCATTGAAAAAATTACTCAAAAATAACAATTCAGATATATGGATACACCGACTAGTCTTATACTAGGCTACAAGTGGAAAGTAAAAAGATTCCTTGAAGTTCGGAGAGTCATGCTCAGACGCCTAGGTGGCTGTAATTTGAGCAAAAAAGGAGAGGAAGCATATATTATGATTGTGAATAGGGGGCGGCTTTTTTTGGTTACTGACCTCCTTCTTTATAGCTAAGAGAGGGCGCCACTTTTAAGTCTGGCCAGGGGCGCCAGTCATCTCAGCTACGCTACTATGGGTACCCTTCCTTATATACAAGGATATGGAGAGATTATATTCTTATATATTAAATATATCCTTGTTCATAAAAATACACTATCAAAAAGTATGCATTATAACCCTTAATATTGTAAAACTTTTATATAGGTATACATATAATATAATATAAATTTTATGTATATATTATTTATAATAGATAGTAATTTATACTTAAATAATAATCTATAGAGAAATGTTATTGTATAAAACTATATAGCACATTATACTACCAACCAATTTGTATAAAATTGTATGATTTAAATCAAAACAATAAACTAACTAACTAACAAGGATATGTTTCAACCAATATGATTATTATCAAACAAGTAAAGATTACATTCAAGTAGATGCTTATTTATACTAAACGAAATTTATATGTAAATGGTAGTAGTGGTTGTTGGAATCACAGAATACAGAAACGAACTTGCTATCTCTATACTAGCAATACCAGCGTAGACAAATAGTCCCCACTCACAGGTTATGTACATACATTAATACTGCGCCTTTATGTTTTTGAGACATGCGAATGTGTGTGTGTGTGCCTCATATATAACACCACGCAGACATGCACACCGCTGTGCACGGTGGTCCAACAACCAAACAACAATCATCAAAAATCCATGTTAGTCGTTCACTGCTTGTGGAACAACTGAATGTAAAGTGGTAGGTATAGCATCTCACCAAAAGGCACCAGACAATCCACACAATTTTGTATTAATTTAAACTGAATCTATTGATCTGTGGTTGGAACAATAGTAGGGATAATAGTATTGAGAGGAATTAAAAAAAGGAAAACAAATTCAGACGAGTTGGGTAGGTACATGTAACAGAGAAACAGATGAAATAAAAATTACAGTTGTTTGCAAAAATTATAATACAGAAAATAAAATAGAATTGTAAATATCAGTATAATCGTCTAAAAATAACTCAGAATTATTCAATTTCAAATATTATCGAGTGCTTGTGAAACACTACTACGTATGACAGACTTTTGTCTGCATTTTAAACACACGTAGTATTCATATGTTCACTTATCGTTCAGCTAAACTGAAACTTTAAGCACTCGGCTTCCTTGGTTAACATGACCAAAATCCACATATTTAAATTAAAAAATCACATAGTGATTGAAAAAATTATCCGGATCGGTCGGGAATCGAACCCAGGATCTCTCTCTCTCTCTCTCTCTCTCTATATATATATATATATATATATATACATATATATATATATATATATATTATATATATATATATATACATATATATATATACATATATATATATATATATATATATATATATATATATATATATATATATATATATATATATATATATATATATAATACGTCTGTATCGGACGCCTATCGAGCAAAGGACCGGTGGTGTAAAGGATAGCACATCTGGCTAGTTACCAGGAGATCCTGAGTTCGATTCCCGGCCGATCCGGATAATTTTTTCAATCACTATGTGATTTTTAATTTACAACTCAGAATTATGTTTAGAAATTTTTTTTTGCCTCTTAAATAATTAGCTTTGGTCTTTTATTTGGTTCGAATAAAACTCTAACATTTTTCTTCGATGTGCGTCTTGTGTCGGCTAAATGTCTGCTAAAAGGGAAGTTAGATTTCTTGTTCAAAATATGGTAAAAATTGAATTAATCAGATTTATCAGCGCGTTTATAAATTATCGGAATTTTTAATAAGTGTTTTTTTTTTCACAAACTAAGTATTTTTTTTTCTTTTTAACAGGTGACCACATAAACAACTGGAAATGCGACACATCATCATCATCATCATCTGTATGAGAAAAATAGACCAAATTTGAGTTTCATTTCAATAAAATCAAAGTAATGTCCTCGTCAACAAAAGTTATAAATTCCCGCAACACATCATCGCCTATAATATCGAAAGCTGGAGTTACCACACCAACACCACCATTTTTTCCAAATAAGAGACCAACTGTTTATGTATATCCAACAGGTATGTGATAAAATTAATATTAATCATTTTTAATCGTGATTTTAACCTTTCGCCATCAACTTCGTTCGAGAATATACGTTAAATTTGTTAAGTGGTTCAAAGAAAGCACTATCCCATAATATATGTAACAATTTTATAAATTTTTTTACAAAATCAATTATTTATAGTTCTTGGTCCTACTATGGCATCTCCGCATGAGTCAGATGTTATTGATAGATCACGAAGTATGTGTTTTGAGTAATTCTTTGTATGAATTACTTGATCTTGTATAGCCAGCATGAATCCTTCAGTCTCTGGGAAAATACTTCCTTGACTCAACCAGGCGTGCGACGCTGCTTTGTCGATGTTACTCTGGTTAAGGTCATGTGGATGTCTCCCATGTAGAGGCTTGCGAATCCATTGCTGGATTTTGTCCTCCTTCGTGACCAATGCGCAAAAACTATCTGGCATTTCTGTGTGTGAGAGGTTTAATGGTGTGTATGCCTTGTCGGCTTGGATTATTGCATTGTGTAGGTGTGATGTGTGTGTTTTGGTGTAAAAGTATTCTCGCAAGTTATGAACCTGTTTATTATGCGTGTTCCTTATGTCTATAAGACCCCGACCCCCTTCGGCTCTTGGCAGCGTCAATCGTTCTATCGCTGCTTTGGGATGATGAATTCGGTATTTGGTCATAAGGACGCGGGTCTTGATCTCGATGTTTGTCAAGTCCGTAGGCGTCCATTTGATTACCCCAAATGAGTACGTTAGCACCGGAACTGCGTAGGTGTTAATTGCTTTGATGGTTTTTTTTCCATCAAGGTGGGTGTTCAGTAATCTCCGTACACGCGTTAGGTATTGCTGCATCAGGTGTTGTTTTACAGCGCTGTGATCTATACGTTCGTCCTGATTGAATCCGAGATACCGGTACGACTCTCCCTCGTCCATAGGCTGCATAACAGACACTAGTTCGAGTTCGAATGCGACCGTATCTCGTTTTCCTCCAGAACGACATTGTGTTCGACATTTATCGAATTCGAACTCCATACAGAGGTCTCCCGAAACCTCCTTGGAAAGTGCCAGCAGCTGCTGTAATTGATGTTTAGTAGCTGCATAGATCTTAATATCATCCATGTACATCAGATGTGAAATGGTATGGCGCGAATTCGTTTGCGTACCTACATTATAACCGTATTTGGTTTCATTTAACAGGCGAGAAAGTGGATTCATTGCGAGACAAAACCATAATGGACTCAATGAGTTGCTTTGGAATATGCCGCATCTTACTTGAATAAGGTCGCCTGTTGTTTTTTCATTACCGATACTCAAATGTAAGGTCATTCGTCAGTCGGACATGATCGTTCCAAGGAAGTTCACGATACTTGGGTGTATTTTGTACAGCTCCAATACTCTCCGTAACCAGGAGTGCGGAACCGAATCAAATGCCTTTTTGTAATCAATAAACGCTGTGTACAGGTTACGTTGTCTCCCTTTCGCTTGTTCCAGCACTACGGAGTCAATCAGAAGCTGCTCTTTGCAGCCTTGTGACCTCTCTCGACATCCCTTTTGTTCTTCTGTCAGTACGGTATTAATCTGAGAATGCTCATTGATCTTTTCTGCCAGACAGGACGTCAAAGTCTTATATACTGTAGGCAAGCAGGTGATAGGCCTATAATTAGCAGGATTTTTTGTATCACTATTTTTGGATTTCATATATGTGATACCCTGCGTTAGCTACTTCGGTGTCAGGTTTGGTGTCCTTATGAATAGTGTAAAGTGTTCAGCGAGATACTTGTGTGTTGTAAAGTGTTTGATCCAGTAGTTTTGTATGTTGTCGATGCCCGGTGCCTTCCAGTTATGCGATCTCTGTAAATCATTGGAGACGTCCTCTGTAGTAATGTCTGTATAGGGCATCTCCGGAAGATATTCGTTATTCCTGTACTCTGTATCGATCCAGCTGGCTTTGTCATTATGGTCAATGGTGTTGGACCATATATTCGCCCAGAAACTATGGAGTGCGTTCTTCGCCGGTAAACCATTACTGTAAACTACCGTGTTCGTTAGAGACTGATAAAACCGACTGATAATTTCTGCTGAACGCTTGGTTTTGTCGTCTGCGTTCAGTACTGGTCTTATACCTTCGTAAGCGCTTCGCTAGTGCTGTTAGTTTTTAGTGAAGCGTATCTCTGATCTCTGTAAGTGTTTTATTGGGTTCCTCGTATTGTGTATGTACTGTGTGTTTGTGTAATATGGCGTGTATGTGTTTGTTGAGCCGCTTGAACCTACTACTCTGTTAGTATTGGGTGATCCTGCCGAGGTTGCATCGAATGTTATCGATGCGTTTATTCAGTCGTGTTTCCCAGGCAGGAGTTTTGTGTTCCTTCGAGTTCATTGTGTGCCTAAACAACACACCTCGCGTAGATTGGCTGAGATCTCAACAATCTCAGCCAATCTACGCGAGGTGTGTTGTTTAGGCAATAAGTACCAATGTGTGGGATTCGTCCCTTCAAATTCAGTAAGCGCTGTGTTAAATTCCAGTTCGATCTTTTGCAGTAGGGTGTCGTTTACTGCTGTCTCATGGAGGTTAGGCTCATTATGGACAAGCTGTTGAGTGTCGTTTTGTGTGGGGCTCCCCATTTTTGGTGGGCCGTCGTGGGCCGGACTTTCTTCATTTTGAGCAAATTGATGTGCGACTTGTGTTTTAATAGTGTTTATGAGGGAAGAAGGGATGAGGTTATTGGTGAAAATGACTCGCTTTTGATATGCCAGTCTCTGTTCAGTGACGCGATTTAGGTGAGGATAGGTGCGCGCGAACTCTTGATGTAATTTCGTATGGTAACCAGTTTTGTCCGTTTCAAGTTTAGTAACTTGGAAATATGTGCGTACGATGAATTCATTCAGTTCATCTGACCATCGCATACGCACACGCTTCTTACCAGCTTTAGTGGTCCCCAAAGAATGCTTATTATTATTATAGACTTCACGCGAACCTCGTGCTCACTACTTCAGTCGGACAGTACTGGGTAAGGTTCACCTACACTGGCATTATGTAAGGTATTAGGCTTCGTAGAATGGTAATGTGCCAAACCATCCCGTAAAAGTATCGTAGTACATTCATGGACGGTTTTGTCACGCCACTTCTTATATTGTTATTGTTGCTCGAAACGAGGTGTTATGCGTCTATTTTGGTGTATATTGGATCGTACGACGATATTAAAAACAAAAATTAAAAAATCTCGAAGTAAAATTTCTGAGCGGCCTAAACAAACGAAGAGCACAAGCTCAAACACAGGTGGCGAAAATGTTCCACCCTTAGATGACGAAAGTGATTTCGAGTTACCTCATGGTAACTATCCGGACGATGAGGATGCCGCTGGTATACTTTTCCATCGTTTATTTTCACAAATCACCAAAGGCGAACTATGGTTCAAGTGTTTTCAGTGTTCGATGTGGGCACACCAAGAATGTTCTGATTCTGAGAAAGATGTTTGTATTTGTGATTTCTGTAAAACACGATAATCATACATAAATGATTGATATATCTCTTCGTATTTTTCAAATAAGTTGATTTTTTTTTACAATTAATATGGTAGCCCATATCTGGGACCTATGTATTAAAATTTTTGTTTTTTACAACCTTTTACAATAAACTAAATTTCACAACAACAATAGTGTTTTATTTCATGAAAATCTCACAACATATTAAAAAAAAACTTTAATAAATCAACTAGAAACGAAAATAGTCCTAAATTATCTACTGTTCCCGAAAAAAGCTTGATAGCCTACATTTGCACCTTTTCCACTAACCCTCTTAGTATTCCATATTTTTCCATATTTTTCCATAAAAGTGTTCCATCTTTTTCAGTGTTTTACTTTGAAGGGAGTTTATTTTATTTTTTTTTTAAACGTTTGTATTTAAACTGAGTATGTAGCGACTTTCATTCACTTTGGAAAACATTTTAAAAATATTTTAATGAACAGTCGTTTTGGCTCATAGTAAATAAAAGCAATACGTGTTAGAAGGTGATTTGGTGAACCAACCAAACGATTGTATTTTTCTGTCCTTCTTATACGTACGTTCTACTTACTACCTATTACAACTTTGAAGTGAACGATGTTTTGAACGATAATTAGGGATTTAAAATGCTTATTTTCCTTGACTTTTGAAGTCAAATAACCATTTTATTCCGTCCACCATTTGTATGGTTCGTTTACATTTATTTATGCTTATTACATGTGATATCATATCAATAGGCACTCTCATTGTATTGACATAGAAAACTTACACAACCCCAACACAGAAGAAATATTATCCTCATACTATTCAAGTATTCTAAGATATAGGTGTAAAACTTTCCTAAAATTACTTCGAGAGTAGTGGTTTTGTTAGCATTCATTTTCTTGTTTTCATTATAAAAAAGTCATCTACATATACTTATGATAAAAATTTTATGAATAATAAAAAAAATATAACGTTAAACATTTCCATAAAAGTTTATTTTGGAAAAAACAGAAAGGAGTTCCATTCAGACTTTATGGGCGTACAAAGTGATAACATACTACAAGAAAGAAAAAATAAAAAAATAAAAAGAAAAAACAAAACAAAGGAATTTATTCACATTTATAAAGTTTACTAAAAAAAATTTCACTATTTCTAAAAAAGGAATTAATTTTTCAAAAGCTAATTGATGGAATGAAAGATGACCTGCAGGTTAGTGTCGTCAGTCGATGGCTACTTTCAATCTAAAATCTAATGCATAACTTTTGCCCAAATTTTTAGCTTAATTTACTGTATGTAATTCGTCAACTTCAAATGTTAAACTCTTTTTAAATAATTCACTGTTGAGAGATTTACTTTGTAAAATTTCATTTTAAATATTGAAAAATATTTAAAGTTTAATTTACTATGTCAATTTCACGAAATTAATATTATTTTCACTTAACGCATTTCAGCCTTTTCGGCCATCATCAGAGTAGCTTGACGAAAATAAATGATGAGAATTTATAGATAAGGAAGATGTGTAGGAGGGTTGTAATATTACTGAAATTGAATTGGGAAAAACCCATTTTGTTTCGGAACAACTATACGTGCAAAGATGAAAGCAATCAAACCAGTTTTGTAGGTACCGACATGATAAAGTTATTTTTACCTAATATTATGACTGCTCTACTAAATGACCTGTTTATGAAACTTAAAAAATAGGGGTGTACAAAATTATTGAAAGATTGAAGTAATTATATTCGTTCAGAAATTTATTTTCAATAAAGGAGAAAACACACACATACACGAACACACACACAAACACAAACAGTCCTTTCCCTTCCCTCTGTCCCTAATCCTACCTATTCTCTGAGGACACGAAAACGAACTAGGCATTCACAGCCGTCTGTCATTGAGCCAACATCTACGCTCCCACAAAAGTCTCGTCGTACGAACCAGTGTACACCAAAATAGACGCATAACACCTCGTTTCAAGCAACAACAACAACAATATAAGGAGCGATGTGACAAACCCGTCCGTGAATGTACTACGGTACTTTTACGGATTGGTTTGGCACATTACCCTTCCACAGAGCCTAATACCTTGCATAATGCCGGTATAGGTGAAGTACTGTCCTACTGAGTAGTGAGCGCCAGGTTGGCGTAAAAGTCTATAATAATAATAATAATAATAATAATAATAATAATGATAAACCCTCCGGGGCTTGTTGTAACACCTGGTTGCTTAGGTGGTCGGTTGCTACAACAACACGGGAAGTAGGGCTCCCGGGGTTCCCGAGCTAAGACCAGGTACTTTCTGGTACCTGGTGCGTGGAGTCAACCAGCGCTAAATGGTGGTCTCTGTTAACGGGCTAACTACCCCTAACAGGTTTTAACTAGTTCCCAACGGTAATAGAACTAGGAAGGCTGGTCGTGCCGCGAGTCTCTCGGATGGGCCCGCACAAAAAGGCGGAACCAGTCAAAATTCATCTTCTCGTCTCGTGCGCCTGGAGTGGACGGACAGCTTGAGGAGAGATTTGTTCACGTGCCGCACACAAAGTGAGCCAAATAAGAGAGGGTACATAGCAAGGATGCACGCCATATGGTGCCAGATGCATCCCGAACACTCTAATTTAACGCCACAAAATCTGCGTGACCATGTAGCCCGAATTATAAAATTAAACATACCTACCGGACATGACGATAATCGAGAAGCTCGCGAAGAAGCTAGGGTTGCAGAAACTGCAGTGGTGGAAGCTGAACAGGATTCTGCGGTCAACGGTGAGAGCTCGACCAATAACATCATAGAGCGGGATCAACCGGTAACTTGCGGTGGCAGCGTAGTTACTGAGGCACAGAAGGACTTGTTAAATCAAGTCAACACAGATACTGTGGTAGAGTCTAATACCAGAACAAGTTCAGCTTCCACACAGAATGATGCCGATCTAAATAAATCCCTTTCTGTCTCAGACAATTTAAGAAAACAATTTCGCGATCTTCTCGATTTAGACTTTGACAAACGATCACGTCCCAAATACCGACAGACGTATATAAAGGACGAGCAACTGTCCCTACTAAACGAAATTTTGGACGATCATCTATCCCCATCTAGTGATCTCACCGACGTCGACAACGCAGTATATGCAGTGATGCGTGTCCTGACCCCATGTACTAAGCAGCAAAAGACTGCAGAGGAGAAGGCACGTATTCGTATTAAACAAATTGACACCAAGGTGAGGGCACTACGACAGCTGGTATCGCGTATCCAATGTGTGATAGAATATATTCAGACCAACAGGCGCTTTACTCGAAAGGTACGGGCTTTTGCCAGAGAACTAAGGTACCGCTATCACACGATAAATTTGGGCAATCTGTTGGGCACTAGTACCCACCGCCACCTTGCCCGTATATTTTCAAATTGGTTATTTAACTGTGAGCCAATACCATCGTGGCTCGCTGAGGGAAGAACGGTCCTAATACCGAAAAAAGGAGACCTATCACAACCACAGAACTACAGACCGATAACGTGCCTGAACACTGTGTATAAAGCGTTCACTTCCATCCTATATGAACGCATCCTGAAGGCGATTGAACTAGTTCAATCTATGAACAACGAGGTTCAAAAAGTGGAATGTCGGGTTGCAAAGACAACTTGCTGGTCGACAGATGTATCTGTCAGGACGCTAGACAGCGCAAACGCAACCTGAGCATGGCCTGGGTGGACTATCGAAAAGCATTTGACACAATGTCGCATGAGCTCATTATCTATTTGCTCCATTGTCTGCGAGTCCATCCCGACATTATTAAATGTATTGAACACCTGTTGCCACTCTGGAAAACAAAGTTCACAATAACATCCGGTGAACACGTTGTGTCAACGGAGTTGGTGACATACAAACGAGGCGTATACCAAGGAGACAGCCTCAGCCCACTTTTGTTTTGCATCTCATTGTTGCCCCTGTCAATCAGCCTAAGGGAAGACCCCGGCTACTTGTGTGGCCCGGTAGGAAATCGTGAGCATAAAGTCACACATTTATTTTATATGGATGACTTAAAACTGTATGCTTCGTCAGAGAGTGATCTTAACTGCGCTCTAAAATTAACACATGAATACACGCACGCGATCGGTATGGAGTTCGAACTGGACAAATGCACGGTGGTGCATTGTAAGCATGGTGTAGTTCCGAATTTTGATTCACACGCCCAATTAGTGGATGGAAGCATCATAGAACATCTTGATGAAGGAGCGGCCTATACGTACCTTGGTGTTGGCGAAAGTCACATCCAGGACGTGAAGAACATGAAGGCCGCCTTAAGTAGTAGATATAAGCGCCTTCTCCGACAAATTTGGAGTTCTGAATTGTCGGCGAAGAATAAGACCAGCGCTACAAATATGTTAGCAATACCCATCCTTTTATATACTTTTGGCTCAATCAAGTGGAATGTGAATGAATTGGAGGAACTAGACCGAGACACGCGAAAAATAATGAATATCAACCGTAGTTTGCACCCACGTGCATCGACACAACGACTTTACCTCCCACGAGACCAGGGGGGGAGGGGGCTCCTGTCAGTCGAACGTTTACATGATCGTATAGTCTCAGGTACAGCTTGTCGTGTACTTAACAGTTCAGACCCGCTATTGCAACTCGTCAGGGATCACGAGCTTGCTGGCGTAGGCGCATTTTTATTCACAGCAGCGCAACGTGCCACCGATATCTTGGGCTTAGCCTTCGATCCGCGTAATCGCGACAGTGATGATAACATTCTTTCACTATCACAGTCACGTCAAAAGTCGGCAATCAAGAGAGCCGAGCAACAACATCTGCTCAATCAGCATCGCGACAAAGTACACCAGGGTATGTTCTACGGTCACCTTGACAACCTTGGCCTTTCGAGCGAACTCACTTGGGCTTTCTTGAGAGCTAATGGACTTAAATCGGAAACGGAGGGCTTTATCACTGCAGCTCAAGATGGAGTGTGGAACAACTTAACACACCAAAAATATGTGATGGGTAATAAAGGGGTTTCGAGTACCTCGTGTCGGGCATGCAAAGCATACCCGGAAACCTTAATGCACCTGACTTCAGGTTGTTCTTATTATGCTAAATCTACCTATATCCATCGCCATAATGCAGCGTTGCGTGTGCTCTACTTTTATCTTCGTCATCATTACGAAGTTGACAAAACACCAGTCTTGCCCTACGATCCTGCGGAAGTAGAATCCTTTGTTGCCAACCAAAAGTGCAAGATCCTTTGGAACATGCCGGTTGCAACTACCAGGCGCTAATAAGCCTGATGTTGTGCTCCAAGATTTAACATCTCAGACTATGTATGTTATCGAGCTCTCTGCTCCGGCGGAAACTAATATAGTCGAAAAGAAGGAGCAAAAAAGGATTAAATATCAAGATCTAATACACGAACTGCGACAACTGTACCCGGGCTATACGGTCCACTTAGTCGTACTTATAATCGGATGTCTGGGGATGCATACTCCTTTGTGCGCAATCTTAGCATCATTCCGGCTTGTAGATCTCACGCCAACATGTTAGCGGCGTCAATGCAAAAAGCAGTTATAATCGGGACGCTTCGCACGCTTCGGTCGCACGAGACGACTTTTTCCGGGAGTTCATGAACACCTTTGGACTCCATGCCCCGTTTAGAGCGGGTCCTCGAACATCCATTGGACCTGCCCTCGAATCTCCCACTGTCATGGTTTTGCAGCGAGGTTCGGGGATTTATTAGGTAGGGAAGACCAGGAAGGGGATGCTGTATGACGGACATTACGTACCTGACTTTGAAGTACCTGACCTGGTACGCTGCACGGACACTTTTTCCTCCGCCTGGGGGTTTTTGAAGTGCAGTCGCGTTTCTTTCGTTAAATTCATAATGATAATAATAATAATAATAATAATAATGACTGGACTCAACAAGGAGGAGGCCAGTTCTTTTGAATATCGATCCCGCTTCTACGAGAGCATTAGCGAACTTGACTCTCTCTGCATATACACAGATGGTTCCAAAACAGCTACGGGTGTGGGAAGTGCCATCGTCATTTGTGACGATCCTCACGCTTGGACACTTCCTCCCCAGGCCACTGTGTATACTGCGGAATTATTTGCGATTTTGCAAGCCCTGCGATTCTGTCAAACATCTGAAGTCAGCGCATTCCTCATTTGTTCTGACTCATTGAGCGCATTGCTAGCGATCTGCCGCTCTCATACCATCGATCCACTGGTGCAAAACATCCTGACGGGTCTCTACATGCTCCGCCAGAAGTCTATCACCTTCTTCTGGATTACCGGACATGTGGGGATATCTGGCAATGAACTCGCCGACCAGGCGGCACGTCATGCAGCCGAAGTCGGTGAGCCACAGGACATTGCCATTCGCCCAGAGGATCTGAGAGTGTGCACTAGATCCGCGATCGAACATAAATGGCAACGTGAGTGGAACAACCTCACGGCGAAGCTCAAACAGGTGAAACCTGAGGTCCGAAGAACTCCGGCACCTATAAATCTGAGCCGGCGAGAGAGTGTGGCCCTGACACGTTTACGCTTGGGCCACACGGTGATAACACATCGTCATCTTCTCGCCGGTGAGAATCAGCCAAGGTGCGCCGCCTGCGGGACGGCGCTAACCGTAAGGCATATAGTTGAGGAATGTGTAACCTTTGAGCCATTGCGCCAGAGGTTGCAGCTCCCGAATAACTTTATGATACTGTCTCTGAAAGAAAGATGCTTGAATTTCTCCGAAATTCGCATCTTCTTCAGAGACTTTAGGGGCATACCATCTCTGATTTTACATGTCGTCTCTTGATTCTCCCCCGACAGTAAATTTTATCTTCAGCATTTTATTTTATGTGTTTCAATGATTTGTGTGAGTGTCTTATTTATTAACCATACCCTGTTCCAGCTGGCCTGGCAGGGTACTTTTAGTCTTTCGTTATGCCACTAAGGGCCTTTTACACCCTTAGTGGTACTGTTGTTATTTATACATGTTTTTTGTTGTTGTTATTTCTTTTTAACGATGTACCACCAAGGGCCTTTTACACCTGAGGTGGTACATCTTTTGTTTTTATTATGTGTGATACTTTGTTATCCCGCTGTAGGCCTGTTGTTATGGCTCTACAGCGGTATTATTTTAACTCCTTATTGCTTCACTGGTCGGCCTGTGGCCTCCCAGTAACGCAATAAGTTTTATCTGTGATGAAATTGTGATATAAATCTCTAGTCGTTTGTGTGTTTCTAGTCAGGTTCCTCCACTCCGGGGCCCTTTACGCCTCGGGGGGAGTCGCAGCGATGGTCTTCAGGCCTTGGTGACCGGACGCTCTGTCTAGTACTTATCGTATCGTCACCAAGGACTGTCCGCTCCTTTTAAACCCCGGGATGGCAGGGCTCATCGCCGGATTTTATTTGTGTATGTTTGTCCGTTGTCTATAGCATTTATGTGTCCCTGTCTTTACGTGTTGTTTTTATTTATACCTCTCGTTTCGGCGGCGCATGCCCTTAGTTGGCGATGCCACCGGGTGCTGCTAACCGCGCTATCCACCGGCAGCAGTGCCCCTTATTTAAATTTAAAAAAAATAATAATAATAACAATAATAATAATAATAATAATAATAATAATAATAATAATTTTATTTCAATAATACCTTTACAGGTATAGATGAGTCATACAGAACAGATTTAAACATAAAACTATTTACTATTAAAATATTCATCCAGTGAATAGTGACATTCATCCAACAAACATTTCTTTAATGCCTTCTTAAAGCGAACCATCGGTAACGGTTTAATATCACTGGGGATATTATTAAAAATCCCGACAATGTTATTTGCAAATGAACTATTTAAAACCTCCAACCGGCTTTGTCTAATAATGTAACAATCTCGATTTCGAGTACTATAATTATGTTGTAAAAAATTTCGGTCATAGAGCTCTGGATACTTTTTTACGAATAAGCAACACTCCTAAATATACAAATCAATTAAAGTCAGTATTTTGAATTTTTTAAAAATCGGTCTACAAGATTCTTTTGAACCTATTCCAGATATTGCTCGGATACACCTTTTTTAAATAAGCTCAGTCACATATGTTGATGAATCCCAAAAGATTAATCCATAAGATAATGAGTTTTGTACGTAGCGGTAATATACAGTTAATAATATCTGACGAGATAACAATTTATTTAGGGATCTAAACAAGTAACAGAATTTTGCTAATTTATTCTTTAACTGATTTATATGAGTGCGCCAATTCAGATTTTTATCTAAGTAAACACCCAGAAACTTGACCTCATTTTTAAACATAATTTAAATGTATTTTATTTGTAACGAATTTATTTCTTCACCGTACTTGCCAAATTTAATCAGTTTCGTTTTCTTCAAGTTCAGCATTAAACCATTATTGGTGAACCAACTTGTCATATCCTCAATATTTTTATTTAAATTATTTTGGAGATCATTAGCACTTGCTCCTTTAGATATAATAGAAGTATCGTCTGCAAAGAGAATTACATTGGCATCATCAACTGAATTAGGAAGATCATTTATGTAGAACAGAAATAAAATTGGCTTAGTACCGAACCTTGTGGTACACCTTTAATAATTTTTCTGTTTTCTGATGTTACAGTTTTCATACATCCGTTTATTAGGTAATGAATGTAACTGAACATGTTGACTTCGGTCTGACATATAAGAGTTAAATAAATCATTAACGACCCAACAAATCCCATATGAATCTAACTTAGCAAATAATATATCTTTGTCAACACAATCGAATGCTTTTGAGAGATCAAGAAATGCTATTGTAACTAGACTATTTTGATTCCAAAGATCAACAACTTCTGAAAGAACTTTGAATATAGCTTGATTTATTGACATTTGGGGAATGAATCCATGCTGCTTATCAGACAAAATATTAAAATTTGTTAAATAATTCAGCAACCTAGACTTAATTATACTTTCAAATATTTTTGAAAAGTTAGACAATAAGGAGATAGGTCTATAGTTATTGATAATTTCTCGTTCTCCTTCTTTAAATAAAGGTTTGACAAAAGCAGTTTTCAATCTATCCGGAAAATGGCCTGTGCTGGGCATCAAATTAATAATATAACTTAATGGTTCACAAATAATGCAAGCACTAGATTTAATAACTTTTGTTGGAATGTTATCGCAACCAACTGGTCCTGTATTCTTCAACGTAAGGCAGGCCCGATAAACCTCAAACTCGTCACATGGTAATAAAAACAGGCTTTTACTCATAAGAGAATTTATTCTACAATGATCCGTTGATGCCTTTAACTGCAAATTATTTGCAACATTAATAAAGAATTCATTGAAACTACCAGCTATAGTGGCAGGATTTGTACAAATATTATTGGCTAACTTGAGACCATTTACACTGTTTTGCTGATCGTTTGAGTTATCTTTCTGACGTAATGAATTGACAATTTTCCATGTCTGTCTCGATTTATTAGCAGCATTTTGAATCTTATCATCATCAAATTTTATTTTACTTTTATTTATTGTATTTTTAATATGTCGAAATAATTCTTTGTAGTTTTGTTAAGTAAGTTACATTAAAACAAAGTTTTTTTTTTTTTAATATAGACAATTCTTCGAACATTTCACGCTTTTGAGAACATAAAAATTTTATATATGGTGTTATCCACTGTCTATTTTTTGCCTCATATCTTTTCTTATTTCTGCTTAATAGTGGAAATGCCGTTTCGAAGCAGTACATGAAATTTTTGTAAAAACATTCGTAAGCATCATTTACGTTTTCATAACTATATACTGAATTCCACGATGATGATTGCAATAAATAATAGAAATAATTATAATTTTCATTAGTGTAATATCTGTAGAAGCGTTTTTGTACTTTAGTGTCCCGAGAAAGGATACTATAGTTCATGCTTACGGCATAATGATCCGATAAATTTTTATTGAATACTTGCGTATTATAATTACCAGTTGATATGTTAGTAAAAATATTGCCAAGCAATGTGGCACCCTGTGCTGTGACTCTTGTTGGATGAATGATAACTGATTCTAAATATCTAAATTATAGCTCTGTAAAAGAATGCATAATCTTTGTACCTCACTAGAATTTATTAAAAAATTGCAATTAAAATCACCAGTTAGGACAACATAATAATTATTTGTAAAAGTCTTAAATAATAACTCTTCTAAACAATTTTTTCATTAATCTTTTACATCTTCTTTTTGCATTTTTAAGCTAATTGTATCTCGAAACATCCAGGTTTTTCATTTTGTATCGTTACATTTCGCTTTTCCGTAGTGTCGAGCTGATCTTGGCTTTCTATAGGAAACTGTTTTAAATCCATCAGCATCACCGACATTATCTGGTGTTCGTTGGGATATTTTATTCTCGTTATTGGTTTCAGTATTTGAATTAGCTCCGTTTGAGTTCTTCACTACTTTTGCGTAACTGATAACTGGTTTTTGATTTATTTTTATTGGTGTTTTCACGCTATTATTAAGTGCTTCATTATTTGCTTTGAGTTCGTGATTAGCTGCTTGATTTGAATCGTGATTTTCTAAAATTTGTTTTACACAATTTTCCCCTGTATTTTTCATGCGTAAAGCTTCTTCTAATTCTTTGATTCTTCGTTTGTTAGTTACGTTCTCTTCACTAATTGTTTTGATATGACTGACTAGATTATTTATAGTTTCTTGCATTTTAATTTGATTTTGTAAAATAATATCGATTTTCTCTTGCCATGATAAATTATTACATTCGCTTTTAGATGATGGTACTGTATTTACACATTCAGTAGTGTTTGTTTCATTGATGTCACTATTAGTTTTATGGGTTAGCTGACTTTCGCAACTTTTACACATCCATTTCTGGAGAGTTTTATCGATCATCATATCGGTAAATAATTTTTCAGTTACATTAACACATCTTGGATGAAATGTCCCAATGTATGTTTATGATCTGTTTTGGGCAAATCACCTGTTTCCAAGATATGTAGATCGAAATTTGAGCTATGTATTTGTGAACTAATGTGTTCCTTATATCTTGTGTCAAAATTTCATCCCGTTTGCCCCACATATTTGGCGTTATAACAATTTTTATTTCAACAATTTTGACGTTTCAATATCCAATATGGCGGAAACTGAAAAAAGAAGAATATATCTCTTCGCTACGTGGATTACATGTATGTGTATCCGCTGTATCAATGACCACAACAGATACAACATAACCAAAAATAATTCTCTAATAATTCAGCCTTAATTCAATCCTTCTTAACTATGTTATTTTATATTTATGTCTCGATTAATTGCGTAATTATTTTGTACTTTTCAGCGCTCTTATTATTATTATTATTTTTTTTTTTTTTTTTTTTTTGATTAAAATTGGGGTACTGCTGCCGGTGGATGGCGCGGTCAGCAGCACCCGGCGGCATCGCCAACTAAGGGCATGCGCCGCCACGCACGGTAAAATAAAAACATACACAAAACAGACAGGAACACATAAATGCAGTAGACAACGGACAAACATACACATAATAAAATCCATCGATGGGCCCTACCATCCCAGGGCTTAAAAAGAGCGGACAGTCCTTGGTGACGGTACGATAAGTACTAGACAGAGCGTCCGGTCACCAAGGCTTGGAAGCCATCGCTGGAACTCCCTCCGAGGTGTACAGGACCCCGGAGTGGAGAGAACCGACTAGAAACACTAAAAAAACAAGACTAGAAAAAAATCACAGTGTTATCACAGAAAAAACTTATTACATCGCTGGGAGGCCACAGGCCGACCAGCGACGCAATAAGGAGTTAAAACAATACCGCTGTGGAGCCATAACAACAGGCCCACAGCGGCATAACAAAATATCACAGATAAATAAAAACATGTGTTGTACCACCTCGGGTGTAAAAGGCCTTCGGTGGTACATCATTAAAAAACAATAACGAAAACAAATAACAAGGTATAAATAACACACAGTACCACTAAGGGTGTAAAAGGCCCTCAGTGGCATAACAAAAGACTAAAAGTACCCTGCCAGACCAGCTGGAACAGGGTATAGTTAATAAATAAATAAATTAATACAATCACAAAAATTTTTGAAACACATAAATTAAAACCGCTGGGAGATAAATTTAACTGTCGGGGGAGATAAAACGAGACGACTTGTAAAATCTGAGATGGTATGCCCCTAAAGTCTCTGAAGGAGATGCGAATTTCGGAGAAATTCAAGCATCTTTCTTTCAGAGACTGCATCATAAGCTAAAGCTTCGGCTACACTACCTGGGAGCTGCAACCTCTGGCGCAAAGGCTCAAAGGTTACACATTCCTCAACTATATGCCTCACGGTCAGCGCCGTCCCGCAAACGGTGCACCTTGGCTGATCCTCACCGGCGAGAAGATAACGATGTGTTAACGCCGTGTGGCCCAAGCGTAAACGCGTCAGGGCCGCACTCTCTCGCCGGCTCAGATTTACAGGTGCCGGAGTTCTTCGGACCTCAGGTTTCACCTGTCTGAGCTTAGCCGTGAGGTTGTTCCACTCACGTTGCCATTTCTGATCGATCGCCGATCGTATGCACACTCTCAGATCCTCTGGGCGAATGGCAATGTCCTGTGGCTCACCGACTTCGGCTGCATGACGTGCTGCCTGGTCGGCGAGTTCATTGCCAGGTATCCCCACATGTCCGGGAATCCAAAAGAAGGTGACAGACTTTTGGCGGAGCATGTAGAGATACGTTCGGATGTTCTGCACCAGTGGATCAATGGTATGAGAGTGGCAGATCGCTTGCAACGCGCTCAACGAGTCGGAACAAATGAGGAATGCGCTGTCTTCAGATGTTTGACAGAATCGCAGGGCTTGTAAAATCGCAAATAATTCCGCAGTATACACAGTGGCCTGGGGAGGAAGTGTCCAAGCGTGAGGATCGTCACGAATGACGATGGCACTTCCCACGCCCGTAGCTGTTTTGGAACCATCTGTGTATATGCAGAGAGAGTCAAGTTCGCTAATGATCTCGTAGAAGCGGGATCGATACTCGAATGAACTGGTCTCCTCTTTGTTGAGACCAGTCAGGTCGAAACGACACCTTACATTAGGGATCAGCCAAGGAGGTACTTCCATAGGGCGTTTAGGAAGTACCTTGGCGAACTGCAAGTGCAGACTCTCTAATAATTCCTGCGTTCGAACGGCCACTGGTCGACTTACGGTGGGACGTCGACCATAGAGCCCCTGTAAACGGTATCTGAATAGAGTCGGGTGGTTTATATGTGAAGGTGTTGCATATATCCCCGCTGCATAATTGAGCAAGAGACGCTCACGTCTCAGTCGCAGCGGAGGAAGACCCGACTCTACGCAGAGGCTCATAGAACGGCTCGTTCGAAATGCTCCCGTAGCCAGTCGTATGCCTGCCTGGTGAACAGGATCTAGGAGTAGAAGCGCAGACGCCCGGGCGGGGGAGTAAGCAATGCTGCCGTAATCAATCCTAGTCAGAACTAGCGATTGATACAGGCGAAGCAACGACTCCCGGCCCGCACCCCACGATGCACCAGCCAAGCACTTAAGCATGTTGATTGTCCTGCGACAACTCGCAGCTAAGGCTTGGAGGTGTGGACGCCACGTAAGTTCTTTGTCAAATATAAGTCCTAGAAACCTGACGCTATCAACGCACTGGAGATTGGATCCCTTCAATGTTGTGAAGTGAACCACCGATGTCTTTTGTGGTGAGAAACGAAAACCAAGAGCTTCGTTGATGCCTTGTTGCAGCCGTTGTTGGATATCCTCGATGGAATCGGCTGCATAGAATATGGTGAGGTCATCAACGTACAAGCAACGACGAATTGGGGCTGAAGCTGCAATATGACTGACTGCGATGGAAAACAAGGTGACACTAATGGTGGAGCCTTGAGGAACACCATTCTCCTGGGAGTGGGCCTCAGACTCAGTGTCACCTACCCGGACACGAAAAGTGCGGTCAGTCAGAAAACTTTTTACGAACTGAGGGAGGTTACCTCTTAAACCCCAGTCGTGCAGCTTCTTGAGAATGCCATACCTCCAGGTCATATCATAAGCTTTCTCCAAATCGAAGAACACAGCCACAAGGTGTTTTCGTTGGAGAAAGGCGTCTTGAATGGCATTCTCGAGGCGAACAAGATTGTCCGTAGTCGAATGGTATCGGCGGGATCCACATTGATGTTTAGGTATAAGGTTGTGGGATTCCAGCCACCAGACGAGACGGTTGTTCACCATTTTTTCCAATACCTTGCTGAAACAGCAAGTCAAGGATATTGGACGGTAGCTAGATAGTTGCGATGAATCTTTACCCTCTTTTAGCAGCGGAATGATGGTAGCTTCCCGCCACTGCGGAGGGTAAACGCCTTGCCTAAAAATTTCGTTATACAGATCCAGTAGCCTACACATATCAGGATAAGGCAGGTTCCGGATCGTGGCGTAGGGGATCTCATCAGGTCCAGGGGGGGTGTCCCCAGATCCCCGAAGCGCCTCCAGTAATTCTTGCATAGAAAACGGTTGGTTATACTGGAGGGATTCATCTGAGAAAAAATCAAGATCGTTTTGTTCGTGTTCGATCTTGATCCGCAGGAAGTCCGGGTCATAATTCTGGGAGCCACTGACGCGCTGAAAGTGCTTAGCTAAGCAATTAGCTATTTCTGCGCGTTCAGTGATGTTCCGACCGTCGACAATGAGAAGGGAGGGCATAGGTGAACGGGAGGATTTCCCTGTAATGCCCCTCACTCTTCTCCATACCTCTGAGGTGGTGGCGGAGGTATTTATGGCCGAAACATATTGCTCCCATGATAGCCTCTTTTGCTCTTTGATGGTTCTCTTACAGCGTGCTTGAGCACGCTTGTAGGCTATCACATTTTCCTGCGTGGGGCGACGTCTGAGTTCGTTGTACGCCCGCTTTTTCTCTGCAACTGCTACACTCACGACTTCATTCCACCATGATACTTGACGTTTGGGTGGAATGCTGGACGACTTCGGAATACTCTTGTATGCTGCTTCAATGACACTGGAGGACAATTGCTCCACATCATCTTCTACGTCTCCAGTCAACTCGGGTGAACGGAATGAATCGACGTACATGTCCCAGTCAGCTTGACGGAGACGCCATCTCGGTGAAGACGAATGTGGAGTCATGGGCATGGTACTATTAAAAATAATGGGTATATGGTCACTTCCGTATGAGTGTGACGCCAGCGTCCACTCAAAACGGTGTGCCATGACCGGTGAGCCGAGTGATAAGTTGATAGCCGACAACTCACCGGTTCTTGCATTGATATAAGTACCTTCACCGGAATTCAACAAGACCGCTTCAGACTCGTCTACAAACCTTTCTATGAGTCTTCCACGGGCGTCTCTTGTGCCACAGCCCCACATAGGGCTGTGAGCATTAAAATCTCCTAGTAACAAGTATGGACGTGGTAACTGCAATGTAAGCTCGGTCAAATCTTCGACGTTCCAGTCGAAATCTGGTAGGTAGACCGAGCATACTGGGAAATGGGGCGGTTTTAAAAATTGTACTGCAATAGCTTGTCGGGGGGTGTTTAACGGGTGGTCCCGGAAAGGGACGCCATCTCTAATGATGATGGCAACACCCCCATTCGCCCTGATGTCTGGCTGTACGTCGTGCCGGCGGACTTGATGATGTTTAATGGTAAATGGTTCCGCCGGCTTCAAATGTGTTTCTTGTAGGCACACGCACATAGGCGTGTGCTCAGCCAGAAGTATCTGCAATTCACAGTAATGGTGCTTAACACCATTACAGTTCCACTGTACGATAGCCATTCTTGTTACTAATCGGGTTGCTCCCTAGGAAGTGTGGCTACTTCCTAGGTTTCCCCTTGGGCCAGCCTTTTTTCCTTTTTACTACCTGGACCTCGGCGTCGGAATGATCCGAATCGGTTGCCGAGGTGTTTGTATACGCGTCGGACGTAGGGCGCTTAACGCCCGTCCGCGCCGACGCGGTCGACATTTCCGAGTCGCTCGCTGGTGTAATGTTCGGGCGACTCGGGAGGGGGTGACCGGGCGTTCGGGTGTGCCCGGTCGGGACGGCGCCTTTTGCCGCTGGGGCAGCGGAGCCGTCGTTGGTGGAGGCAGCATTGACTCTGCCTCCGAGGTGGATGTGGTTGGTCCCTTTTTCGGGGACCGTTGGTGAGCCACATCCTTCTCCCCCTCACTGCGACGTCTTCGAGGTGGTGATTTCTTCGGTGAGTTTTTCTTCTGTGTCGAAGACGTCACAGTTCTAATTATTGGTCCCTGAGGGGTGGTTGTAATCACCCTTTTGGCCTCAGGGACCTCGGCTGGCGCGAGAGTGGCTACTGTGGGTGTAGGTACAACAGGTACACCCACTGAGCGTAATAAGCTCTCTTGCAACTTTTGCATTGTTTCTTGCATTTTTTCCATCGATTGTCTTAATTCTTGCATTTCATTTTTGGTAGCCGCTGGAGGGGCGGGGGCCGCAGCAGCGCGTGCCTAGCCATCCAGAGCGGAACGACGAGGCAGGTTACCCAAAAGTTTACGACGTGCCTCTGGGTAAGTAAGTCGTTCCATGGCTCTCAGCTCCTGGATGGCTGACTCTTGTTTAAATATGGGGCAATTCCTCGACTTAGCCGAGTGATTGCCCCCGCAGTTGACGCACTTTATTGGCTCGTCACACGATCTTCCCTCGTGTAACGGCCTTCCGCAAACGCAAATCTGCTGCTCGACGCTACATTTTTGAGATACGTGTCCATATTTATGGCACCTGTAACAGCGCATTGGTGCCGGAATATATGGACGAACGTCGATTTTCTCAAAGAGGCCCAGGACCACTTCTCTTGGTAGTACGGTCCTGTTGAATGTTAATAATATGAGTGGGGAATTAGGATATTTATCCCCCCTATTTAGTCTAAGCCTCTTTGCTTCAATAACCCCTTGTGGAGACATCTCCGACACTATCTCTTCAAGGGAGCAATACGCTAGTGAAGGGTGCATGATAACTCCCCGAGAGTAGTTCAAAACTCCATGGGGTGACACCTCCACAACGTATTTCCCTAGATTTTTTAAGCTCATTATTTTCTGTGATTGTGCCGCTGAGAATGCCTCCACGAGCAACCCTTTGCCCGACAGTTTAGCATTCTTCACATGCCCAATATTATCATTAACTAATTTGGCCAACTGGAAGGGACTCATTTTACTGAAGTCTCCTTCCGTTGGTTTCAAAACGATGAACTTTATAAAACTTGCTTCCAATCTTGGGGCGTCCAACTGAGTTGTACGCCCACGACCTTTCCCTTTTTTGGAGGGAAGGTTACCCTTTTTGTGTTGTGTCGCCGTTCCGCTAACTTGCGATGCGGCTACACTGGTTGAAGTAGTGGGACCAGCCACACTACCAGTGCTCACACCAGTTGACGGCGGTGGAGCTAGGTTCGCGTCCGGTTTTATGGGCCCGGACTCGCCCAAAGAAACGTTATTTTTATCATCCATAAAAAGTAACACAAAAAAAAACCCCACCCTCCACGGAGCCTCATAAGGGACGTGGGACTCCCACGCCAGGGATACGGGAATGAGGGGCCCTAGGGACGAAGCCCATTGCCCTAGTGACACGCACGACCCCGGGGCGCTCGAATTTACTGCGGCCGGTGCATAACCGCAGCCACGGTCTATGCCTGAAGCCAGGGCCGAAGTGACGTGTTGTTCCGCCGTACTCGCAAGTAACGGCTTCCCTCAGTCACCAGGATCCCCTTTTCCAGGCAACGCCGCTAAGCCACACACGAGCTAGTGTGGGTCCCGAAGATGACTTGAAGTTGGGACAACAAAGAAGAACGAAAACAAAACAAAACCAAAAACAAAAAAGAAACAAAAGATAAAAGAAAACCTGAAACAAAAAGAAATAAAAATAACGAAAACAAAAAACAATAAAAACGAAGGTTAAAAAAGGAACGATTCTCCTCTAGATCCGGCATCTTTTGTGAAAACGGTGGTACTTTGAGAAGGAACGGTGCCGATCTTGGATAGTCAGAGGCTAATGGAATCCGAAGATTACTGTATTGCGCATAAACTACCCCTGGAACCCTTAGCCTCCTTGACACCAATGGGGGATAAATATCCCTCACGGGTGCCAAGGGCAGCTGCTATAGGTATCCTCACCACCATTATTATTATTATTTTTTTTTATTAAAATTGGGGTACTGCTGCCGGTGGATGGCGCGGTCAGCAGCACCCGGCGGCATCGCCTAATTATTATTATTATTAATATTATTATTATTATTATTATTATTATTATTATTCTGAAGTCGGTTTTTTTTTCTTAAAAAGGGTTTATTACTGCATACATTTTTGGTGACCATTTAAAAAAAAAAAAAAAAAAACGTTCTTCTATCTTAACAAACAACACTATCAAAAAATATGTCTATAAATTGATCAAGTTTGTTCAAAATAGGTCCACTTCACGGTATTAAATAAATAAAATAAAATACCTGACCCCGCCGAGTTAGTCATGTGGTTAGCGTTTCCGATCTTGTCTGACAGATCAAGAATAGCATACCTCACACTTTAATTAGTAATATTCAATTCTATCATTAAATACAATAGTACTACCAAAATACGATGCATATCACTTTTGTTGTGATGCATCTAAACAATAAAAAATATTAAATAAAAAATATTCTACACAAACCACTTGGAAATTTTTTTACTGGTCTCACCTACTTTCAATACTCACCTTGCAGATTTACTCTAAAATCTGTCTACTCATTCAATGAAACATTGCTTTCCAGAACTGTTATATAGATATAGAAACACAATATATATATATATATATATATATATATATATATATATATATATATATATAATATATATATATATATATATATATATATACAATATATATATATATATATATATATATATATATATATATATATATATATATATATACAATATATATATATATATATATATATACAATATATATATATATATATATATATATACAATATATATATATATATATACATATATATATATATATATATATATATATATATATATATATATATATATATATATATATATATATATATATATATATATATATATATATAAACAGTTAGAACACATTTATTTTTTATTTTTTAATTTAAATAATTTAAAAAGTGTTTCTAAATATTTACATAACAAATTCCCATTGTATAATTTATATCAATAAACTTATCTTGTGAAACTATAAACTAATATTTTGTAAGAGACTTTTTCGGTACGTAGATTGATTGTAATATATACTAATGATTTTTATAGCATTCTGATTTTATTTATCTGTTCAAAATTGCTAGTCGATTTATTTTCGAGACCAAATTAAATGAAGCTTTTATTAAACAGAATGTAAAATAAAGAAAAGCAATTTTAGTATTTTTAAAACTAAGTTAACACTAATTAAAATAATTAAAGGACATTATTTGATGCATTTATGAAATATTAAATATAAATTAATGACATATTAGTGTATGCTAACTGCACTGACAAAACGATCCTTTAAAGCAGTGTTTTTCAACCTTTTCCATGGCGCGACCCCCTTAGTATGGAAAAACATTTCGCGGCCCCTACCCTCCGCTATTACCAACTTTTATTTTTTTATGTTATAAATATCGAATCCGTTCATCATTATTAATTATTTTCATAGTTATAGCTATCGATTAGATACGAAATTAAGGACTTGAAACAGGCGTATTTTTATATCGACATCAAAATCGACGACTTATAGTAGCTTCTGAAGGCGCACGTGGCGTAAAAAGTGACATGCGCACACACGGCGGGCGTCACCGTTTAACACTTCCGAGAGTAATCCATTTGAATTCTTTGAATTGTGAACTATTTATAGATATATTAGATATTATTACATTGTAAATATTTATTGTATTTGTAGCCACTGAAGAAAGTATAAAATATACCGAAAAATTTCTGGACAAAAATAAAGAAACAAATTATTCTACGGAAGATAGTCGAAGTATTATTTCTAATCCTTCATCTCCTTGGATAAATTAGTAATTAAATTATTTGGGAACTCAGGTTTAAATACGCTGCCAATAGGGTGGGCACACAGCTTCCTCGTAGTAGGTAAAAGGCTTTAAAACAGTATTCTAACAAATATACATATTATATACCGTGAAATTATATTTTCGCCTTGAAGTTTATAAAAAACTGTTGTAACTCAAAAGACTTAAAGGCTAAATTATAAAATAATAGCAAAAATATTTTAGAAATTAACCCCCAATATACCCTAAAAATTTGAGCGAGATAGGACTAGCAGTAAATAAGATATTGACATTTAATGGGACTTCATGGGAGCGGCGTAGCTACCGTTACTCCGATTTCGATTAAATTCATAGGGGACCATATAGGAACCAAACTACATAATTTCTGAAAATTTCATAAAAAAGAATTGAGTAGTTCCGAAGTTATGCCACTTGGTGCAATTTTGGAATGACATGGTAGCGGCGTTGCTACCGTTACTCCGATTTTGATTAAATTCATAGGGGACCATCACGGAGCCAAACTGCATAATTTCTGAAAATTTCATTAAAAACAATCGAATAGTTCGGAAGTTATGCCACTTGGTCAAAATTGGAGACACACAGACGGACAGACAGACGGACAGCCCAAACCAAAATTGTTCAGGAAGCTCTAAAACGTAAAGAATTTTTTATTTTTCAAAAGTGATCACAATGCTTCCGCTACTTTAGTAGTCTCGGAAGCAAAAATTTGTTAAAATGTAAAATGTTATTGTACAAGTCGTCGATTTATTGCTTAAAGGGAGGGGGCGGTAAGGTTAATTCACTATAAAAGAGTATATTTTTGAGAATTTTCTTAAGGGTATAGTTAGTATAATTTTTTTTTTTGTAATTAGTACATAACAAAATGGCATTTAAGGAATATTGTATAAAGATTTCATTGAAAAAATATATAGAAATGAGCTATTGGCGGAAAATTTTTGTGAGCGTAAAAAAAAAGTTACATTAAGATGAACCGCACAACTCATCATCGGATCATCCAAAATTAAAAAAATCAAAACAGTGTGATTAATTGACAAATTTCTCAAGGTATAAAGACGGATTCTCTGCAGTATTGTAATTAAGGTAGATAATACAAAAAACAGTTAATTTGAAAGTTTCTGGTGGCTTCACATTAAAAAAAATTCACCTCTTAGAGACCGTAATTAATTTTACGACTTATTTTGTTAAAAAATTTTTATCCTTTTAAATTTTTCAATATTTTTTAAATTATGTTAAAAAAAGTTTATAAGTTCTGTATGGACTTATATGTAACTTAACTAAAAGTTAATATTATATTATAAAAATGTGTTGAAATGGTTATGAAAATTTATAGTGAATGCAATAGCAATAATTTTAATAATACATAGGATAGTTTTATCCCGATTGAAGGTTGCCGGTGGAAGAAAAATCAACTGCTAAATGACATCCAACTAAACCGAAATCGATGAAATTTAGTACACAGAGAGGCACTATTTACCCTGATTTAACACATGGTGTAATCTTATCCTATAAATTTCCGATTGTCGGTAGGTAGTTTACCAATTTTACCAGTCTTACCGTATGTCTTGTCTGTATGTCAGTCCTGTCCTATTAACTGGGTGTATACACTGTTAACCCTGAAAAGATACACAGTACACAGGAAAAAATAATCATAACTCCGAAGATAATTCGAATTTCCGTAAATCCTTTTAGATGCTTATTCTTAAAGCTCTAAACTTTGAAAATATGAAAGAAAAAAGAAAAATCAATTTTTTCGAATTTCTAGACTAGATAATACCCCCTTAATTTGGGTCATGTAAATATCTTTCACCCTTAACCACTGACGTACGAATGTGATATTGGAATTTGAATTATTTATATTTAATACATTTATATACCTATAATAAAATAAGCATAATATCATACTACATGTAGGTACATATACTGCAGAGCATCTACTTTACATTGGACGAATGCCATTCGTACGTTAATGTTAGTGTTACAAAATTACATTTCAGTGTTTAAGAGTTAATATAGCAGGGAAATAAATTTTTATCCTTTTTTTTTTTTTTTAAAAATAAAGAAATATAATAAAATATAAAAACAACTAGAGACTGGAATTCCTAAGCAAGCCACAGAAACCGTTCTTGAAAGTCGTGAATATTGATATCAACTGTTTGATAACTCCAATCCTTCATTATCATACCTTCCATGCAATGTCACTGAAAATGGGAGACTCAGTACATTTATAATAACAGTACGTAATTTTAGAATAATAAAAGTAAGGCGCAAAGATATATCACTTCCGTAATTTTTTAATATTAATGAAAATAAATAATTAAAGAAAACAAAAACAAAGATTTAGTTATAATAATAAACTTTATAAATATACCTAATTATATATAAATTATTAATTAAAGTATTTCTGTTTCAGTTTCTCCCGAATCCGTTGTTATACCTATTGTTTCGTGTATATTAGGATTTCCGCTTTTGGCCTTAATGGTAATTTGTTGTTTACGAAAACGGGCTAAAATGGCTAGAGAAAGAGCTCGGAGAAGAAATTGTGAATTGGAGCATGGGACACTGTCATTGGTCGGCCTCAGTCCCATTCATCCAAGTAAGTTAGTATTGTTCTTCTATTTTCCTTTCGCTGTTGTGTTTATGTTTTTGTGTTTGTCTTTGCCTCTTTGTATGTATTCTTTTTTCTCAAAGCTTTGAAAGATACAAAACTAACAGTAGTTGCATTTTACAACACAATGAATTAAATTTAAAGCAATGTTAGTGCGATGAATTATACAAACTAATATTTCTAATAGTAATACCTAAAATAGGTAAAGAAATAATATATATTTAATGAGTGGGTGATGATAGCTATTATTCACGAACATGAAATTGTGACAAGAGCCGAGTTTATGAAGTAAGTGTCGTATTTCACCTGAGTGGGTAATAGCCATTGCATGCGAGTAGAATACTATAATTTTTCGACGACTTTCTTCCTTTTTGATTTAAATAAAATTGATTATAAACAAAAGAGAAAAACAAAACTTGGAATATTCCAACTGCAGGTGAGATACATAAACTTATAAGGGAGACAAATACGACTACCTGCAAATATTAAACCGAATTAACAAATCAGTTATAAACCTAACATCTTTCAATTAATCAATTGGGTATCATCAGAGGAAAATTTGCGAAATATGTTAAAAAAAGCACTGTATAAATTCGGTGAACACAAATAGAAACACATGATTAAATACACTGATATTTTTAATAATAATTGATACAAAATTAAAAAACAGATTATTTGAACATTTATCAGCTATAAAATCATCTAATATAAAAACTAATTCCCCCATCGCTAATCTTATAATTAACACAGATTATGATCTCGAAATTTCTAAAAATTTTGAAATCCGCCATATTTGTAAAATACCCCTGTCGCAGCATCTGCATAACATAGCGAATTTCCAAATATTGGGCACTGGCGGATCTCATCTAAGACCTGTACATATTTAAAATAGTTTAGCTTTCTAAGAGTAAAAGAATTTTTAAAATCGGCTGGGTAATTAGTTTTAGTATTTTTGGGGACCCAAGAACCCGAACGGATTTTGTGCAGCATAGTTGTATCCATCTAAAATAATTTAGTTCTCTAGCAGTGAGAAATTTTTTAGAATCGGTTCGGTAGCTTATTACTGGCGTTTTCGGATCTCCAAGATCTCGGTGGACCTCATTAAAAAATCAGCTCGACCGTATATTCTAGGCGGACTTTATGTAATATATATATATATATATATATATATATATATATATATATATATATATATATATATATATATATATATATATATATATATATATATACATATATATACACTTTTGGGTCCTATGGACCCAGGCGGACCTTACATAACGTAACCTATATTTATCTAAAATAGTTTAGCTCTGTAACAGTGAAAAAATTTTCAAAATCGGTCGGTTAGTTTATTTTTACCACTTTAGGGTCCCATGGACCCTGGCAGACCCTAAATAACGTAATGTATATCTATCTAAAATAGCTTAGGTCCCCAACAGTGAAAAAATTTTCAAAATAGGTCGGTTAGTTTATTTTTTGCACTTTTGGATCCTATGGACCCTGGCAGACCTTACATAACGTAATCTATATTTATCTAAAATAGTTTAGCTCTGTAACAGTGAAAAAATTTTCAAAATCGGTCAGTTAGTTTATTTTTGACACTTTTGGGTCCTGTGGACCCTGGCGGACCTTACATAATGTATTCTATATCTATCTAAAATACTTTAGCTCTGTAACAGGGAAGACATTTTTAAAATTGGTCGTTTAGTTTATTTTTTACAATTATGGTATCAGTAAACCCTGGCGAACCTCATACAACTCTAGTACTCTTACAGTAAGAAAAGGGTTCTAGGGATCTCATTTAACTTATGGCAGTCCGTAAGCTTCTTGCGGACATCATTTAATTAATTAATTCAAATACTTTAACTTACTAACTGTGAAAAAATTTTTAAAATCGATTGGTTAATTAATTTTTGGCCTTTTTAGGTCCCGAGAAACTTGACCTCACATAAAATACCTTAAATCCATTTGAAATGGTTTAATTTTTTAACATTATTAATTATTAGTGAAAAAATTTTCAAAATCGATTCAAAATATTTTTCCGTGCATACACATGTACATTGTACATATTATGTTGTTTTGTTTCATATTTAATAATATTTTATCATAACATAATCTTCAGTTTCTTGTTTATTTAAAAATTCAATAAAAAAAAATTCTTCATTACATTAGCTTAGAAAATCTGTTTAGTTTTCATTTTTCAACTTGAGATAGAACCATGCTAATTATAATGCAATAAATGAGAAACAAAACTCTATACATGTATGTGTGTTATAACACATGTATGTGAATAGACTTCACTTGTTCTCACAAAATTCTTTAATAAAAAAGTGAAATATTTTTATAATTCATAAAGAACTTAAATGTAAATATAAATTACTTATTAGACTAACAAAGAAAGAAAACTAATATAAAAGTGAAAATTTACATTTTCTCGAAAAATACTTAAAATAGAAAGAAAATTATAAGAATACTAGCCGTATGCCCGATGGGATTTCCCATCGGCAACATCTTTTTATTAGGTACTCACTTTTTGCTTACTTTTAATGTTTTTCAAAAACCTAAATCAATATCCACGTTTTCAACTTTAAAAATGGCGAACTTCCCATATGAACTTTCATTTTCTATTTTAACTCATTAGGGAAAAAATTTCCAGAAACAACTGACTTTTATTTATAAATAGAAGCCTAAACGCCTTTTTTCATAACTCCTGTGCTTAATTTCGTCCTTCTAAACCCAACAGTTTAGGTTGTGCGTTGTCGGTCAGTCAAAGTTAAAGATTCATTAAATAAGATATTTTTTATTTTAATAGTCATAGTAACATATTTT